>OU015498.1:181449692-181792171 GCA_907164885.2 Dolomedes plantarius | reverse complement strand
TCGTCTCCCATTCCTAAGTGGAATTGATGAACGTGTGTAATAGCGTCTTCAATAAGCATCAAAAGAAGCGCAAACAGGTGTTGAGAGCCATACACCTTGGGAGACTCTTGACAATAGCAGGTAGCGAACTCATTTAGAATGATTAAGAAAACACAGCGGCGCACGTCACCTAAGGTAGGAACGGTGGACAATGAAACCGACAATAGGTGGTCTGCGTACGCGGATAAAAAAAGGCCGATTGTCGTTCGAGAAAGGGAGGAGGAGGCATAAAAGACAGACGCAAGTAACGAACGAGGAAGAATAGATTCGGACTGTTGAAGGGTCAACACGCTTACGGCAGACGGGGAGCTCGAGGGACTTTGAAAGAATGAGCCCAGCTCTCACGAGTATTTTTAACGTTCGTCGGAACGAAACTTTGTAAATAACGTATTTATCCAAGATTTTAATATGTTAATAAACCTCTTGAAATAAGAGTTGACTCTACAATTATAATTCCTTCTACATGACAATGATTTGTCGGATCACGACTATAAAGGTTAACATTGGCGTAGTCGAATTAAAGAACGTGGGAGGACCCCAGCGATACGGAAGGTATCAGAAAAAGATGATCTAGAGTACGAGAGTGGTGATAGATCTTCAAGGAGACGCAGTTTCAAGAGAAGTTGGATTCCGAACGAGTCTACTGGGCACGACTTCAGCGACAGATATTTACTCGGCAACTGGTCAAGAAACAGGAGAAATTCATGGTCGGAGTAAAGTGTGCATCAACGACGTGGTTATATACTGAACTCTCTTGAACTGTGATCAAAGTGCGGCAACGGAGAAAGATTAGAGTGACAGTTTTTCATCGAGGTGAAAAAGGGGTAAGTGATTCTATCTTTTCTCCCTGTGTATGAGATAGCGGTAGTAATTAGTTGAAGGAATCGAATTATTTTTGATAAGTTTTGAAGTGTTGTTTCAGGTGTATAATGATGGAAGTAATTTGTTGAGTTATTGAATTTTGGAAAATGGAATAATAATTTAAAAGTGAAAAAGTGTTATTTTGTATAACGGGAAATGTGTACAAGTGTTCGTACTAGTTATTAGTGGAAGTGATTTATAATTGTAGTAGTTAAATGCTCTTAGAATTATCATAATTGTGGAAGTAAATAGTTCAAGATAAGTATAGTTGGTTAAATTTTGTTATAGTTGTAAAAGTGAATTTGTACTTGTTTGCTGCATTTGTGATTAAGTGGTATAAGCTAAAAATGGCATTCATAGGGAAGGGGCGGAAAGCCGATTTAATTTTGTTAGCTACAGAGTTAACAGGGATTTGTCCGTCTTCGGATAACAGGACATATACTGATCTTAAGGAAATGATATTAGGAAGTGAGAAATATGAGGAAGAGTCCGCTAAGGAACGGTTATTTGCTATAATTAATGAGAGATTAGAACGAGAGCAAAGAGAAATAGCAAAACAGGAGATGATGTTAAAATTGAAAGAATTGGAAGTTGAAGAATTGAGGATGAGGGCAGCTAAAAGACTTTCAAGTTTAAGGGTCAGAGAAAGTATTGGAATGGTTAATAATAATTTCGAAGGAGTTTTGAAAGAGGAAAAAAGGGTTATTCTTGAACCACTAGTTAACACAGATAAGGTATGTGCCAAAATTGACCGGAAAAAGGAGGATAAAAGATGTTTTGTCTGTAATAGTAAAAACCATTTGAAATATCAGTGCCCCAAAAGAGTTCAAAATCTCAGAAATAGAGGGGATCAGAGGGGAGATAAATTTGAGATGGAATTTAACAGAGGCGAAATTATTCAACCTGAGAATAAAATTGAAACCCAACAGGAAAGGGAAGTGAGAGATGTAATTACTCAAGGAAAGGAGGTCCTGGAAGGGGTAGCATGTTATCAAAGGCATTTGAGTAACAGTATAGATCAGATATTAGAGGAGGAGTTGATTATTCCTTCTAATATGTTCGAAATTGTAAGGGATACAGAGGAGGAGATGGCTAGTTCCCCGAATAGATTTGAAAGCGCAAGAGACACAGGTGAGGAGATGAACTATAAGGGAGGAGGTAATGAATTAAGTCCCAATGAGAATTTAGATGAGGTGCGAGAAATTGATAAAATTTTGGATGGGGAATTAAGTCTCAATGAGAATTTAGATGAGGTGAGAGAAATTGATAAAATTTTGGATGGGGAATTAAGTCTCAGTGAGAGGTTAGATGAGGTGAGAGAAATTGATAAAATTTTGGATGTGGAATTAAGTCTCAGTGAGAAGTTAGATGAGGTGAGAGAAATTGATAAAATTTTGGATGTGGAAGTAAGTCTCAGTGAGAAGTTAGATGAGGTGAGAGAAATTGATAAAATTTTGGATGGGGAATTAAGTCTCAGTGAGAATTTAGATGAGGTGAGAGAAATGGATAAAATTTTGGATGGGGAATTAAGTCTCAATGAGAATTTGGATGAGGTACGAGAAATTAGAGTTTCAACGGAAAAAGAGAGGAAAGATCAAATTGATATGTTAAGGAATAAAGGGTTAGAGGAAACTAATAATGAGAATGGAAATAATCAAAGGGAAACACGAAACGAAGAATTAAATGCCCAGGGAAGCTCTAGCGATACGGGTAGGAAACAGACGCAAAGTATGGAAGAAAACACTTCCACAGAAAAGGGTGATTTTGAACCGACACTAGATCACAAATTCACCACAAAGGAGTCAATGAGAGATAGTGAAATAATAAAGCCAAAAACCCATTCGTATTTATTTAAGGTCCCGTAAAAATCGCAGAGAGAATCACAAATTTAAGTAATTCCCAAAGAAATCACAAATTTAAGTAATTCCCAAAGAATTCCGGGAAACTCATGTAAATGTGTATTTTATAAATGTTCTAAAATTGATTTAAGTTGATCTCGAAGAATTCATTGAAAATTTAATTAAATGTGTATTTTGGTAATTGCATTGATAACTAATGTTGAATCCTAAGAAAAACGGATGAAATTTGTAAATATAATGGTATGATGAATTTAAGTGTATGATATTTATTTTTTATTGTTTTGTTGTATGAACACTTGGTTTATATTATTTTTTTAAGTGAAGAACTAAATTAATGTTAAGTATTCCCTAGAGATTTGGGGAAGTTTCATTAAAATATGTAAGTTTAACTGGTTAAGATTAAGCCAGGAAATTCCTAATGAGTATGAAAAAAAAAAAAAAGAATCAAAAGTGTAATTATCTTAGAAATTCTTGCTTTAAAGATAAGTGATTGGTAGGCAAATAATTTGTTAGTGTTTGGTTTAAAGAAAGAAATGAACAAGAATTATAATATTAATTTTGTGTCAAGGCTAAGTGTGAAAAGTAATTTTTGGTACCTGTAAATGTTGTGGCTATCTCATATGCAGATGAAAACATGGAATCAATTACTTGTAAAAATGTGTTATTATTGTAGCTACAAAGCGTCCCCGTCACAAGTTAAAAAGCGCAGTTATTACCCCATGGGTGTGCTTCATTATCCTCTGATCAACAGGGACTGTTGTTCAAACGTGAAAACGTCTCAAGGGACTGTTTTCACTTCTAAAGGAAGGGGCGTATGTCAGACTCTCGTCTCCCATTCCTAAGTGGAATTGATGAACGTGTGTAATAGCGTCTTCAATAAGCATCAAAAGAAGCGCAAACAGGTGTTGAGAGCCATACACCTTGGGAGACTCTTGACAATAGCAGGTAGCGAACTCATTTAGAATGATTAAGAAAACACAGCGGCGCACGTCACCTAAGGTAGGAACGGTGGACAATGAAACCGACAATAGGTGGTCTGCGTACGCGGATAAAAAAAGGCCGATTGTCGTTCGAGAAAGGGAGGAGGAGGCATAAAAGACAGACGCAAGTAACGAACGAGGAAGAATAGATTCGGACTGTTGAAGGGTCAACACGCTTACGGCAGACGGGGAGCTCGAGGGACTTTGAAAGAATGAGCCCAGCTCTCACGAGTATTTTTAACGTTCGTCGGAACGAAACTTTGTAAATAACGTATTTATCCAAGATTTTAATATGTTAATAAACCTCTTGAAATAAGAGTTGACTCTACAATTATAATTCCTTCTACATGACAATGATTTGTCGGATCACGACGATAAAGGTTTACAGCATGTATGTATGTAGGTATGTATGTATGTAGGTATACATATGTATGTATGTATGTATGTATGTATGTATGTATGTATGTATGTATGTATGTATGTATGTAGGTATACTTATGTAAGTATGTAGGCAGGTATGTATGTAGGTATACATATGTATGTATGTAGGTATGTATATATGTAGGTATACATATGTATGTATGTAGGTATGTACGTATGTAGGTATACATATGTATGTATGTAGGTATGTATGTATGTAGGTATACATATGTATGTATGTAGGTATACATATGTATGTATGTAGGTATGTATGTATGTAGGTATACATATGTATGTATGTAGGTATGTATATATGTAGGTATACATATGTATGTATGTAGGTATGTATGTATGTAGGTATACATATGTATGTATGTAGGTATGTATGTATGTAGGTATACATATGTATGTATGTATGTATGTATATATATACATGTATGTATGTATGTATATATATATGTATGTATATATGTATGTATATATATATGTATGTATGTATGTATGTATGTATGTATGTATGTATGTATATATATATATACCCAACAAACACAAAGTCATCGGGCCGGGGTCGGAAGGTTCCGGCCAGCCGATTTCACCACTGCCGGGCCGGCGCATTAGGTCAGTATCGTTTCCGTCACGGCTGTGTCCTCTCGCCCGCGACTACCCCGTCGACTTCTGGGCCGCTTCCGGTAGGAATCGAGCCATCGTTCATCCGACTGCGAACCGTTAGGCAGCCGCGATTAAGCCATCGATGCGGACAGATAGCCGGAGCGTAACCGGAGGTTGACGGGCCGGTTACGGGAGCAATAATTGGTGTCGACATACCGTCATCTACCCATCTCGTAAACAGCAATGTGCCGTAGGTCCGGGTATCATGCCAGCATTCTACCAGAATCGGACCGCCGGCAGTTTTTCAAAGTTTTTCGTAGGACCCTTTCGTTTATATGCTTATTTATTTCATTGACGATTAACCTCTGATATCAACCCTTTCACTTTTTTTATTATTATTTTTTTGCCTTCATATTTCTAGTATTCAGTTTTGCCTTATGTATTTTTAGGTATTGCCAAATACTGATCTTTGTTATTACCTAAAAATTTGCATATGAATCATTAGTTTACTTGTTAGAACAAAACCTCATTTCGTATTAAGATACATTTACCCAAATTTGAAATTTAAGATAACATTAATACCAACCATTAAAGCTAAATCATCTTTCCATTCGATCTAAGGTTCCAGTTTGTTTTTTTTTAATTTAGAATGAGATTATAGTATGTAAAACAGTACTACTTTAATAATTAACCCAAAAAATTTGTACTTCCCCAGTATAAAATTTATTAACATAATTTGATATATTTATCTTTCAAACCTGAGTAATGTGTAGTGTGTATGATGAAACCCATCTTTGTGAGCTTGTGAAAACTTGCTCAGAATTTATTTAAATTATTTTTTGGTGTAGAGTTAATAAATGCAGACACACATGTTTTTAAATACAGAAAAGAGCTGGTTTAAAGTAAAAATAGTTTATTTAGAAAGTACATAGCACATTTACACAATTTTTTTCTATATTTTCTACAAAACAGGATCCTTTTGCTGTACCTCTGGCTCCATCTTTACAGCATCTAGGGAAAAAAAAGAAAGAGAAAATCAGTTCATAAATTTATGTGAAAGGAAAATGACTCCCATCCCCAGATATAATTTATGAATCAAAAGAATTTATTTAAATTATTTTTTGATGTAGAGTTAGTAAATGCTCTGCAGATAAGAAAATTATTTTTTGCATAGTTTTGTACATTAAAGGGTAATTTATTGTTGTAAAAATAGTTGATTGTTGAAAGTAGTTGAAAAAATTCATTGTTGATAAAGTAGAATTAAATAAATCCAATTAGGAAATATAAATTCTGAGACAGGGGTTTAAAAAAACTTGATATAAAACAGCACCCAACACATGAGTGCAGTTTTAAATCTGTTGTCATTTTATTGATAACTACTTCCGAGAAGTAAATTCCTACCACATTTTTTTTTGTAAAACCAATTACATACTGTGAAAACTACATCATGTAAAAAATATTTACTTGATTAAATAAATATACTAATAGAAAATAGTTATAAAATATTTGTAAAGAGTATTCCCCTTTTCACTAAATTTCTCTCTGTACAGTAGAAAATCCAACCATGTCGATTAATTTGTTATTATATATATAAATAAAATAGGGTAGATTGCCTTGATAAGAGTACAATAATCAGTTTTTAATGTTGAGCATAATTTCAGCTCAACATTGAAAGCTGAATCAGAGACTTGTCTAGAATGACACCAAAATTTCCTCTTCACTATTGACAATAATGCTGTTGAAAGTAGAGAAACACAAGAATAAAGATTGAATGCTAAGTAAAACATTAGCATACAAAATCTTAAAACTTCTAAATTTGATTACAACATGCCATACAGAGCATTAATACAGATGCTGGGTCAGATTTAGAAATTAAAGATTTTATATAGTATTCAATCTTCATTCTTGTGTTTCTTTACTTTCAATGTGAGAGTGATTCTCGATAGTGAAGAGAAAATTTTGTTGTCATTCTAAACAAGTCTCTCAGTCAGCTTTCAATTATTGTACTCTATCAAGGCATTCTAATCTATTTTATTTATATCTGTAATAACTAATCATTTAATTGACAGGATTGAATGTCGTACTGTACTCAGAAATTTAGTGAAAAGAGTGAATACTCTTTAACTAATCTATTACTATAATAATGAATAAAGTAAACATTTATTATATGATGTAGCTTTCACAGTAATTGGTTTTACAAAAATTGTGGTTGAAAGTAATTTGGGATACTAAATTCTGCATAGTATTTTAATAGAGCATATCTTTTGTTACTAAATTGTCAAATTATGGTGGAGATCTGTGTATAAAGTATTTTTTATTTGCGAGCAGCTGTTATTAGGGATAACCACAGTAAAAAAATATTCAAAATATACTATTTAGATTCAGTAATTACTAAACAATTGTTATGATATATTGTTTGATTAGTCTAGGTTAATTTGAAAAATGAGGTGGGTAATATTGACTAGCTGTCAATGTTGAGTGAAATGGCATAGATTATATTATAAAGCGTGAAAAAACACTTAGACTTTTTGAACCAAGCTTCTAACCCAAATTTAAGTTTTTTAAAAAATATTTTGCTAATGAGAGTATTTTCACAGATCTTAACAATGGAATAGAAAACCTGTATAGTCAACAAATTCATGGATAAACGATTCAGTTCTAAAAGCAAAAATCCTGGTTTCTGTATACTGTTGTAACATGATTATTATAAAAGTATACAGAAACCAGGCCTTTTGCTTTTAGGGCTGCATCTTTTATCCATGACTTAGTTGACCATACAGGTGTTATGTTCGATTCTTTAGATCCATGAAAATATTTTCAATTTTAAAAGTTTTATTAAATTTTTTTTAAATTTCTGGTTAGAAGTTCGGTTTGAAAAGTTAAAAGTATTTTATTGCACTTTGTAAAATAATCTATGCCACTGCACTCAACTAGAGAATAAAATTAAGTTTTAGCAGTAAATTTACTTTTTTAGCAGTAAATTTACTATTTTTTAAAAAGTAACATTACATTAACCAAAAGGTATTAAATACATGACTTTTTTAAATACCTCATTGAATCTTGTGTATTACCAGCAGCAATATTAGACACTGTCCAACAGACTTTCTGAAATGAATAAAAATAAATATATAATAACACAAGGCAAGCTGTTAAATTATAATCAGAAAAATTTCTCCTCACATGAATTTTCAAATCAGATTGAGTGAAAATTACTCATAATGGAATATGCACTGAGCATATAATTTAATACCAAAAATTGCCTGGTGATTAAAAGTTGAGAAGTAATCAGACTTTCAATGTGCTGAATATGTTTAGCACAATATTTAAATAAGACTTTAATATACATGAACTAGATTACTACCTCACAAAACTTCCAAGAAACAATTTCAACTTTCCATAAAACTCCAACTGATGTTTAGAATCAGTTGAGTTATTTTTCAGGCACAACTTTATCAACATATTTAATTATGAAACTTTGAGAAAGTAAAGACAATTTACAATGCATTTCCCCCCATTTTTTTAAACAGCTAAACAAGATGCTCAGTGGAATTTTAAAAAATTTAGTACAATCAAATATTTGACAAGGCAATAAAAGAAATTCTAAGCATAATGCAACAATTTAAAGAACAACATAAAACAGATGCTGTCTATGATTTTTTTCATTAACCCAAAGCTCATGCTTAACTTGAAGAGTTCAGAATCAATGGGGAGAAAAAAAAGTACTAATCAGAATTTTTGAAAAAATTCCAGTTGACATACCATATACGAGATGAGGTACTAGTTCCCAGACATACACTTAACTAAAGTTTAGATTTAATGAGTTTCTAACTCTTAATTTTAGGATAGTAAAACATAGTTATGTCTTAACTGGCTAATGTGTGCATGTGCACGTAAGAAAGCACATAATAGATATATTTAGGATAAAATATTAAAGATATTTTTTTTACTGCCTTCATCTCTAATAACACAGATAAAAGTGATTTCAAACACGATACAAATTATAAAATTAAGGGGCTAGGGTTTGAAGTCTAAGCTTCGATTCATTTTCGAAAACCTGTGTCAACGAGATGTTGTATTGTGACCCAGACAATTGGCGAAACTTTCCAAACCTATTTTCAATAATGTCGGTTTGAATTTTTCCTGTTAAGAAATATGCCATCCCCAATTCATTGCAACAATATGTTCACATTTCAAGTACAGCATGTGTAGTGTGAGAAAGTGTGGTATATGTTTTAGTTAAAAAGCCAGAAGTATATTTAAGAGAATTCCAAGTATCAAGCCAAACTAAGAATTTTTGTAGGTACATAACCTTTTCATTGGATGAATTAGATGACAAAGACTCACAATACACATCTCGTTTATGACCCCCTTTTAACTTACTTTACACATTCATTATCTTCCACCATTTAATAATGATTGCAATATATTCAGATGTTTCTAAACAAAAAGGTTCATCAGTATGTGTAGAAAGCACTTTCAACCCTTCAACAAAATAGTCATTGAAAATTTTAAGGCATAGTTTTACATTTTGTCTCTCCATAGAAGATGGAGTTTTTAAAAGTTAATCCAAACACATATTATGTTTAAATATGTGTTTGGATATAATTATCCAAACACATTATGATAACACTATCTGTCCATCCTCTAAAGAATGGATACTTTTAATGGTTCTAAAAGAGGCAGTTTTAGTTAAGTTATGATCATTAAAATCAATAAAATGCATACACTGACCATAATTCTTCTGATTCAGCCAATTATTTCTGACACACTTCAGAATGTGTACAGGATCAAAAATATAAAATAATGGTCTATTAGGATTTGAAGGATGATTATATAATATACTTAAACAAGGGGGGTAGCAAAATAGGATATTGTTTAATAATAAAGTCAGTTGTTCAGTCAAGAAGTCAATTATTGTATTTTGATGATGAGAAATTTTATGTCTTAGAACATCAAGCAATTCAATTACCACATTTAATACATTTTCACCATCACTCATTACTGTTTTCATTTAATCCAAATTCTTTATATAAGTATTAAGACTTAAAATGGAATAAACATGTTTAACAGAGAGAAAAATTTATGGCATGCATAAAATTAAATTTTACCAAAATTTAAAATTACTTAGCCCATTAATTAATGATCTAATACATCCAAAAGCAATTTCCTTTTTACTACTTCTGTAATGAATTATCAACGAACCTCTAACAACTTATCAGGAAATTCTAAAAATATTTTTAAAATTTTAATGTTAACCATTAAGAATAAATAAAGCTTGGCACTTCACATTTTCATAATATAAATATCATTTTTCTGTTATTATAAAAGACTCTGTAAACCAGGCGTTTTGCTTTTTGGAACTGTATCTTGTATCCGTGAATTCATTGATTATACAGGAGTTCTATTCCATTATTAAGAAAGGGTTATTTCATTCACTTATCAAACACACATTTTGATATAATAAACCACAACTCACAATGAATGTCTTATCTACAGTTTTATAAACAAACTTTGTCCATGAACAGATTTTATATTTTCTAAATAAACCTTGGCATTTTATACTTTTATAATATAAATCTCTTTTTTTGGCAAGAGTTAAAGACTTTCAAGTTTTTTCACAAGAGTTAACATGACCAGGGAGTCATGTTAACTGAAATCCCTGGATTGCACTTTCTCACTCATCTAAAACCTTAACAACAAGCTTCACAGTTAAAAAAGAATAAATAAAGAAAATCAATATTCTATCCACAAATTATTGAGACCAAAGTTTATGAGAAAGTTCAGATTAGCGTCTAAGTTAAAAAAACTAATTTGAAATTTTTAGTTGTTTAATAAATATTTTTATAGTTTTTTCATAGAAAAATTTAATTAGTTAAAAATAAATCTAAAAAAATATTAAAAACAGTGATTTTGGCCACAAGTCCACTGCTGAAAATAAAAGTATAGCTCGAGAATAAAAAAAGGTAGGCTCAGTGACGTTAAACAAAAACCTTACATGAGTTATGAGATCCAAGTGGTATTTGTCTTTCAAGCCCGAAGTTAGATTCCAGTTTCAAAATTCTGTAAAGAAACCAATATTTTCTTATAATGCCATAATAAAAATTTAATGTTTTATCAAACCAAGAAGTATTGAAAAGTAGAGTTCTTTATAAACTTGCTTATCACTAATATAAAAAGGGGAAAAGAAACTAATTTTACCCTTTATATATATATATTAAGCCAATAAGTTCACATTTATTTTGCACAGCATGACAACAAAATAATTTCCAAAAGACCTTTAGAGATGAACAGCTTATAGATAGTTATTGAGAACATTCTCAGATTTATAAAAACTCTTATCGTACAATATCTATTACAATAAAGCAATTTTTTGTATGTACACATTCTGATAATCTACAAATCTATATACTTATAAATATATAATTTAAAAACATGGAATGCAAATTAATAAGTTAAGAAACAATTTATGTATCTAAATAGTCTATTTTGGAATAATTTTCACTGCCATCATCTCTAATAACACTGATAAAAGTGATTTCAAACACGATACAAATTAGAAAATTAAATGCACGTGGCATCTATATTGACACAAATTTAAAACTCTAAACTTCTCATTACTCCAGAGGTTCTTTGAATGAATTCAGGAATACAATGGAGTTCACATACATACAAAAATTAATAATTCTTGAAAATATATATACACTCAATTGCAAGAATATATACACTCAGTTGCAAAAAGTATGCACCATTATGTTATTCCTAAAGAGTGAAATTGTTTTATTTTATATCTTCAGAGAGAGTAGAAATATAATCTAAATATCAAAGCCAGTTCAAAATATTGATTAATAGCAATTGAAATTCAAAATGTTCCTTAAATAAGCTTTTTATTTAATGAGATATTCAAAATAAAAAAATGCTCCAATATTTGCTATTGTTTCAATATTTACTTGACATGTGGATACTGATTAAACAATATTTTGATCTGGTTTTGAAATTTTGAATATATCTTTGCTCTCGATAGACATAAAGAAATTTCACCCAGTAGGAATAACATATAAATATATAGCAATTGAGTGTACACATAGAACATTATAAATAGAATTTTAAAAAAATTATATTTTAAGGCTATTAAGATTATACATGAAAAATACCTATTAGTGTTTAGCATTTAAATTAAAATATATAATTATACTAAATACATTCTTTTAAATTATGAACACAAAAATTTTAAGAATATTTGTTCTTTATTTCTTTATAATGTATAAAATGCAGTGTATTTTATAAAGTTTACTCAAAACACAATTTGATAAGGAATTCAATAGATCCTTTTGTATGATTTACAAGTTCATTTTTAGAATCTTTTATAATGTGGAACGTTTTTGAATCCATCTTTTAACATTTAGACATGGATAATTTGTTGCCTATTGATACCTGGCAATAAGAACATTGTAAAATATATTTAATAGGAAAATGGACAATTTTTCCACCATTGAATACTATGCATGAATTTACTATGGAGGAATCATGTGTAACTGATTTATCAATCCAGTAGTAAAAAAATGTTTAATTTGGATTAACATATTAAAAAAAATTTCATTATAATTTTCTTTCAAATTTCTTTAAAGAAATAAAATGGAAAATATTATACTGGAAATGAAAATACATTTTTATTTTTCAACTATGTAGATTTGGAATTGATATTTGTGTCATGTATTTTATACTTTCTAAAGGATATAAAAATCTAAATAGTGCGTACAAATTACAATTCTAAATATTAATTTAATTAGCAAATACTTAAGACTTTCACAAGAGTCCATTTACTTCCTTTGTCCATCTAAAATATTAACTGAAACACGAATCTTAAATTATTCCGAAACAAAATGTTTTTATTTATACATACGAAAGTGCTCGTAAGTGCCATAAGTATTGCTAATTCAATACACTCAGTTCAGTAGAGTTTGATCTGAAATATGGTCAATTCATATATAACTTGGATTAAAACACTATCTTATAACAGAAATAGAATAATGTTCACTATGTAAGGGTGTTAAATAAAATCTAAAGGCAATAATTTAAGACTAACGAATGAAACTTACT
Source organism: Dolomedes plantarius (assembly GCA_907164885.2). Classification (NCBI taxonomy): domain Eukaryota; kingdom Metazoa; phylum Arthropoda; class Arachnida; order Araneae; family Dolomedidae; genus Dolomedes; species Dolomedes plantarius. The sequence continues at coordinate 181,779,306 of OU015498.1, read as the reverse complement.
TGTGGATTAATTTCAACGAACTTGTAATCAATCTTTAATGGCGCCTTTTCAATCACGTGCAACTGAATGTCCAATCAGATGACACTAGTGCATTGTAGTATGACGAGGCGAAAAAAAAGATGGTTTGAAATTTCATTATGCTATAGCTTTCAAAAGCTGCCTTTTGGTATTGAATATAAAATTTTATTGCTCTACTGAAATATTTTTCAGGTGCTTCAAAATAGATATTTTTGTGAAAAGAGATAAAATTCTTTTTTTCTGTTTATTTTATGGTATATTAAATTAATAATATATATTTTTTGTAAATAAAATATTCAAAATATTTTTACAAGAAACTTAGGTATTTCTAAGTATTTCTAATTTTTAGATGTCATTACAGAACAACTGATTTTGTAGAATTTCGCAATTTTCATCATCTTAATTTTACAGTAGTATATTCTTATAATACACATTGGAATGAAAAAAACAATTTTTAATTAACGGACCTTAGTTAAAATAAACAAATCACATTTATTTAGAAAAATATTAATGTAATGTCTTTAAAGGCAAAGTGTTATTTTGAAATAAACATTCATATTTTTCAAAAGTCCATAGTAATCATACATGGTTTGCTTTACTTATTTCACTGACACATTGAATTGCTTTCTGTTTGTCATCAGAAATATGCCTCTTCATAGGAAGTCCTGTTACTATAACATCATTCCATTCAATCATATCAATATAATCCTTGACATCAAAGTTTATACGTTGAAATAAAAACTTTTTGATGCCACCTTCATTTTCAGCCCTTGCTTTTAGATTCCGGGGTAATCCAAGCTCTCTCTTACATGACTGCGATCATCTGATATCATACAAAGGACGAGATTTTCAGAAGCAGATTTCTGGCACTGGAAAATGTATATAAGATAGCATAATAGCATTTTTCAATGACAACAACCAGAATTTAAACATTACTGTAATTGGAATGGGTGGAACTGCCGTGAACACTGGATTGAATAATGATGTGGTTCGTTTATTTGAAAAGGAATTAAGAAGGCCACTGCAGTGGTTGATTTGTCTATTTCATGGAAATGAACTGCGCCTACGTCCTAATTTGGAGGAGAAATAGGTAAACAACTAGAAAACTGCTATGAACTTCCAGTAATTGAATTATCACCTATTGAAAATGGCATTCCATTACTAGAAATTAAGGATGATTTAAGTGTGGACCCAAAATATTTGTTAGAAATGTCTAATGCAATCTCTGTTGGAAGGTGCTCTTCTGATTTGTCTATGAGAAAACCAGGAAAACTTTGTTATTCATGATAGCTTACATTAGCAAACCAAATACTTCACTTGTATGTGGGAACAGAATGTACTGCAAAAAAAATCTCCGAATACTGACTGAGTACATTTTGTAAGTATATGCATCTGTTTCGTTTCACATAAAGCGGAAACTATCTTATATCCATGGATCGAAGCACTTGTGGAAACTTGTAAGCTATTCACGTTACCTCCATCAGACTCTTAAAAATGTAATTGACCCAGTCATTCAAAGAAATTCGTACTTCGCTGCTTCTGAAAATCTCCTCTTATGTATGATATCAGTTGATCGCAGCCACGTAAGACAGCTTGGATTACGCCGGATTCTAAAAGCAAGGACTGAAAAATGAAGGGGGCATTGGAAAGTTTTAAGTTCAACGTATAAACTTTGATGCCAAGGATTATATTGATATGATTGTACGTAAAGATGTTAAAGTAACAGAACGAGGCATATTTCTGATTATAAACTAGGAAGCAAAATAATCTGATCAGGAGAGTCAACGTACTGACTTCAGCAATTTTCCATGTCACACACAAGCAGTAGAAAGGATTGTTAAATTCGTTACCGAGTCACCCTTACCCGTCCGTGGCACTTCTGCAAGAGTTGCATTGATAAAAACGAAAATACATTCTCAAAAGATAATGCCAAAATTTAATAATAAAAAACAAAACAAAACACAATTCAATGTGTCAGTGAAATAAGTAATGGAAACCATGTGTGATTACTATGGACTTTTGAAAAACATGAATTTCTTTTTTTTCAAAATAACGTTTAACATCCCCAATCTCAAAGAACTTTTTAATCTTATGCACAGTAAGTGTGCGTTTAAATTTTCTTCTACACCCACTTTTGATTATATTCCTAAATCTGAAAAAGTTAAACCTCTGAATCAGGCTGATGAGCTTAAAGCAGGGTGTTTAACCTTTTGCAGCATCTGGGCCACATGGTAAATTTTTTCAAGGCAGGCGGGCCGCATAAAAAAGTCAACTACATTCAAAAGTTTAGTTTTATTATGAAAATGAAAAATACATTGTATATGTAATGTATAAAATATTATAATCTTGGTATGCAATGTGATGTGGTAATTTTGAACGAAATCGAACATAATGTGATTTTTTAAATTTGGGTTGGTCTAAAGCGAATTGCTCTCGAACTTAACTAGCATTAATGATCGAATCAATCTCTCAAACCAATTTTCTATCCTAGGAAACTGTCGTAATCCGGAGGAAAGAAATTCCCGCTGCTAATGATGAATTTCCTGTTAGGCGGGAAACCAAACCTGAGCCATGTTTTTTTTTTAATGGCGGAAGGGTACAAAGATACCCTCAACAAAATGTACAACCTAGTCAAAATTCAATATCCCAAATCAATTTCATGAAACTTTCTCAAAATCTTATCTGAAAACATTACTGCAATTGGATTAATATCGGACCTTTCAAAATTACTTAATTTACTTACGCATTGAATTTTTTTGGAAAAAAAAAATCCCAAAACCGAACGGCCACTTAAAAATTAAAAATTTATGTTCCGATCTTAATATTTCAAATCTTACCCAGTCCATTAATTGTTCACAGGTTAATTCTGATAGTGTTATTCTGATAGTGTGGTTTCTGATAGTGTTTAACATTTTTCCTTTATTTTTCTGTTCCATGCGAGGCAGTTTCCTCTTATTGAAGTTCCACACTTGATACTCTATCAGGGAATGCTGGTGTGGGGCGTTCGTTTTTGCTTCCCATGCTTCAGTCCTCGGTTCGATCCTGCAAAGTGCAGTTCTGTTATCTGTACTCACGGATGTTCAAACCTGCCAATTTAATTTATTAAATATAACTTACTTATTATTTTAAACTTAATTGCCTTATTTTTTATTTCTAACATTTATTTAAACTAATTTTTTTGCCTTTTTTTTTCTTATTGTAAATATTATTTCTCGTATCCTGATTCAATTACAAAAAAAAAACAATGTAATATATATTCTTCAATGTACGTACTGAGGATAAAGGGTCTTATTTTTTGATATTTTTTGGTGTCTCATGACATCTACTGTCTATGTCTCTGACATTACATTACATTAATATTTTTCTAAATATGTGTGATTTGTTTATTTTAACTAAGGTCTGTAAATTTAAAATTCTTTTTCTTTCATTCAAATTTGTATTATAAGAATATGTTACTGTAAAATTAATACGATGAAATTCGAGAAAAAATTCTACAAAATCAGTTGTTTTATAATGGCATCTAACAATTAGAAATACTTAGAATATGTAAATTTCCTGAAAAATATATTTTGAATATTTTATCTACAAAAATATATATTATTATTTTAATATACTATAGAAGAAATTTAAAAAAATACAAATTTTATCACTATTTCCTCTCTTATAAATAAAGAGTGGTGAAACAAGGACCCATTTTTAAGTAGATATTTAATTTCTCCAGTAATATATAAAATTGAAACTAATTTTCATCTGTTTTTATAAGCTTCTAGGGAGTTAAAAACATACACACAGAATACAATCTTTACATACAAGGAAAATTATGTGAATTTTCACATAATACAATTATACAATTTCACATAATACTTTTCACATAATACAATCTTTACATACAAGGAAAATTATGGGAATTTTCCGCGTAAAAGAAGTTTCACAACAATGAAATAAATATTTTTGAAAAGTCTGTTAAATTTAATCTTCGCCTTCCCTTTCAAATCCATAATTCTGATGCAGATATCTGTTACTTGTGGTTACGAATCGGAGGTACAGTTCCGGAACGATGCAGGGTAAACGATTTCGGTGCGATTCATATCAACCCATAACAGGCCCTGAAACACGTAAACGGAAAGCGTTTCCCCTTCGGAGGTTCGTAAACAACCCGCCAGTGGCCCGACAAAATTCTCCCGTACTTGTCGTTCAACCGGTGCCTCCAGCACTGGCCCGATAAGCTGCCGTCAGTCCTGTGTTTGTTGGGTATATATATATATATATATATATATATATATATATATATATATATATATATATATATATATATATATATATATATATATATATATATATATATATATATACGTATGTATATACATATATATATATATATACATGTGATAATAACGGCCCACCATTATATAAAGCGTATTTAAAATTACCCTGTTAATAAAGCACGCCTCTTTTTCCAAAATTGGAACCTAAAAGTAAAATAAGATAAATTATATTATCCCTGCAGATCATTATACAGGCATGTGGACTAGCTGAACTCAATAACATCCCCAGATATGAGTGTTAGAAGTTATGAGATTCCGAATGTCAGTATAGTGTCAAAAATCTGGAAGAGCCCTCGAACCACTCTGAATTTATAGGTTCTGTAACGTCAAAAACCACACTTTACAAGAATTTTTATGGCCACTTTACCTGCACTCAGGTCAAGAGGTCGCGGTTCTAACAAGCGCGGGATCTAGCAGTATAGTCCCCGATAAACTTAAGTTTAAACGTGAACTCCACGAATCTAAAGTCGTCCAATTAAAATATTAAGAAGTAACGGCGGGAGTAACTATGACTCTCTATGATTTAACGCTGCCGCCTATGCTGACGACCTGCTGTTGTTTGCGGAGACAAAGCAGGGGCTTCAGGTATTACTCGACAAGGTATGTATGGCTCTCAAGGCCCTTGGCCTTCAGGTAAATTACCTGAAATCATTTACTATTTCGATGGTCCCCTCGGGAAGGGAAAAGAAAATGAAGATGATTGAGGTGCCCTTCTACGTTTCTAATGTCTCTCTCCGGTCGTTAAGACTCGGAGAGGAGTTTACATATCTGGGCATCTCTTTCACCCCCGAGGGGCGGGCCAAGGTGTCCCTTGTTGAGCAACTTGATATGGACTTACAGGTCCTGTCAAAGGCTCCGTACAAGCCTCAGCAGAGGCTGTATGCCCTCCGGAGTCACCTGCTGCCAGGTGTCCATCATAAGTTAGTACTCGGGCGCACCAATATTGGGCACCTGAGGAGGGCGGACATCCTGGTACGCAGGTACGTAAGAAAGTGGCTGGACCTGCCACACGACGTGCCAATCGCTTACATCCACGCCGCTGTGAGTGACGGTGGTTTGGGAGTTGACTCTTTGAGGTGGGCGATGCCCCGCCTCAGACTTGCGCGCCTGGAGACTTTTATCAAGTCTTTTGGCCTGGAGGACTCTGCTGGCGGAGCCTCTAGGTCTTTTATCAGTCTACAAATCTCCAGGTTGCGATCACAGGTCACTTTTAATAATGAGCAGCTCCTCACCTCCTCCAGTGTTGCGAGGATGTGGGCCTCGCGCCTATACGAGGCCGTGGACGGCTCAGCCCTCGGACAAGCGTCGAGAGTCGTCCAGCAGAACCTATGGGTCAGCGATGGCACGTCTATGTTGACGGGTAGGAAATTTATACAATGTATTAAGGCCCGCGTCAATGCGCTTCCTACCCGAAGTCGTACCTCACGGGGGCGCCCACACTTAGAAAGAAGTTGTCGGGCCGGGTGCTCTGCCGTTGAGACGCCGAACCATGTAGCGCAGATCTGCTACAGGACCCATGCGGCTAGGGTTAAAAGACACAACAAGATCGTGTCTTATGTCGAGCGCGCCCTAGTCCAGCGTGGGTTCGAAGCCACTTTCAAGCCTATTTATAGGCTCGGCTCGGGGGTGCTCAAGCCGGACATTGTTGCGACTAAGTCTGGGCAGGCATTTGTTCTCGATGCCCAGATTGTGGGGGACAGTGTGGACCTGCGGGAGGATCATATCTCAAAGAGAGATAAATATAATGGTAGAGACCTCCTGCAGGCGGTGAAGTCCTTCACGGGTGCCTCGGAGGTCCAGGTGACCTCCATTACGTTGAACTGGAGAGGCATCTGGTCGCGACACTCGGCTGAGTCGCTTCAACGGTTCGGGATGCTTGGAGGCAAAGACGTTAAGATCATTGCGGTGCGGGCCTTGGAATCGACTATTGACGGGTTCGGTCGGTTCAACAAAATGACGACCCTCGAAAGAGGGGCAATGGCCCGGACGGGCGTTGGATGAGGCGCTGATGGGCCTTTTCGGCCAAGTTTTGGGTGAGCCCTCCCCATTAATGAGGTGCCAATGCTTGTGAAGTTGTCCTTCCCCTTTGTTTTTATTGTTTAGTTTCTTGTTTTTCTTCTTCTCTCTTTTATATGTTGTCAAACTTCACATGGAAAAAAAAACAAAAAAAAAACAGCCAAATGCCTCGTCATCTAATTAGTGACGCGCATGAATGGAATAGCGAGATTCCCAACTGTCCCTATCTACTGATATGTTATAAAGCTTTTACTCTGTTGCGACAGTTTGCTATGAGCTCATGTTACTTTTTTAATTTTTCGCGTTATTTCGAATCTTAGAAACTTAAAAGTACTTGCATTTAGAAATAATCAAGAACATCTACATCCTGTGAAATTTTCAAGTGATTCGGACTATTATTCTGGAAGTTATCGTCAAAATTCTAAAGATTTGTAATCTGCTTAAATTTTGAACAAACGTATTTTTATCATCTCCTAAACTTCTGATCCAGCACATGTGAAACCTGACCAAGAAGATTCCTCACAAAATTTAATTCAATAGCACACCGCTCTTAAGAATTTTGGACAACCAGAAGCAAAAATATCGATTTTTAAAGATTTGAAAATTTTGTGTTTAATTTCAACTGCATATCTTTGTTTATCAACATCTCCATGAAACGCCATTGTTAAATTCAATCAACTCTGATTCCTCGCCTACAAGTTCGCCAACTCCATCACTTAGAAGCTCTAAACAATTCTCATCTTCATTATCAATTAATTTAATATTCTTGAAAGAACTCTCTTAAGAACGCATCATTTTGATCTTCAATTTTATTTCTTTTTCGTTTAGAACTTCTTCAAATTTTCTCGCCAACGGTTTAACAATCAAACTACATAGACTTCTATCCTCAAACTTAAACTTTTAAGCAAAGGAAATCGCCAAAGTTTCAAACGAATATTTGCAGCAGTATAATTTAGCTTCTCCTGAGTTCAATTTGAACGCCAAGAAATACGCCAAGTCTTCAAAACCACAGTATTACTAACTTTTATATAGTTATTTATTATTATTTAATTATTAGCCACTATTTTCTTTCGCCAAGAAGTTTACTGTGAGTATATTTATCCCATAATTGAGTTTCTATTTTTCTTTATTTTATTTTATTTTAGTATTGGCGCTCTTTTAGTTTATTGCTTTTCTATTCATTATTCTTAAATTTATTTCTTGATATGCATATAATTTCTCGCCAAATTAACTATTTCTTTTCTTAAACAATGTTTAAAGTGTTTTAGTGCAAATATCTAATAGACTATTTATTTAAATTTTATAAACAATTATTCTACTTATTTCTTTTTCATTTAAGCCATTTATATTTCGCATGGTCATTTTGTTATTTGTATTTTAATATTATATTACTTCTATTGAATAAGTGTTATTATCTATAAAACTTTGGCGATTTTTCGTTTATAAATATTTTAAGTTTTATACTCGCCAATTAATGGAACAGATGTATTACACGCACCTCCCTTGGCGACAATTTGGCGACAAAAATTTTTTGACGCCAAATACTCGTCAAAAAAATTTTGTCCTCAACTTGTCGCCAAAACAGGCCTACGCGGACATTTTACACTTAAAATAACAAATATACACAAAATATCAATAACAACTCAAATATAAAAATAAATTCAAAACAAACTTACCAATGGCAATAATAAACTTTCAAAAACATGTTACAAAACCACAACAGCTACTTTAAAACATACACGAATATATCTAAAAACGGCAAAAACGGCAACTCCTGCATTCCAAAGCGCAACATTTTAAATCAACCGACATGTAACTCAATCAAAACACATCTAAAATAACCAATGAAATTAACAGTTGATTTCAGAAAAACCACTAACATAACCGAATGAACCAAATTAACGCATGCGCTAAAACAAAAACCCTACAAAATACCAGAAATACGAAAAAAAAATGAAAAAAACTACTCAACAGCTTTAACAGAAATTTTGTAATCCTCCCACTTAACGTCCCTAACAATCTCAATAAATTTATTGAATGGATCTTCCCTGGTTTCCGCGCATTGATGATAAAACATATATAACCCTAAATAAAACTGAAAATCCGCCTGTCTATTATGAGTCGGTAATGAAGCTTTGACATGCCTCCAAGTACTTTCTATTGTATTTGTATGGCATCCCGAAGCTGGATCAACAAAATGTATAGAATGATTTACGGATAAATGTTTAAACCCCGCCTCCCCTATATCCTTATACGACGCCCACCCATCAGAATAAATTGTAGTACCGGGTAAAATCCACTCACTAATACACTTCATTAACGTTTCTTTCCCCCTATCGCCAACAGCAACTAAAAAAAGACGCCCCGACCCCCTTTCCACCCCACCAAAAACCCACTGCCCCTCAACTGCATGCCCTCGATGATATTTCCTTTTACCAAACTTTGATTCATCAATTTCCACAATCTTACCTTCACCCCCTATTCGTTCCGAAGAACGACAAACGTAATCCAAAACAGATTCATTCACAAATTGTCTCTAATCCGCCAAAGTATGGCTGTTAAAACTCCAGGCCCTCTGGATATCTGAAGTTTTCTTCTTATTAATTAAATCAAAAGTCAAAACAAAAACTTCTTCTAAAGTTAGGGAACTACACGTAAACCAAGAGCCATATCTCAAACTCCTTTGTGACCCACACTCTTTCCCCTCAATTTTGTTATGACAAACCCAAACATAGCCGTCTGAAACATTATTTTTCTTTTTTAACTTCATCTTACATTCACATTTAACACAAAAAATAGAAGATTTTAAAAACCCCACATCCCATAAAAACTCAAAAAAAAACCATTCCATCCCCATAAACAAAACCGTGAACTAAAGATTCGTTCACAACCCCTTCTACATACCTATTACGAGAAAATTTAGACCTAACAGAATCAATAATACAAGACTGATACTTCGCAACCACCTCTGAAACCCTCAACATAGCAGCCATTATTCAACAACCTTTCAAACACTATCAAAAATCGCAAAATAATTAATTCCACAAGCACACCCCATTAAATAGCCGTACAAACAGGGTTGCAACAAAAAACAAACATCATGCCAAATCGCATGGCTGCCAGACCAAACAAAAAAATCGCCAAACATAAAAAATATCGCCAAATTGAAAAAGGTGCGTGAAACACATCTGTACCCAATTAATTACATGTTCATTTAGCATTTTTAGAAGTGTTTATTTCTTAAACCTACCTTTTTTAACTATTAACTTAATTACTAGTATTATTATCCTTCTGCAGTTAATATTAATAATTTGATACTATTTTTATTCTCTCACTGCAACTAAATCTTTGTTTTCGCCAAGTAAACTACTCTATATACACAAAATGAGCCAATCAAACAAAGAAAAATGCAAAGAGATACAAGAAGATGATTTAGACACATTTGCTTTTAAAGATCTGTTTGATGACTACAAATCCGAATTCATTCTGAAAATCAAACAGTCGATATTTGACATCGACCAAATCCTAGGTAATGCTAAAAAAAATGAAAAAAAAGAAAAAAAAGAAATATTAAAAGATATAAACAAAAAATGTTTAAAACTAATGATGACTTGTATAAATCAAGAAAAGGAAAATGCCTGTCTTCTTGCTAAAAATGTGTACAAAGAAGTGACCACAAACTTTGACTCAAGACTAAAAGAAATTGAAGACACTACTAATACAAACAAAAACTGCCTGGAAGAGATCAAAATGTTAATCTCAGAAAAACAATTTGACTTCCCAAAACTTAAAAGTGAAGACAACATAACTGACGACCAGGTACTCATTATTGACACAAAAGAAGAAAAGGGTGCCATGAACTACAGAGATGCCCTGAGGAAAAATAAGGAGATACTGGAAGACAATAAACCAAATGACATTATAATAACAAAATCTAACAGACTTATAATAAAAATGAAAGACAGAAACAGCCTGGAAACGTTAAAAGAAAAACTTGAAAATAATGATAACACAAAAAATTTAGGCCTCATAAAAATAAATAAACAGAGGAAAAACAGATTTATAGCATTTGGTATTCCCGAAGACTTGGATGAATCAGCGATTAAAGACGAAATAGAAAATAATTTAGAAAAAAGAGAAATAGACATCGTAAAATTGTTTACTGGTAAAAATGGAAAGAAAAATATAATTTTTGATGTTGACAACCTCTCAAAAAATATTCTTACAGGCAAAAAAAAATTGATCCTAGATCTTGTAAGAGTTAACGTTACAAAATATATTTCAATTGATAGATGCTACAGATGTCAGGGATTCGGACATATTGCTACGAAATGTAAAAATAAACTAACTTGCGGTGTATGTGCAGAAGAACATGACACCAGAAATTGCAATTCAAAATCTAGCAAATGCTCCAACTGTAAAAAGGATAAAGATCATAGATCGGACTCTAAGGACTGCCCTGCATTCATAGCCTACAAATCAAAAGTTTTTGCTAAAGAAAATGAATAATACACAAACTAATCAGTCAGCCATAAAAATAGTTCAAATCAATCTCAATAACTGTAGGGCAGCTACTTCACAATTGCAAAACTTCATCATAGAAAATTCAATAGATATTGCACTCATTCAAGACTTCTACAAAAAAATAACAACATATTAGGATTCCCAACAAATTGGCAAATTTTTAAATCAAAGAAACAAACAGCAGGTATAATCGTGATTAATCCTTCAATATTTAGTAATGAAGTCTTGGCATCTGATAATGTCATAATAATTAATATCCTGGTTAAACAAAAAAAAATTTTTCTCTGGGTTCTCAATACTCATCTCCAACATCTGACCTAGAACTCGACTTAAATACTTGGTCAAACTTTTTTCATGACAAATTCATAATAGTCTCAGGAGATTTCAATGCCAAAAATTATCTTTGGGGATGCAATAGAAATGACCATAGAGGAGAAATTATAATAGACCTATGCACTACATTAGACTTCAGAATTTATAATAACCCAAACGAAATACCAACTTATCATCTTCAAGGAAAATATGGTAATCCAGACTTAACAATAGGCTCAAACCTCTCTGCAGGTCACTTAAATAAATGGACAGTACATCCAACTGAATCAAACTCAGACCATAGATATATAAGTTTTGAACTCGTATTAGATGTCATATACCGCACACAAAACAGATACAAAAGCGAATATTGCAATAAATCAAAAATAAAAAAAGGGCTTAATAAAATAGAAAAAAAAATGATTTACAAAATTGATAACTTAAATAATATAAACGAATTAGATAACTTCATAGATGAATTCTACAATAACTTATACTCTGTATGTGACAATAACTTCAAGACTAAGAAAATAAGATCAAACACAAGAATAAATTGGTGGAATCCACAACTTAGAATACAGAGAAACAGATTGAATGCTCTATATAAAAGACTTAAAAAAACAGGATCATCATCAATAAAAACAATATATTACAGAGAAAAAGCAATTTACAAAAAAAATATTCTAGAAGCAAAGATAAAAGTTGGAACAATTACTGTAACAGATTTCAAGACAACTTTGGCCGTACTTTCGACATAGCACGTGACAATATGTTTAATAGTAATTCTCTAATACACATAGCAATGGATGGCATGCCTTTAGACTCTAATTATGAAGACATATATAAAAAATTAATAGACCACCATTTTTACACAACAAAAGAAACAGTAGATGGAGAAATAATATCAGAATTAGAAGATGAAGAAATAAAATATGAAGAATTAACAGAGGCTAATAGAATGCAGGGCAAGAAAAAAGCACCTGGCACAGATAAAATTGATCCTAAAATAATTAATTATCTAATAGACTACTGTCCAAATCTTTTACTAAAATTATTCAACATATTATATAAATCTGGTTACTTTCCAAAAAAATGGAAAGAAGCTCTAGTAATTTTCTTCGTTAAAAAAGGTAAAGTAGATAACAATCCAAAATCCTACCGCCCAATCTGTCTCCTACAAACTATCAGTAAACTTCTTGAAAGAATTATACATTTTAGATTAATGCACTATATAGAAAATAATAATCTTTTATACAATAATCAATTTGGCTTCAGGGAGGGTAGAAACACGACTATGGCCATAGACAGGCTTATACAGCTCATTCAAAGTACAAAACTAACATATAAATATACTGTTGCCATTGCTTTTGATTTCACTAAAGCTTTTGATAGCGTGGATTGGTCTGTTCTAAAAAATATAATAAATTCATTTAACTTAAATAAAAACCTAAAAGCTATACTTAACAGTTATTTAAAAAATAGAACAATTGGTTACGAAATAGATAATAAATTTAATCCATTTAATGTTGATAGGGGTTGTCCGCAGGGCTCATGCTTAGGTCCAACGCTCTGGAACTTAATAGCCACCAAAATTTTGCAAGCATTTGAAAATAAAAATTGTGATATAATAGCCTATGCGGATGACTTTGTGTTGATATTTTCAGAAAATACGAGGGGGGCCTTGGAAGCGACCGGGACGACACTGGCTAAACATTTCTGTAACATTAGTCAAAATTTAAATTTAACAGTATCAGAATCAAAAACTCAGGCAATAGCTTTTGGAAAAGATCTTTCGAGGAGATACCCCATAATAAAAATGGAGGGTTCTAATATTAAATTCACAAAGTGCTTAAAATATCTTGGGGTACTTATTGACAGAAACTTAAATTTTATAGAACATCTTAACTATCTTAACGATGAAATAATCAATCAACTGGTATAAAAAAGTCGGTAACGCATATTGGGGTGTCTCCTCTGACACAATTAAAATATGGTATAGAGCAGTAGTCGAAGCTAAACTTATTTATGGAATTCAAATTTGGTACCCTTTTCTCAATAGCCACGGACGCAGAAAACTAACCTCTATACAAAGAAAATTTTTAGTTAAAATATTAAAATGCTACAAAACAGTCTCAAATATGGCACTTTATGCATTGACGGGTGTTGTCCCGATCGGTTTGAAGGCGGAATCTTTAGTGGAAATTCATAACTTAAAACATAACCAGCACCATATTACAATAGATAACACTCAAATAAGTAATAATGATATCGAAGTAACAACCCCACGCTATTCAATTGACTCCAGACTTTATCCAAAGAACCTAAAAATAATCAAAACATATGATGGTTTTCCAAATAGAAACTCTGCAGAAATAGAAGCTTATACCGATGGTAGCAAAAAAGAGCAAGGTGTTGGTTTTGGCTATGTGGCTTTTAATAATAACAAAATAATTCAGACAGGCACATATTCTTTAAATAAATATAACTCAGTATTTCAATCGGAGGCAATGGCAATTCTTAAATTACTAGAATGGTTCACTGAAACAAATTTTAATAGTATAATAATTTACTCAGATAGCCAAGCTGCTGTCAAGTCTCTGTGTAATATATTTCCAAAATCTAACATCATAATAAGAATTCACCTAATATGCAATAAAATTCCTTTCAAGAATATAACAATAGGATGGGTCAAATCACACATAGGAATAATCGGAAATGAAATGGCTGATTTTCTGGCGGGCATTGCAATAGAAGAAGAAGACAATAATTTAACCTCTAAATATCCCTACTCATTAATAAAAAATCACATGAACAAACATATATTAAATAAATGGCAAGACATGTGGAACAATTCAGACAAGGGCAGATACACATTTAATATAGTAAATAATATTTCAAATAATTTAATTTTTAATAACAATATAGTTAATTATTTTGTTACAGGTCAAGGTAGTTTTCCGCCATTTCTTTTTAAAATAGGTAAATTAGATTCTCCAAATTGTACATGCGGAGTCCTTGGCGATTCACATCACTTTAGTATGTTTTCATGTAGTAATAGTGTAGACTTTATTAAACGCGGTAATGATGAAACTTTATTACAATACTACAAGAGAATTGACAGCAGTGCCCGTAATATAAATATTATTAAGAAAATATATAATGGCCTCAATATTAAATATTCATTTATCTTTAGTTCTTTTTAGCTATTCTTGGCTGTGGTCTGGTTTCATCCTCCCTTTTTCTAAAATAAGTATAAACTTAAAAAACCTTCAAGCTTGTATCAAGCTCTTATAATTTGTAATTGTTTTATTTTCAACTTCTTTATTTGTACTTATATATGTGTCAAAATTTAAATCTTTCAGTTTAGTAATTTATTATATAAATCACGTTTGTAGTTTATGATTTGTGTTTTATATATGTGTCAAAATTTAAATCTTTCAGTTTATTAATTTATTATATTTATCACGCTTGTAGTTTATGATTTGTGTTTTCTTCTGAAATTTTGTTAAATCCAAATTCATAAATACTCAGAATTTTCACATGAAATGTTACTGTATCTAAATTCTGTATTTTCAACAATGTATATCTTCTGTAACTTTTATATAACTTTTATTCCTGCACACTTTTGTAACAATTTTTGACTTCTCTAAATAAATTTTGAGTCTTCTTCTCTTGCTGAGCTCCTCTAGTGCCTGTCGCCTGTCTTTGGTTTTGCTTGATAGTAGATTGGTTTTCTCCTCACTCTCCATAGGCCTTCTGGTGATCACAAACTACGTGTTGATCGAGAGTGTGGCTTTTTCTGTCCCTATCTACTCCAGGCTTAGGTAACGATAAACCCTTGAGGTTCGCTGGGAGTGTGGGTATTTTCTGTCCCTATCTACTCAATATTAACTATATATTGCTTTAACACTGTTGCGGCAGTTTTTATGTGCTCTTATGATTTTTATTATTTTTAGCGTTATTTATTATTCTTGAACTCTAAAAGTGATTTCATTCTGAAATATTGAAGTAAAACTATACCTCGTAAAATTTTCAAACATTTTGAGACTTTATTTTGAAAGTTATCGTCGAAATTCCAAAGATTTTATAATTTGATTCATATATTTTCAAACGTATTTTCATCATCGTTTGAAATTTGATCCCAGCAACCTTCAAACCTGTTTAAGAAGATTCACCATAAAATTCTGAACAATAGGACATCAACTTTTTGAATTTTGGAGTACAGCAAGTAAAATTATCAGTTTTTAAAGTTTTAAATAAACTGTGTTTTTTAATACAAATCATTGAAATTACGAGACGCCATTATTATCATTATTGACTTTCTTTTTGCGCCTACTAGTTCGCCAATTTTTACGGTATTGAAGCTTTTTAAAAGAAATTCTCAAGTATTCTTTTGAATTGTCGTTTTTTATTTCTGAAGAAAGATTCTAAAGACATTTTACTCTATTTCAAGAACAATTTTAGTGTTTTTATGTAACATTTTTTATCGCCATCAAGCTTTATTCATATTACGCCTACTATTTCGCCAATTTTAACAGAACTGAAACTTTTTAAAAGAATTCTCAAGTATTTTTATGATTGACGATATTTATTTCTGAAGTAAGATTCTGAAGGACGTTTTATACTATCTCAAGAATATTTTTAAGTGTTTTTACCTAACATTTCTTTATTGCCAACAAGTTTTATTCACATTACTTTAATTTTTAAATCTAACAATTAACTTCAAAACTATCGCCTATTGTAGCGTAAAAGTTTTGTATGCTCAATATTTTTAATAGCGCCGAGAATTTCGCCAATTGAATCACATCTGTGTTTTTTTTTTATTACTCAGGATATATCTTTTTCAGTCAATTTTTAAAATTTATATTACCTTTCTTTTTATATTTTAAGTACTTTATCAATTTTTAATTAATCCTGTTTGATATTGTTTAGTTTTTATTTAATCCTTTTCTCTGATATCTTTTGCAACTAAGTCGCCAAATTATCATCTTATATACTAAACAAGGTTTTTATTACTTTATCATATTTTAATTTTGATTTTTAGCTGTTTTGTTGAGTTTTTATATACTTTTAGATATTTCTGTAGTTATTGTATGGTTTATATGTATTCTTAATGTGATTGTATCCTATGTTTTTGTCTGTTTAGTTTATTATTTTTAATTGATTATATTTTATTACTTTGAAAGGGAATTGAATTATTATTTAATAGGTTTTACCAATTTGAGATATTTTTAAGATTTTTCTTATTTCTATGTCTTAATCATGAGTCAGAAAACTAAAGAAAAGACAAAAGAATATATAGATATGGACACAGACAATTTCCCATTTCAAGATATTTTCGATGATTTCAAATCAGATTTTATCTTAAAGATAAAACAAAGTATTCTGGACATAGACTTAATCTTAGGAGAAGCAAATAAAGCAGGAAAGAAAGTTGGGAAGGATTTAATGAAAGATATAAACAAGAAATGTCTTAAAATAATGATGTCCTGTATTAATGCAGAGAAGGATTATGCTTGTCTTTCAGCTAAAAACATTGTCTACGAAAAGGTCACTAACAATTTCGACTCTCGTCTTCAATTAATAGAAGAAACAATTGTTAGAAATAAAGAAAACTTAGAAGACATCCTAAATAAGAACAAAATAGACTTAAACAGGGGCATAGAATCAATGTCAGATGAGTTACATTACAAGATGGAGGAAAAGATAACTACAAGTTCTCAAAACATTGACAAAAATATGAATGATATCAAAAAAATGTTAAAAGAAAAAACTTCAATTATTCCTTTAATAAATAGTGAAGACTTTCCTCAATTAGGTAGGGATGATTTTAAAGATGAAGAACAAGTTCTTATAATCGATACAAAAGAAGACAAGGGAGCGATCTCGTTTAGAGACGCTCTGAGAAAAAACAAGGAAATATTCGAAGAAAATAAACCTAAAGATATCATAATAGCAAGACCAAACAGGTTAATTATAAAAATGACAGACAGAGAAAAGCTACAGAAAGTAAAAGAGGACTTAGAAAATAATGGAGATATGAGGGATAAAGGTGTTATAAAAATTAACAAACAGAGGAAAAATAGACTTATAATTTTTGGTATACCAGAAGATCTGGAGGAAAAAGCGATTAAAGAGCAAATTGAAAACATTCTAGATGGAAGAGAAATAGATATAGTAAAACTTTTTACAGGTAAAAACAACTTAGAAAACCTAATCATTGATGTAGATAATATCTCAAAGGCAGTTTTATTAAGAAAACCTAATCTAATTTTGGACTTTATTAGAGTAAGGGTAGCACCTTATATCGCTATTAACAGATGTTATCGCTGTCAGGGCTACGGCCACATTGCCTCACTTTGCAAAAATAAAGAAAGATGTGGTAAGTTCGGAAACAATCATGACATAAGACAATGTAATTCTATTATCACCAAGTGCGTCAACTGCAAAGAAAATATAGACCATAGATCAGATGCTAGAGACTGCCCTGCATTTATTGCCTATAAGGCAACCTTACTAAGTAAACCAAATGGAAAATAATCTTCAGTCTCAGTCAGTTATTAATATTGTACAAATAAATCTTAATAACTGCAGGGCAGCAACTCCACAATTAGCTCACTTTATCGTTGAAAATAACATAGATATAGCACTGATCCAAGATTTTTATAAAAAAGATAATAAAATAACAGGCATTCCTTCAAGTTGGCAAACTTTTACTTCAAAAAATTTAAACTCAGCAATTATAATTATCAATCAATCAATAATTAGTAACGAAGTTGTTTCTCATGATAATATAATAATAATTAGTATTATGGTTCAAAATGAAAAACTTTTTATAGGTTCACAATACTCTTCCCCTACCTCAGATCTTGAAGAGGATTTAAATAAATGGACATATGATTTCCATAATAGAAAAATTATTGTTTCCGGTGATTTCAATGCAAAAAATAATTCTTAGGGCTATAATAGGAATGATATTAGGGGAGATATTATCATAAATCTTTGTACTACTCTTGATTATAAAATTTTCAATAATGCTTGTGATATCCCAACCTACCATCTTTTAGGAAATTATGGTTATCCAGATTTAACAATTGGCTCAAATACAACTTTGGATTTAATACAAAATTGGAAAGTACACGATATTGAGAGTAACTCTGACCATAGATATGTAACGTATGAAATATCTGCAAATTATGTATCAAGAACACAAATTAGATATAAGAGTAAATATTGTAATATGTCAAAATTAAAGAGAAACATGAAAAATTTGGAAATACGCTTGATGCACAATTTAATTAGGATTGATTCTACAGAAACATTAAATAAATTCCTTGACAGATTTTATGAAGAAGTTTGGAAAATATGTGACAATAACTTTAAACTAAAGAAAATAGGAAAAAATAAATAACTTACATGGTGGAATTCAGAACTAAGAGCTTACAGAAATAAAATACATGCCTTATATAGAAAATATAAAAGAACAGGTAACCAATCCACAAAAATAATTTACAGTCGGGAGAGGGCTCTTTATAAAAAGAAAATTATACATGCAAAACAAGAAAGTTGGAAAAGATATTGCAGTAGATGTGGTGAAACGTATGGTAGAACTTTTGATATCGCTAGGGACAATAATTTTGATAATAGCTTACTCATACACATAGCTTTAGATGGTATGCCAATAGATACGACTTACGAAGATATATACAAGAAACTAATTGAGACACATTTTAGTATAACTAATGAAATGATAATTGAAAGAAGAATGGATTATACACTGCAAGAAGACATCATTGATCAGAAAGAACTTATTCAAGCTATGAAGCTTCAATCGATTAATAAAGCACCAGGAATAGACAAGATTGATCCACGGATTACTAATTATTTAATTAAATATTGTCAAAAACTGATCTTAGGAATTATGAACAAAATTTTGGAACTGGGTTATTTTCCAAAAATCTGGAAACAAGCACAAGTAATCTTCTTTGTAAAGAAAAACAAAATAGCAACCAGTCCTAATTCTTATCGTCCAGTCTGCCTTCTTCAAACATTAAGTAAAATATTTGAGAGAATTATCAATTTCAGACTAATATATCATTTAGAAAATAATAATGGTTTGCATCCCAATCAATATGGCTTCAGAGAAAACAGAAATACTACAATGGCGGTTGATAAATTATTAAACATAATTAAAAATAGGAATCAACATTATAATTATACAATAGCTATTTCTTTTGACTTTACTGATGCTTTTGACAACGTAAATTGGCAGATTCTGAGAGAAACAATTCATGAGCTAAATCTTAATAGACCCATTGAGATGATTCTAAGAAGTTATCTTTGCAATAGATCTGTAGGATACCAAATTGAAGGAGTTTTCTACTCATATGGAATTAATAGAGGATGTCCACAAGGATCTTGTTTGGGGCCAACTTTATGGAACCTCATAGCAAATAAGATTTTAAATTGTTTTAATAATGAGGACTGTGATTTAATTGCATACGCATACGACTTCGTGCTGGTCTTCTCAGGAAATACAAGAAAAATACTTGAAAAAAAAGGTACTGAATTAGTTAAAAAAATTTTGGAATATAGTAGTGCCTTGAATCTAACAATTTCAATACCAAAGACTCAAGCGGTGGCTTTTGGAAATGATCTATCAAAGAGATATCCTATAATTAAAATAAATGGCGTCAATATAAAATTTGAAAAATCATTTAAATATCTTGGTGTTATAATAGATAATAATCTAAACTTTTTAAAACATTTAAACTATCTCAAAGATGAAATATCTAGATTTATAACAGGAATCAAAAAGATTGGAAATACTTACTGGGGGGTATCTTCAAATACTATAAAGGTATGGTACAGTGCTGTGGTTGAGTCTAAATTGTTATATGCAGTACAATCTTGGTATAAGTACTTAAATAGCCATGGCCGACGCAAATTAATCTCTATACAACGCAAATTCTTGGTTAAGATACTAAAGTGCTATAGATCTGTTTCAAATATGGCGTTATACGCTCTATCGGGAGTGGCCCCTATTAATATAAAAATTGATGAACTTATGAAAATTTATAGAATGCGGACTGATCAGATTTCAATATTAATAGATGATAGATACATAAACTCACAAGATTTGGAAATAAAAACAATTAAATTCACAATAGATTCAAGAAATTTTCCGAAGAACTTAGATCTCTTTGAAATTGGTAAGGGTTTCCCTATTAAAACTGAAGCGGATATTGAAGCATACACTGATGGAAGTAAGAGGGATGGGCTCGTGGGTTTTGGATATGTAACTTTTCGCAATAATTGTATAATTAACACAGGTATGTTCACTCTAAGCAATAATAATTCGGTTTTTCAAGCAGAGGCCATGGCTATTTTAAAATTATTAGAATGGTTTATTACAACTAACTTTAACAGTATTAGTATTTTTACAGATAGTCAAGCAGTGGTCAAGTCTCTAAGCAATATTTATCCAAAATCCCCGATCATAATTAATATTCAGAACCTATGTAAAAATTTTCCCCATCTTAATATTGGAATTGGTTGGGTCAAATCACACGTTGGAATTCTGGGAAATGAGATGGCTGACACACTGGCTGGGATGGCAAATATTCTTGAAGATAATCAAACTTATGTAAATTATCCGGTATCATTAATTAAGAACAATATGAAAAAGAATATCCTTGAAAATTGGCAGGCCAAATGGGATAGTTCAGATAAGGGTAGATTTACATACAATATTATTAAGAAAGTTTCCTTTGATTTAATGTTTAAAAACAATATTATAATATTCTTTGTAACCGGTCAGGGTAGTTTCCCATCTTTTCTAATTAAAATAGGGAAACTAGAATCTCCAAACTGTGATTGTGGATCTTTGGGAGATTCTCATCATTATATTATGAGTAAATGTTCAGCTAGCACTTCTTATATTAAACGTAGAAATAATGAATCAACTTTAAATTATTATAAAAGAATTGACAATAGTGCTAGAAATCTTAAAATTATCAATAAAATATATAATGATCTTAACTCAAAATACTCATTTATTTTCAGTACATTTTAACTATGCTTTAGTTGTAAATTATTAATTTCCATTTTATTTGTCTAAATTAATATTTGTTTTGAAATGTGTTGATTGGCTTAATCTACTTGCGCTGTACCATGGATGTTTGTTTCTAATTTTAAACTGAATGCTTAAATATAACATTTTTTTTATATATTATTTTTTGATTGAATATATGACATATTGTAAACTGCAACAGTGTTATTATTTTATTTACTATTTTTTATTGAATTTATCTTTATGAACGTATGTATTGTATAAATCTTAGTATTTAACTTTCTGTATTTAGCATAATGTATTCATATTTTTATATTTATTTGTTTATCTATTTTATGTTCTGTATTATAATCTATAAGTATATTTTTGTTTGTCTTACTGTTTTGTAATTTGTTTTTTGTTATTTACATTTTCAAAATTTTGTAATTCTGTCTTTGGTTTATACTCGTTTATACTATCATTTGTTTATATTTGTTTATATTAGACTATGTATAAGCCACTTCCCTTTGGCTTAGGCGGCGGTAAACTCATATTTGGTTCGCCGGAAGTGTAGGCATTTTCTGTCCCTATCTACTCATGATTCAACATGGCCGCTAGTGATGATGCCGCGTTTTCGAGCTCAGATAAAAGTGAAGTGTAAATTAGTTAACAACGGTTATTATTGCGTTTGAAGGTGTCATTGCAATTCTACATACTAGGAGCCTTCTGTGGATGTAATTCTTTTGAAGTTTTCTGAATTATTTTCGTATTTTTAAGCACTGAAATTTCTGCCCTAGTAGGCCTACCTTCGACGGTGCACCGAAAGTGCTTGCCGCCTGCTAAGCAGAGCCTTGCGGCAGTGTTTTCTTCTTCGCTCGGTGACTCGAAGCAAGTGTACGACGCTTTATGCTGGTTGCGTTCCCACTTTAGTTGGGGACACCGGCACGTGTCAAGGACATCCCAAGGTCATCGAGTTAGTGTATAGTGCGATTTCGTGGATTTTTCGGAAACGGTATTATATTATATGCTCAAGGTAGGAACTGATCTTGTTTCTGAAATTTAATATTGTGTACTAGTTAAAGGAACAGTACCGTCACAGTTGTATTTCTAGTGCGATAATTTATTGTATAGTATTGTATTATATATCAGAGTATTTCCGTGTTCAATGGTATTTATATAGTAGTATTTGGTATTGTCTATTTAGCACATATTAATATTTGGTACTGTATATATAATTGATATTTGTTATTGTGATTTTACTGATGGTTAATTGCATATATATTTTTACACTTTGTATCGCATATGTGAATAATTGATATTGTATATAATTTAAATAGAATGAGCCAGGGTTTAAGGAGTAGACCCACGCCGGAAACGGCGTCGGAGTCTGAACAAGATAGTGAGCCTGTGGACGATCAGCTAGAGACTTACACATCGGACCTCGTAGTAAAAATTAAGCAATATATTAGTGAAATTGATAGTATTATGGAACAGGCGATCGAGGCGGGGAGGAAAGTTACGAGGAATTTATCGAAGGAAATCAATGGGAAATGTTACGAGATATTATCATCATGCATAAACATAGAGAAAAACCATGCCTATCTAACTGCTAAAGTCGAGGTGTACGAAAAAGTACAAACTGATATTAACATAAGAACCAGGAGCATCGAAGATAACCTAAATGTAGTTAAGAACATGATTAGAGAAAAACCACAGGACTTTCCTCGTATAAAGAAAGACATACCAACGGAAGAGGAACAGGTTCTTATTGTAGACACGAAGGATGAGAGGGGTGCGTTATCGTACAGAGACGCACTTCGCAAGAACAGGGAGGTCTTTGGAGACAACAGACCGAGCGACGTGATTATGGCGAAATCTAACAGAGTCATAATTAAAATGAAGGAGAGAGGAAAACTGGAAAAAGTAAAGGAAAATCTGGAGGTTAATGTAGGAACTAAAGACAAAGGGTCAATCAGAATAAATAAACAGAGGAAAAGTAGGCTAATTATATTCGGAATCCCTGAGGACTTAGACGATGTTAAATTGAAGGAAGAACTGGAAGATAAAATAGAAGGCAGAGAGATAGATATAATAAAATCATTTACAGGAAAGAACAATCAAAAGAATCTAATAATAGACGTCGATAATATGTCAAGATCAATGTTATTGAAAAGAAACAATGTTGTCATTGATCTCGTAAGAGTCAGGATAGCCCCCTATGTATTTATAAATAGGTGTTATAGGTGTCAGAACTTCGGCCATATCGCAGTATCATGTAAGAACAAGGAGAAATGAGGAAAGTGTGGCGAAGATCATGACACGAGGACTTGTACTGCAAATGTTACTAGGTGTGTTAACTGCAAGGTGAACAGAGATCACAGGTCGGACTCGAAGGAGTGCCCTGCATTCGTGGAATATAAATTGAGCCTAATTACTAAACACAATGGATAGCAATAATACTTTTCAGTCAGTTATAAAAATCTTTCAAATAAATTTAAACAATTGCAGGGCGGCTACAGTTCAACTCATTAACTTTATTCACGAAAAAAAAATTGACATAGCCTTGGTTCAGGACTCCTATAAAAAAGATGATAATATTGTGGGTTTTCCGTCTAACTGGCAACTATTCGCCTCCAAAGCAAAAACAGCTGCAATAGTTATTATTAATAGTTCCCTTATTTGTTGTGAAGTAGCTTCATTTCGTAACTCAGTTATTATAAATATTCTTGTAAAAGACAGGAGAATCTTCCTATCCTCCCTTTACTCCTCTCCGACCTCAGATCTAGAAGAAGACCGTAGAGATTGGGGTAACGATTATAACGACAAATATTTGCTCGTCTCAGGTGATTTTAATGCTAAAAATCGTATTTGGGCGTATCTAAGGAATGACACTAGGGGTGAAATTATTCTGGGTCTCTGTCACACATTGGATTACTGCATCCTCAACGACCCTAGTGAAATACCTACTTACCATCTTCAGGGACGTTATGGCTGTCCAGACCTCACTATCAGCTCAAACTTAGCTAAGGATCTGGTTGCGAACTGGCGAGTCCACTCAACGGAGAGCAACTCAGACCACAGATATATAACTTACGATCTGAATGTAGACCCCGCGAGATACAACAGGAAAAGATACAAAAGTAAATATTATAATCCAACCAAACTAACAAAGCATCTTAAAGAACTACAAGGAAGTTACCTGAACATATTGAATAACCTAGTAACTATAGAAGAAACTGACGTATTTATGGAAAATTTCTATACTGACCTTACGGATATCTGTAATAAAAATTTTAAAATTAAGGGGCTGAGAGGCAAAAGTAATCTGACTTGGTGGAATGAAGACCTGAGGACTAGACGTAACAAAATAAATGCGCTATATAGAAGATACAGAAGAACTAGTGACATAAGAACTAAGATCATTTATAATAAAGAAAAAGCGATTTATAAAAAACAGATACTTTTGGCCAAGAAGAAAAGTTGGATTAAATATTGTAATAATAACAGAGATAACTATGGACGTACTTTTGATTATCGCTAAAGATAAAACATTTAACAATAATTCTCTGATTCACATAGCTCTAGAAGGGATGCCCCTAGATACTACCTATGAGGAAGTATACCTTAAATTAATTGAAACCCACTTTAACACAACGGAGCATGAGATCACTGAGACAGCTAACAGTTCTAATTTGATGGGAGAGGAGATTATAATACAAGAGCTAAAACAGGCAAATAGACAGCAGGGCAAGGGAAAAGCACCGGGCTTGGATGGAATGGACCCACGTATCATTGATCTGTTGATAACTAACTTCCCAGCTCTGGTACTGGGTATGTTAAACAAATTTCTTCAGCTCGGATACTTAAATAAAATCTGGAAACGTGCCAGTGTCATATTCTTTACTAAAAGAAATAAACCTGCACATAATCCAGCTTCCTATAGACCCATCTGTCTCTTGCAAACATTTAGCAAAGTATTTGAAAGGATAATTAATTTTAGACTGATTCACCATTTAGAAATTAATAATAATTTGCATGACAATCAATTTGGCTTTAGGGAGAAAAGGAGTACCACTATGGCAATTGACAAATTAATCAGAAATATTACCAATAGAAATAATGAATATAGGTACACAATTGTGGTTGCCTACGACTTTTGTGGCGCTTTTGATAGTGCAGACTGGAGTATTATTATGGATATAATAAAAACCCTGGATTTAAGCCCCTGTCTTCAGAACATAATCGATAGCTACCTTAAAATCAGAAGTGTTGGTTTAAAATTGAGAGACAGGGAAATTATGTTTGGTGTTGATAGGGGTTGTCCACAGGGCTCCTGTCTGGGCCCCACCTTTTGGAATCTAATTGCTAACAAGGTTCTTCATCATTTTGATGGTGATGATTGTGAACTAATAGCTTATGCAGATGATTTCGTTATGATTTTTTTCGGGAGATACCAGGTCTGATGTAGAGAGAAAGGTAACTATCTTGTCAACAAGTTTTATGACATTAGTATAAAATATAAGTTAACTATTTCTACTTCCAAGACCCAGGCGATCGCATTCGGGAAAGACCTTTCGAGAAGATATCCAATAATAAAGTTAAACGATAATAGTATAAAGTTTAGCAAAAATATGAAGTACCTTGGCATTATAATAGATAGAAACCTAAATTTTATTGACCATATCACTTATCTAAATGAAGAAGTTCTAAAATTCATAACAGGTATCAGGAAAGTTGGCAACGCTTATTGGGGAGTGTCCTCTGAAACTATTAAAGTTTGGTACGAAGCGGTTGTAGAACCTAGAATCCTCTACGGAATTCAGGCCTGGTATCCCTGTTTAAATAGTCACGGTCTCCGTAAACTGGTCTCGGTACAGAGGAACTTTCTAGTCAAGATTCTTAAATGTTATAAAAGTGTATCTAACATGGCGTTATATATCTTGACTGGTATCCCACCGATTGACCTGAAGGCAGATCAGTTGACTGAAATCCACAAGATGAGGTATGAGAACCTGTCACTTTATATAGATGATAGATATATAAGTAAGCATGACCTAGAAGATAAAACAACACGCTACAAAATAGACACTAGAAACTTTCCATTGAACCTGCATTTTTATAGCATTGGTAAGGGCTTCCCGAAATTTAGGGAGAATGCTCTTGAGATATACACTGATGGCAGCAAGAAAAACGACCAGGTGGGTCTGGGCTACGTGGTATTTCTTAAAAATAACATAGTACATACAGAGGTAGCTCCACTTAGTAAATTTAATTCTGTTTACCAGTCTGAAATCCTAGCCATCAAGATGGCCCTGAACTGGTTTAATTCAACAGACCATAAGACAGTAAACATTTATACGGATAGTCAATCTGCCTACAGTTCTCTCATGAATATCTATCCCAAATCTCCAGTGGCGCTAGAGGTCCACAATATCTGTAGAGGTGTCCCAGACCGCCAAATTAATATTGGCTGGGTGAGGTCACATATAGGTATAATCGGCAACGAAATGGCCGATGCCTTAGCCGGTTCGGCACATGATTATGATATTGCTAGAGTTAACCTAAGATATCCCCAGTCAATAATTAAGACTAATATGTATAGAAATATAAAACAGAAATGGCAACAATGTTGGGATAGCTCTGAGAAGGGTCGCTATACCTATGACATAATAAAAGAGGTCTCATATGACCTTATATTTTCAAATAACGTTGTCAACTATTTCGTGACAGGCCAGGGCAGTTTTCCCTTTTTTTTGTTTAAAATAGGTAAATTAGACACACCCAATTGCGAGTGTGGGGCTCTTGGTGATCCCTACCACTATATTATGACTCGTTGCACTTTTAGCTTAAAATATATTAAACGAAGAACCAGTGAGACCATTTATAACTATTATAAAAGGATAGATAGGAGTAATTATAACATAAGCATTATGAAAGATATTTATAATGACCCCAATAAAAATTATTCTTTCATCTTTAGTACCTTCTAAATTTCTCATACCTCTGATTTACTGTGGTAACATATAGCGTTTTCATAATGTATTTCTTGATGATATAATTTTTGTTGTAAATATTGTATATAATGTACATAATTCTGTAATATTTACCTATTATTGAATGTATGGTCTAATTAGTCTATAGCTTTAGGCAACTTTGGTATGCTGGACCTTAACTTATAACATGGTAACATTGTCCAGTGTCCCCATTTAATTTCACCAATACCCTATATGGTTAAACAAATGTTGCTATATATGATTAGATTGTTACACTGTATTATTCCTAAGTATGTAACACCTGAAATTTTCAAATTTATACATTAAATTTTTAATAATTTGTATTAAAAAGTAGAGCTCATGTGTTTTTAAAGCTATTGTCCCCAATACATAACTGGCTAAGATACTATGAAAATTGCGTCTGGCTGGTAATCTTGCTGTATAATTGGAATAATTTTGCAAGTTGTATTGGTATAGTATTGCATATCACAATTGTATATATGACTTATTGTTCTGGAAATGTAAATGCATTTATTTGTACTAGGATATATAATTGTAATGAATTATATATATGTATTTAAGAGGAGCCCATGTGTTTGCTATGTAATTGTCCCCAAGGTATAACTTATGCTACATGTTGTGCATAATTGTATCTTACTATTGAATTTACGTTATAGCTTAGTCTTGCATAGTGAATATAATTCCTGTTTGGTAATCTTGACGCATAATTGGCTAATTTTATTAATTGAGTTTGCTGCATTTTGACTTACGTAAAAGTGTTTCTACATGGCCAAGGAAAATTTGTAATTTGTACATGCACGGGGTATCTTAAAGTATTTTGTATTGAAACTGTTTATTTGTATTGAACTTCGCATTTGTATATATGACTTATTGTATTGGAAAATGTATATATATTTACTTGTACTAGGTTATCTAACTGTAATGAATTATATATATGTACTGAAGAAGTGCCCACGTGTCTACTACGTAATTCGTCCCCAATTTATAACTTATGTGTTATATTGCATATAACTGTGTGTGATTTTAACTTCTGAAATTCATGTATCTTAATGTAATTTGTGAATTTATAAATTTACTACTGAAACTTGTTATGTATTGAAATATTTATGTGTACTGAATGAGGGGCCCATGTGTTTACTATGTAAATGTCCCCAAATACATGTATGTGATATTCTATAATGTATATGATATTCTATTTACGACGGTGTTTAATTGTTGAATCTTTTATGCTGGGGTATCTTAGTTAAAACCTACTGTTTGTATATGTGTTCTATATATTTCCAGCAAAGTGTTTATACGCATACAAACGTATTTACTGTTTATCGTAAAGTGATTATACATTAGGGTGGAACGAAAAAAACTTTTTTTTAAATTTCAATATGCTCTAGTTTTCAAAAGTTGCCTTTTAACAAAATAAAGACGGAAATTAAATATTAGCGTAATTGGTGCATGTTTTTAGTTAGCGCAAGAAGGGCAAACTTTTGGTTTTTATTAAATTTTTGACAAATTTCGCAATTATTTTGAAATTGAATACACTTGTAGTACAAAAAAGTAGCAAAATATGTAATTTAAACATTCCTTTTGGTCAGGAGATCTGCTAAAAAGATTATATAATACGTTTTACTTCATAAAAATAGTGCACATAAAGGCACTTAAGGACGAGGCACTTAAAAGACACTCGGACATCACGGTGGAACGAAATTTTTTTTTCGGAGTTTCAATATGCTGTAGTTTTCAAAAGTTGTCTTTTAAAATTAAAATTAAGAATATAAAATTTTTTTGCTCTACTAAAATATTGTCGCGTAGATGGTAGTCGTATGGATTGAACACACACGTAGAGGGAATACAACGCTGTTTATTAGCACACAACACTTAGCTGATAGAACTCAGAACTCACAGGTTGAGCTACTTGCTCTTTTATCCATCAACAGAATATTCTGGAACGCCGTTCCAGGAAATTAAAGAATGTTCTAGCAACTTCTAGAACTAACAGAAATAGAATTAGAATTAAATTAAGTTAAATTAAATTAAAATAATGTAGAGCTTCGAACCGGGGACCTCTTGCTCAGCAGTCCGGTGCGTTGACCATTCAGCAACAGAGTCTTTGACGGGAAAGGCTTTAAGCGGCATTGCTCCCTCTTTAGAAGAACAGCGTCCCGCTGTCCTAGGTTGCCTAACTGCTAGCAACTTTTGATCTGGAACGTGTCTGTGGTCCGGTGTAATCATTCTTTACATTGGTAGGCGGATCCTCTTCACAATGGCCGTCTTCAGATGTTGAGGAATCACCATTCGGATATTGTGCTTGTAATTCAGGGTCGTAGTAAGGCTTCATTCTAAGAACATGGACGGTGTCTATCGTTTTCCGGCGTCTTGATGTTGGCTCATAGTCTTGGACTTCGTAGGTTACGTCAGATAATCGTCGTAACACCTGGTATGGTCCGAAGTATTTTTTAAGCAGTTTCTCGGACAAGCCTACTTTCCGAACAGGCGTGAAAATCCATACTAAATCTCCAGGTGAATAGGACACCACCCTGTGCTTTGAATTATAACGCCGACGGTCCTTTTCTTGCGCCTCTAGGGTTCGTAATCTGGCTAACTGCCTTGCCCCTTCGGTTTTCACGACAAGATGTTTAGTATAGTCGTTCTCCACGTCAGGGCAGAAGGGGAAAAGAGTGTCGAGCGTTGTTTCGGCTTCTCGGCCATGAAGTAAATAGAAAGGTGTGAATCCGGTTACATCCTGTTTAGCGGTGTTGTAAGCGAAGGTCACAAACGGCAGTATCTCGTCCCAGTTTCTCTGTTCTACGTCTACGTACATGGATAACATGTCGCCTAGTGTTTTGTTGAATCGCTCAGTAAGGCCATTGGTCTGGGGATGATAGGCTGTCGTCATTCGATGACTAATGTTACACAACCGGATGATATCTGAAACAAGTCTTGATTGAAACACTTGCCCTCGATCGGTGATGATAACTCGGGGCGCTCCATGTTTTAGAAGTATATCTTCGACGAGGAACCTCGCTAATTCCGCAGCTTCAGCAGTTTTCAGGGCTTTTGTAATAGCAAAGCGACTCAAATAGTCGGTGCAGACTACGATCCATTTATTTCCAGTGGTCGAATTTGGAAAACGCCCAAGGAGATCTATCCCAGTGCGATGAAATGGCGCAACAGCAGGCGGTATAGGCATTAGATGACCCGGTGGCTTCTGTGGAACGGCTTTCCTACGCTGGCATTCCCGGCAGTGCATGACATATCGTCGCACATTTCGGTAGAGCCCTGGCCAGTGAAACCGCTTCCTTATTCTGTCGTACGTTTTGACGAATCCTAGATGTCCGGCTGTGGGTGCGTCATTGAAACATTGAAGAATGTCTTGACGTAGATGCTTTGGAATGACAGGAAGCCATTTCTTGCCGGTTGGATCGAAATTCTTTTTACATAGTACGCCTTCAATCAGCTCAAATTCTCCTTTCACTGTTTCGCCATTTCCTAGAATCCGTATTAACTCCGCAAGTCTTGGATCTTTTCTTTGTTCGTCAGCAACGTTAGCAAAATCTATCGCGGCGATGACTTCCGATGGTATATTGTCTTCTTCCAATGGATTTCGGGACAAACTATCAGCGTCCTTGTGTTTCTTTCCGCTTTTGTAAACAATCGAGATGTCATACTCTTGTAGTCGCAAGGCCCACCTCGCAAGTCTTCCTGAGGGATCCTTTAGATTAGTTAGCCTACACAGCGAATGGTGGTCTGTTACGATTGAAAAGTGTTTGCCGAAGAGGTATGGTCTAAACTTGTGAACAGCCCATACGGCGGCAAAGCATTCTCTTTCAGTCGTGGAATAATTTTTCTCTGCTTTGGTTAGTGTCCGCGAAGCATAGGCAATAACTGTTTCTTTTCCATGCTGTATTTGAACCAAGACTGCTCCAATACCATAGCCGCTGGCGTCCGTTCGCAATTCTGTTTCGGCGTTTTCGTCGTAAAGTCCCAGTATAGGGTCAGATATCAGTGCTTCCTTTAGCCGGTCGAAAGCATCCGACTGCTCACGTCCCCAACGAAATTTAGAGTCACCTTTCAGCAACATTTGTAAGGGTTGAGCTTGATGACAAAAATCCTTGATGAAGCGGCGGTAATAAGAACAGAGTCCTAGGAAACATCTGACGTCGTGCACACTTTTGGGTGTGGGAAAACACTTCACGGCCTTTACTTTATCTGGATCGGGGCGGACACCTCCTTCCGATACTAGATGTCCCAAAATCTTAATTTGTTCAGCCCCGAAGAGACATTTTTTTGGATTTAGGACAAGCCCAGCTTCTTGGATGCATTTAAGTACGACATTCAGACGTTTAAGATGGTCGTCGAAGGTCTCAGAAAACACGACAATGTCGTCTAGATAACAGAGACACATGGTCCATTTTAGGTGTCGTAGCAAGTTATCCATCATTCTTTCAAAGGTTGCCGGCGCATTGCACAGACCAAAGGGCATGACCTTGAACTCGTAAAGTCCTTCTGATGTGATAAAAGCTGTCTTTTCGCGATCTGCCTCGTCCACTTCAATCTGCCAGTAGCCAGAATAGAGATCGATCGACGAAAAGAACTTGGCTCCTTTTAAGCTGTCTAATGTGTCGTCAATACGTGGCAGAGGGTAGGCATCTTTTTTCGTAATTTTGTTGAGCCGACGATAATCGACACAAAATCGCCAACTTCCATCCTTTTTCTTCACGAGGACAACTGGGGACGACCATGGGCTCTCCGATGGTTGAATAACATCTCTGTCTAGCATCTTTTCTACTGCCTCTTGAATAATTCGACGCTCCGCAGGAGATACTGTGTAAGCCCTTTGGCTAATCGGTAGATGATTGTCAGTGATTATACGATGTTTCACATTTACTTTTGTTCCGGCTTTTCTTGATTGATCAAAAATTTCAGGAAACTCAGAAAGTAATTCTAAGAGTCGCTGTTTTCGTTCTACCGTGAGATCTTGGGCTAGCATTTGGGAATAGTCGACCGGAGAAGGGCTCGATTTCAACTTGGCGGCTGAGCAGATATGCACACTGGAGATGCAGTTCAGATACCTATCGTCTAGAGTCTCTGCATAGCCCACACACATGCCTTTGGGAATGAACCTAGCTTCTGGTTGAGCATTCGTGACCCAGAGTTCGGCTGTACCGTCGTAAAACGTCAGGATCGTTGAGGGCACCGCAACTTCTTTGTCCAGCAGCAGTAGTCGATTTCCCTCCACTATGACGTCTGTGATCGCATTAATTTTGGGATTCGTGACCATTACTTTAGCAATAGAGTGCGGAGGTACGACGCAGTCTTGAAGGGTGTTCACTCGCCATGTCTCAGCAGATTCAGGATCTGACATCATTTCGTCAAACACTAGTTCCGATCGGCCACAGTCGACGACTGCTCTCGAGGCTTCGAGAAAATCCCAACCAAGTATAACATTGTGACTGCAGTTCGGCATAAGTGTAAACTCAAAGGGACGTATTAGACCATTGATGTTTAAGCGAAGAACACATTTCCCTATTGGACGGACGTGACTTCCGTCGGCGACCTTGAGGATTATGCTTCCGTTGATTGGGAACATAATCTTTCGCAGCTGACGTCTATATTGGTCTGAGATGACAGAAAATGATGCGCCGGAGTCCACGAGTGCACGTACTGGTTGACTGTCAATGTTTAGTTCTAGATAATTCTTCGTCATCTTTGCGGCAGCGGGAGGATTTTGTTTTTCAGCGGCCTCACCTCCAAGGAAGGTCGCACTGCTTAGTTTTCCTCATTTCTTCGGCCAGGTGAGACACTGGAACGTCTATACGGCGATGGGGATCTGAAGCGACGAGTAGGCGATCGACCTCGGTTAGGGCTAGGCGACAGACTTCTTTCAAACGTTCGGCTGGATTCGTCGGCGGTGTTCTGGGAGATCATGCGTCGCTGGGCTGTGTTTCCTCTATCAGCTCTGTAAGCATTAAAAATTGCTCTTCTATCCCGGCAATAGCGAACGACATGTCCGGGGCGGCCACAGTGAAAGCAAACGGGACGATTGTCGGTCGTACGCCACACGTCGGTTTTTCGGGGTAATTGTTCCTGTGCCGGCTCCGGCCTGTTATACGTCGAGTGGATGCTGCGGTTGTATGTGGGAGTCGACCTTCGGAAGCTTCCACTAGATATGGGAGCCAAAGATTTCTCAACCTCATCTCGCACAATTGCTTCTATGGTTTGTACGCCTGTTTGGGGCTCTTCAATTTGGGGTGTAGTTAATCGCTGTATCTCTTCACGGACAATTTTACGGATCAGTGAGGTTAGATCCTGTTCCTCGTCGACGGAGGCAATTGGGACAACATTCGGCAAGCGACTGAATTTCTGACGTCCTATTCGCTTTTGCTGCATTTCCTCAATGTACTGACACCATTTACTGAAATCGACTGTCGTTTTTATCTCCTTAGTTAATAAGGCCTGGTACACCTCTTCTGCGATGCCCTTCATTAAGTGGGACACTTTATCGTCTTCTGACATGGCCGGGTCAATTTGGTTGAAGAGTCCTAAAACGTCTTGGATATAAGATTGTGTAGCTTCCCCAGCTCTCTGCGCTCGGCATTTTAAGCAATCCTTAGCTCGCCGTATATATAGCTGAGAGTCACCAAAAGTTTTTTTCAGTTCTCTTTCGAAGTAGTCCCATGAATTCAGCAGATCTTCGTTATTTTCAAACCATATTTTGGCGGTCCCATGAAGGAAAAAGTAGACGTTCGCAAGACATAGAGTATCATCCCATTGATTAAATTTTGATACCCTAAGGTATTCTTTTAACCACTTGGTTGGATCTTGTCCAGGATCGCCTCTAAAAATTGTCGGCCTTCTCGGTTCCCTAATTAGTGCTGGAGACAGCAGGACGGTTTGTGGCTTGACTTCTCCTTCAGGCATTGCCGGGAATCGCTTTCGTGGAGCGGCTACGTAAAGACCGTATTCCGGAGGAAGATTTAAAAGTCTACGGCTTCTTCGTATTTCTTCTGCTTCCAGACTGAACTGAGTACCCGGCGCCTCCACCAAAGATGTCGCGTAGATGGTAGTCGTATGGATTGAACACACACGTAGAGGGAATACAACGCTGTTTATTAGCACACAACACTTAGCTGATAGAACTCAGAACTCACAGGTTGAGCTACTTGCTCTTTTATCCATCAACAGAATATTCTGGAACGCCGTTCCAGGAAATTAAAGAATGTTCTAGCAACTTCTAGAACTAACAGAAATAGAATTAAATTAAATTAAATTAAATTAAATTAAAATAATGTAGAGCTTCGAACCGGGGACCTCTTGCTCAGCAGTCCGGTGCGTTGACCATTCAGCAACAGAGTCTTTGACGGGAAAGGCTTTAAGCGGCAATATTTTCAAGTGCCGCAAAGGGCTTCAAAATGGATATTTTTATGAAAAAGTGATTATATTTGTATTTTTTGTTAATTTCTTTTATAGTATATTAAAATAATGTATATTTTCAGTAAATAAAATATTAAAAATATGATATTTTGACAGAAAACTTGCATATTCTAAGTATTTCTAATTTTTAGATGTTATAACAGAACAACTGATTTTGTGGAATTTCGCGATTTTGATCATATTAATTTTACATTAGCATATTCTTATAATACACATTGGAATGAAAGAAAAACAATTTTTAATTGACGGACATTAGTTAAAATAAACAAATCACACTTATTTAGAAAAATATTAATGTAATGTCTATTAAGGCAAAACATTATTTTGAAAAAAATATTCATGTTTTTCAAAAGTCCATATTAATCACACATGGTTTCCATTACTTATTTCACTGACACATTGAATTGTTTTTTGTTTCAAATTTTGGTATTTTTTTAGAATGTAGTTTTGTTTTTATCAATGCATTTCTTGGAGAAGTGCCACGAACGAACAAGGATGACCAGGTAACTAATTTAACAATCCTTTCTACTACTTTTGTGTGACATGGAATGTTGCTGAAGTCAATAATTTGTTTCTCGTGATCAGATTCTTTTGCTTCCTTTATAAACAGTTTTAGTTTGTCATCAGAAACATCCCTCGTCATAGGAGGTTCTGTTACTTTAACATCATTCCGT
This sequence comes from Dolomedes plantarius, assembly GCA_907164885.2. Taxonomy (NCBI): domain Eukaryota; kingdom Metazoa; phylum Arthropoda; class Arachnida; order Araneae; family Dolomedidae; genus Dolomedes; species Dolomedes plantarius. Next base: position 181,743,944 of record OU015498.1, on the reverse strand, counting down.
TCAATCATATCAATATAATCTTTGGCATCAACTAAATTCTATGGGGAACTTTGGAACTAAATTCTTTCTGATGCCTCCTTCATTTTCCGCCCTTGCTTTTAGAATCCGGCGTAATCCAAGCTCTCTTACTTGACTGCGATTGTCTAATATCATACAAAGGAGGAGATTTTAAGAAGTGGCAAAATATGCATTTCTTTGAATGACAAGGTCAATTACATTTTTAAGTGTCTGATTGAGGTAATGTGAATAGCTTACAAGTTTCCACAAGTGCTTCGATCCACGGATACAAGATGGTTTCAGCTTTATGTTAAACCAAATTGGTGCATAAACTTTCAAAATATAATCAGTCAGTATTCAGAGATTTTTTACAGGACATTCTGTTCCCACATACAAGCGAAGTATTCGGTTTGCTAATGTAAGCCATCGTGAATGACAAAATTTTCCTGGTTTTCTCATGGAGAAATCAGAAGAGCACTTTCCAACAGAGATTGCATTATACATTTCTAACAAATATTTTGGGTCCACACTTAAATCATCCTTAATTTCTAGTAATGTAATGTTATTTTTAATAGGTGAAAATTCAATCACTGGAAGTTCAGAGCAGTTTTCTAGTTGTTTAAGAATTTCTCCTCCAAATTCATTTGGGCGTTTAGTTTTTCCATCTAGGAAACAAAATAGGTGACGAAGGGGCAGTTCATTTAAATTATTGACTTCAACAACATTCCATGTCACACACAAGTAATAGAAAGTTTCTTTCATTCCAATGTGTATTATAAGAATATGCTAATGTAAAATTGATATGATGAAAATCGCAAAATAATATTTTCAAAATGTAATGAATTCAAAATAATGTTTTGCCTTAATAGACATTACATTAATATATTTCTAAATAAGTGTGATTTGTTTATTTTAACTAAGGTCCGTCAATTAAAAATTGTTTTCTTTCATTCCAATGTGTATTATAAAAATATGCTAATGTAAAATTAATATGATGAAAATCGCGAAATTCTACAAAATCAGTTGTTCTGTTATGGCATCTAAAAATTAGAAATACTTAGAATATGCAAGTTTTCTGTCAAAATATCATATTTTGAATATTTTATTTACAGAAAATATACATTATTTTAATATACTATAAAAAAAATTAACAAAAAATACAAATATAATCACTTTTTCATAAAAATATCCATTTTGAAGCCCTTTGCGGCATTTGAAAATATTTTAGTAGAGCAAAAAAAAATTTATATTCTTAATTTTAATTTTAAAAGACAACTTTTGAAAACTAGAGGATATTGAAACTCCGAAAAAAAAAATTTCGTTACACCGTGATGTCCGAGTGTCTTTTAAGTGCCTCGTCCTTAAGTGCCTTTATGTGTACTATTTTTATGAAGTAAAATGTATTATGTAATCTGTTTAGCAGATCTCCTGACTAAAAGGAATGTTTAAATTACATATTTTGCTACTTTTTTGTACTACAAGTGTATTCAATTTCAAAGTAATTGCGAAATTTGTCAAAAATTTAATAAAAACCAAAAGTTTGCCCTTCTTGCGCTAACTGAAAACATGCACCAATGACGGTAATATTTAATTTCCTTCTTTATTTTGTTAAAAGGCAACTTTTGAAAACTAGAGCATATTGAAATTCAAAAAAAAGTTTTTTTCGTTCCACCCTATTATACATGGCTTAAAGAAAAATTGTATTCTGTTCTTGCGTGGGGTATTAAAGTAACATATGAATTTATAATTGGAAATTTGCTATTAGCACTGAATTTGTCTATAATACTGGAATTTAATAATCACTGAACTTGTTTACACCTAACGAAAGTATTTATATGCACTGAATGAATACCTATTATGTAATTGTCCCCAACTTATATGTAGGTGATATACTGTATTAAAAGTTTATTTACTTTATACCTTGTATCGGCTTGCAATGTATCCTCTAATGTAATTATGTTATCAATGAAATTAAATGTAAATTTAGTCTCCTTAATGTAACACAGAAAGTTATGTAACCGAGCCATAGTGGCCGTTGTTTTTGTACGTTATGTAATGTTTAATTTTCAATAAAGTTCTTCGACTACGCGCGGCTTCGCCGGGCTCGGCCCCAGGGCTTGAGTGCTTCGCTGGAGGTAGAATGAATCTCCCTGCCCCCCTTACAGGCCCTAGGGTGACGATAAACCCTGCGGGGTTCGTCGGGGATATGGGTGTTTTCTGTCCCTATCTACTCTCATATATATATCTATCTTTAACATTGTTATGACCGTTTCCGTGGAGCTCTTAAACTTTTATTATTAATTCGCGTAATTTTTTTTTTTCTAACTTGAAAGTACTTTATTATTATTCGGGACCTTCGAAAGTATATTTCAGCGAATTTTCAGAAATTTTGTAGCTTTTTTGTGGTATATACAGGCTAAATTCTACAGATTTCAATGTTTGAATGCTAAACTGTCAAACGGATTTTCCTCAACTTCTTCGATTCGGATCGTGGAACTCCAAAACCAGTCTCAAAAGATCTATCTTCAAATTTGGAAGAAGAGGATATCTTGTTTTTAAAATTCGGACCAGCAGCAGCCAAGTTATCGTTTTTTAAAGCTTTTAATATTACTTGTTTAAATTTATGAACGATTCTTCAACTTCAATTTTCGCCATTGTTTACAAGTCACAGTTCGCCAATTTTGTCACCATACTCAAAAGTATAGTTAGCTCAAATAGCTTTTGCATCTAAACCTACTGTGATCTTTATTTTGTGCATTGATAAATTACATATTTTGGAAGTACAGCTTTTAGCACGCCTACGAATCTTCGCCAAATAAGGAAAAAATCCAATCTACTCCACAATTTCTTTAATACGGAATCTCCTGCACTAGAAAGTCAATCACCTTTCAAGAAAGACTCAACAGATAATCTTGGACTCTCTTATTCCACAGAAGCTTTTATTCGCAAGGACATAAACTTTTAAATTCTTCAATTCAAGTCAGTGACTCAGTGGATTAAAAGACCTTGAAAGCCATTATTCGCCATTTAACGTTCAAACTACAACAGTTATCCAGCCTTTTAAAACTCATCGCCAAGAAGGTGAATTTTGTTCTATTTACATATTTATTAGTTACTTTCTATCTTCTTCACTGATTATATCTCATATATCCTTGTTTTTATATTGCTTATATTCTAACTGCATTCCTTTTGTAACATCCTAACCGTATAATAATTCATGCTATTTTAACGCCAAGATAATAACAATAATTTAAAATAAGTCTAATTAGAAAGTAATCTTAACTATTTCAACACAGTGTAACAATAAGAATTTTCGCCAAGTATCTAAAATTCATGCCAATTAAGCAAATTTAACTCTTCTATTCATTTGTGTTCTCTAAAGTTTACTTATAATTACTTGTGCTCCACCCTCTGAACAGCTGAAGTACCCAATTATACTATCAATTTTAAGCCATCTTTATCGCCAAGTAATAGTTTTATTTAATTCTTAAGTTATTTATAAGTCTTCAGTTTAGGCTTTGTTTATAAGTTTAAGTACTGTCAACTGACTACCTTGTCTGTTCTATAAAGTTACCACACGCCAACCTTTTTCGCCAAGTAATAATTTTGTCGCCAACATAAAATTTATGAATTTTTCAGCAATAGCTTAATTTAAAAGGGTCATATTGGCTTGAGTGATTTGTACACATTGTTCTAATAACTTTTTAAGTTTTGAAACTTCAAGCCAATAAGTGCGCCAAATTAATATAATCTAATATAGTTAAAGTACTTAATAATAGTTAAACATTACTTATACCTTGTCAGTAGGATCAGTATACAGTCGCCAAGTTTTCTCGCCAAAAAACAATTTTTGTCGCCAAACGCTGAATTTTTATTATTTTTGATTCTTACATGTTTTTAAACTGGTAATTTCTGCATTAAAATAAAAATGAGCCAAAAAAACAGAGAAAAGGGAAAAGAACCTGTTGGCGAAGAGGATAATGAATCAATTGGATCACGAAGCGATACAATTGGCTCACTAGGCGATCTCTTGGATAGTTACACATCTAATTTCATTTTGCGAGTAAAACAAAATTTTAAAGATATAGAGATAGCCTTGAACGATGCACACAATGCGGGGAAAAAAGTAAATAAGGACCTAATAACAAAAATAAACAAGAAATGTCTGAACACATTGATGGCATGCATAAATGAGGAAAAAGAGCATGCTTATCTAACCGGAAAAGTTGAAGTGTGCGAAAAAATAACACGTGGATTTGAGGAAAGAACTGTAAGAATAGAGGACAAAACAAGTAAAATAGAAGAAAACGTAGAAGAACTGAAAACCATAATAAAAAAAAAACGCCTGAATTTCCAACACTAAAAACAGATCAGCTAAATAATGAAGAACAGGTTTTAATTGTAAACACATTAGACGACAATGGTGCAATTACCTATAGAGACGTCCTGAGAAAGAACAAAGAAATCTTCAATGAAAACAAACCCAAGGATATAATTATCTCAGAATCTAACAGAGTAATCATAAAAATGAATAACAGAGAGGCATTAACAAGTATTAAGGACAAGATAGAGCAGAATGATAGAGTTAAAGAACTTGGCACCGTTCAAATAAATAAACAAAGAAAACATAGGTTTATAGCGTTTGGAATACCAGACGACTTAGAGGATATTGTATTGAAGGAAGAAATTGAAAAAAACATCGACGGAAAAGAAATAGATCTCATAAGAAATTTCACAGGCAAGAACAATCGAAAAAACATTATAATCGATGTGGATAACAATTCTAGACAAACGCTAATTAATAAGAAGTACATCATTATAGATTTAGTTAGAGTTAAAATAACACCATACATCTCCATTAACAGATCTTCAAATGCCAAAATTATGGACATCTGGCTAAAACATGTAGAAATAAAGAAAGATGTGGCAAATGTGGCAAAGACCACGACACAAGAATTTGCTCATCAACGATAACTAAATGTGTTAACTGTCAGACTCAATCAGATCATTGGTATGATAGCAAGGAATGCCCTGCATACTTAAAATATAAACAAAATTTATTAAATCATGGATAATAGAAATATCATTTCTCAGTCAGCAATAAAAATAGTCCAGATTAACCTTAACAATTGCAGGGCAGCAACATCTCAACTAGTACAATCCATAACAGAAAACTCAATAGACATTGCTTTAATTCAAGATATTTATAAAAAAGATGGCAAATTAACAGGAATCCCATCGAGTTGGCAAATATTCATCTCAAAAGATAAAACCGCATTAATAATAATCATCAACCCAAGTATAATTAGTAATGAGGTCGTCGCTTTTGGTAACACTATAATAATCAGTATTCTTATAAAACAAGAAAAAATATTTTTAGCCTCTTTGTATTCATCTCCATCCTCAGACCTAGAAGACGATATAAACTCTTGGTGCAATAATTTCTACGATAAACAAATAATTATATCAGGGGATTTTAACGCAAAAAATAGAACATGGGGGTACAGCAGAAACGATAATAGAGGTGATATAATCCTGGATCTTTGCACAACATTAGACTATAGAATTTTTAATAACCCAGATGATTTTCCAACATATCACCTTCAAGGAAAATATGGCTATCCGGATCTTACAATAGGCTCAGTTACGACAGAACATATAATAAAAAATTGGAAAGTAAACTTAACAGAATCAAATTCAGACCACAGATATATAACTTACGACATAGCAATAGAACATATAAAAGTAACAGAAAATAGATACAAAAGTAAATACTGCAACACGTCTAAACTGAGAAGATTAATGTTAAAATTACAAGCTGAACTGATAGATAAAGTACGATCAATTAATACGATAGTGGAGGCAGACAAATTTCTTGATAATTTTTATAGGGACCTGCACGACATATGTGATAAAATATTTAAAATTAAAAGAAATAAAGGTCTACATAAATTGAACTGGTGGAATGAGGAACTCAGAACAAAAAGAAACAAAATCAATGCTCTTTATAAAAAAATAAATAGAACTGGTAATGCAGATATAAAAATAATATACAATAGGGAGAAAGCACAATACAAACGACAAATCTTACAGGCAAAAATCAATAGCTGGAAAAAATTCTGTAACAACAATAGTGAAGTGTATGGTAGAACTTTTGACATAGCCAGAGACAATACATTCAATAGAAACTCGTTAATCCATATTGCTTTAGAAGGAATGCCTCTCGATGCAAATTACGAAGAAATTTACAGGAAATTAATAGAAACACATTTTATTTTAACTAATAATTACTCACTAGAAATAGAACAAACAACAATTATGAATGAAGAGAAAATAAGTTATCATGAATTAAAGGAAGCAATCAAGCTACAAGGTAAAAAGAAAGCACCAGGAACAGACAAAATAGACCCAAGAATAACTAAATATCTAATAGACTTCAGCCCAAAACTTATACTGGAAATTATGAACAAATGGTTCGAACTGGGATATTTCCCGAAATTATGGAAAAGGGCAATAGTTCTCTTCTTCACAAAAAAGAATAAACCTACAAATAATCCAAAATCATACAGACCAATTTGCCTCTTACAGACCCTTAGTAAAATATTAGAAAGAATTATACTGTTCAGATTAAATTATCATTTAGAAAATAATAATCAACTGCATAAAGGACAATATGGTTTCAGAGAAACAAGGAATACCACAATAGCAATAAATGAATTATTGATTACACTTAAGCAAAGAACAGCAAATTTCAAATATACAATAGCAATAGCATTCGACTTTGCTGGAGATTTTGATAGCGCAGACTGGAGAATCTTAAAAGAAATATTCAACAACTTAAATCTAAGCCCATACCTAACCAACATCTTAACAAGTTATTTAACAAAGAGAGCAATATGCTTTGAGTTGGATGGTGTTGAGAGAACTTTTGGTGTGGATCGTGGTTGCCCACAAGGATCTTGTTTAGGCCCATTAATGGGGAATCTCATTGCTAACAGTATTCTAAGACAATTTGACACAGAGGATTGTAATATAAAGGCCTATGCTGACGACTTCATCCTCATCTTCTCAGGTGACAGTAGAGCCAGGTTGGAAAAAACGGGTAATGAATTAGTACAAAAATTTTATACCATAAGTGAAAACCTTAACCTTAACCTTAGTATCTCAATAGGCAAAACACAGAGTATCACTTTTGGGAAAGATCTATCGCGGCGCAATCCAATCATTAAAATTAATAATAGTAATATTAAATTTAAAAACTCTATAAAATATTTAGGAATAATTATTGATAGAAAGTTAAACTTCTTAGAACACCTTAATTACTTAAACGAAGAAATATTAAAATTTAAAACAGGTAGAAAGAGGGTAGGGAATGCTTACTGGGGTGTTTCTTCATCTACAATAAGGGAATGGTATAGGGCTGTCGTTGAACCAAAAATTTTATATGGAGCAGTATGCTGGTTTCCATTTCTTAATTGTCATGGTCGAAGAAAATTAAATTCAATACAACGTAAATTTTTAGTAAAAATAGTTAAAAGTTATAAATCAGTTTCCAACATGGCTCTATATACCCTAACAGGTATCCCTCCAATAGAAATTAAAATAAGATATACCTTAGAAATATTTAAATTAAAACTTAACCAACAAAATATTTACATAGATAATTGCAATATTAGCATACAAGATATAGAAAAGAAAACAACGAAATTCTTAATTAATAGTGCAAAATTTCCAAATAACCTTCACTTTTTTGAGTTTAATAAAGGATTCCCAGTAAAAAAGAATGCAGACATAGAAGCTTATACAGATGGCAGCAAGAGTGATGATTTCGTCGGCTTGGGTTTTGTGGCATTTTATAATAATGAAATAATTCAAACATAAACTAAACTATTGAAAAAATATAACTCAGTTTTCCAATCAGAAGCACTTGCAATACTAAAACTAATAGAATGGTTTAGCACTACTACCTACAATAGCATTAACATCTTTACAGATAGTCAGGCGGTATATAAATCATTAGGCAACATCTACCCTAAATCACCTATAATAGTACACATACATAACCTTTGCAATAACATGATGAATAAAATAATATATATAGGATGGGTAAAATCACATATTGGTATTGTTGGCAATGAGATGGAAGACGCCTGGCTGGAATGGCTCATTTCTTAGAAGAATCTAACTTAGAAATCAACTTTCCTACCTCAATCTTAAAACAATATGTTCAAAAGAAAATTTTAAATGATTGGCAATTAGAATGGGACAATTCAGAAAAGGGTAGATACACATACAATATTATTAACAATGTAACTTATGACTTACAATTTGAAAACAATATCATAACTTACTTTGTAACCGGCCAGGGCAGTTTTCCTACTTTCCTTTATAAGATCGGAAAAACTGATACTCAAAACTGTGAGTGTGGAGCAACAGGAGATCCACACCATTACGTAACAACGAAATGCTCTTTCTGTCCAGAATATATTAAAAAATACAGCAATGAAACTTTAATAAAATATTATAAACGTATTGATAAAAATAAGTACAACATAAGAAAAATTAAAAATATTTACAATAGACTGAACACACACTACTCTTTTATTTTTAGTACTTTCTAAAATTAGTTAAATTTTACTTCTCTTGTTTTATATTTTAATTTGATGTTTATACTTTTGTACTGGCGTCACTGTAAATTGCTGATCTGTTGTTTGTACTTTGTGAGCTGATGTACTGTTTAACATGTGATTTTATGTAATTCTTTATAACTAGCATCATATTATGAAGTCTTGTATGTCTTTGTATATCTAGTCATTCTTTTAATTCTTTCAATTTTTGTACTTTATGTAATCCAGCTCTTCATGTGTGTTTTATATTTTGCTTTAGCTTGTATATTCTTTTATTTATTTATTCATTCTATTTTCATGTCCAGTAGTTATTAAGCTTGGAAATTCGTTTCAAAATATTGACATTTTGTAAATATTACTATTGTTTTTGCATGTATATCTTTCATTTTTTTTATTTATATTCCTATTTATCATCAACTATGATTTGTAACCACTTATTTCAACAAAATTGTTATATCAAGTACTATGTAAATATCATCAAATATGTCTGGAAATCTCCTTCAACAAAATTGTTATTTGTCATACTATGTATTTATTACTTGTATTACACTATTATATTTTTTTTCTTTTGTCAACTACTGTAAATTTAACAGTTTTTAAATAAATTTTGGGGTCTTCTGACCCTGTTTGGTTCAGTCGGGAACGGTCACTTGGTAGTGGGTTTCGCTGGATGTAGATTGATTTTTCCCCACTCTTCTAGGCCTTGTGTGACGATAAATCCCTTGGGGTTCGTCAAGAGTGCGGGCTTTTTCTGTCCCTATCTACTCAATATATATGATACTACTGTCCGACCACGGAAGCAAGGTCCCTGGAAGCTGTTACTCATGCGCGAGAAAAGCTAGTCTACTTAGAAAATAGGGGAAAACGTCATATTTTCGGATGTGTTTGTTTATGAAATACGGAATGTATTTCAGACTGCTTTTTGTCCGCAAGTTTAAAGTTATTTTTTAAAACATTATTTTTGATCGAATATGTGAATAATAATTTCAAAATAATAAAAAGAAAGAAGCAAATCTATTTAAAAAATAGGAGTGTTATAGGAATGGATATTTTCGAATTACATCAAAATCAAAATTATCTTAAGCTACGTTTTCGGTGGTTCTTTTTTTTCTGACGTTTCCTCGGAGATTCAGATTTTGGAGTTTCTTCACCCTTTGCTTCTCTGCGTATTCTTTTTTACTCTGGACATTGATATCCCGGTCATTTCACTAGCTCTCTTTAGGGATTGCGAAAGTGGAACAATAACATTTCCTTCTAGTGCTTCTTTATCACATAATTTAATTGCATTGTGTATTATACGTTTACAATCACTACGGAACGGCTTATTCCGAGCTGTTGTGTTGGGTAAAGGATCCATCAATTTTAATATAATAATTAAAATAACAGACGAGGAAAAAGTAAGCAAGCGCAGTTAGTAACCGATTCTAAAGAATGTCGAGAGACTACGAGACTTTTCCCCCTCCTTCCTCAGCAACCTTACCTACAGCGTGAATAGAATCGTCTTGGCACTATGCCAACCGTGGTTCTTCGTACTGTGGTCGGACAGTATATGTTTTCACTGTTGCGGTCGCTTTTGCTGAGCTCTTGTTTTTTGAATATTTTTATGCGTTACTTTTTATTTTTGGTTCTTTAAAGTGTTTTTATATTGAAGTACTAACTTAATTCTATATTCTGTGAAATTTTGAAGTATTTTGTAACATTTTTATGGAAATTATCAACGAAATTATAAAAATTTTCAAATTTGTACACTGATTTGATAAACGGATTTTTTATCATCTTCAAGATTTTTAATAGCGGCTTACTTAAAACCTGTTTCAATATTTTACTTATAAATAACAGATCAACAGGACATCAAATTTATGAAAATTGGACAACCTCAAGTCAAGTTATCATCTTTAAAAGTTTGAAAATCAATATGCATATTATTTATTAGAAGTACTCGCATTTTAAAATTTATCCAGTCGCCATTGTTTACTTGCTTCAACAATCGCCAAAGTAATCGCCTTCAGAAGATTCTCTAGCTTTTAATTAATATTTTCAAACTGATTTTACCTCGCCAAAACTGTCGCCAAGAAATATTAACTGTGTTCTTCTGTGTTGGAGATACTAATACCATAAGAGTTTCCACACCAAAGGATTTCTAATAGCTAAGATTTTCTAATAGACAATCGTACTCTTTTCATTTTCCGCCAAGAAGTTTTCATTTAATTTATCAGAAACTTAATTTATCTGCAAAATAACTTCTAATACAAGAAAGGACGCCAAACGGTCAAAAACTTTGTTGGTGTTATTAACGCCATAGAAATTTCAACGCCAAAGGATTTTATACAGCCAAACTTTAATAATAGACTGTCGTATTCCCTGGTATTACTATTTTCATAATATTTACTATTTATTATTATCATCTTTAATATCTTGAGTAATTAACTTATTATTCAAATAACTTATTTAAAATTTTATCTATAATCATTTTTATAAGCTTTTCTATTATTTAAGAGTCTATAGAGTAACTGTTCTTTATTTCATACGCCAATCTATCGCCAAATTTTTAAATTTACTCTGTTGTAAAAGCTTTTGGTTAGTGTTTTAATAATTTTATAGTACTATAAGGTATTTTAATTCTAATCATTTATTGTGTTAAATCTCGCCAAATACTGCGGTATTCTATAATTTGCTTCGCCAAAAGTGGTTATCATATATTTTATAATAACTATCTATTGCATTTTTATAAACTTTTAGTTTAATCTCAAAAATCATTTTAACTTATTTTTAAAATTTACTCGCCAACTCTATTTTTTATATACTTAATTAATGCTTATTAATAAGAAATTCTCCCGCAAATTTTAAAATTTTTATTATATTTAGTGTATTTTGAGTATATAACCTGAAATTTTCCTTGCATTTCTTATTTTATTTCATCAATTTATTAAGTAGTTCAAATATACTGTAATTATTTATCTCTAATTATACGACAATTTAAAACTTGAAATTTTTAGTTCAGTCGGCCCTATAGTCACAAGACTTTTAAATAGAAACAGTGTTAGTGTACTAAATTTACTTCTGAAAAAACTTAATCTATACTAGTAAAATGAGTCAAAAAAATAAGGAAAAGACCAAGGATCTAAGAGAAGATGATTCGGAATCTTTTCCATTCAACGAAATTTTTGATGATTATAAGTCTAATTTTATATTAAAAATCAAACAGAGCATTCTAGATATTGATGTTATACTAGGAGAAGCAAATAAAGCAGGTAAAAAAGTGGGTAAAGATCTTATGAAAGATATTAACAAAAAATGTCTAAAGATCATGATGACCTGCATTAATGCTGAAAAAGAGAATGCTTGCTTAATGGCATCTAACAACGTTTATGACAAAGTAACTAAAAATTTCGACAATAGACTTCAAATTTTAGAGGAAACAGCAGATAAATACAGAGAGAATTTTGTAGAATCACTAGAAAAGAACATGACAGAAGTAACAAGAGGACTAGAAACATTAACAGAAAATATAAATCAAAAAACGGAAAAAATGGAAGATAGTATGGAGAAACTGGGAAAACAACTATCTGAAAAAAATTTGGAACAACCATCAAGGAATGTAGTACAAATGCAAAATGAAGAACAAGTACTCATAATAGATACAAGTAATGAGACAGGGTCCATTTCTTATAGAGACGCCCTGCGTAAAAATAAAGACGTTTTTGAAAGTAACAAACCCAAAGATATCATACTAGCACGTCCAAATAGGGTAATAATTAAAATGAATAACAAAGAGAGTCTGGACAAAGTAAAAGAAAAAATTGAAAATAACGAGAAATTCAGGGAAATGGGTATAGTGAAAATTAACAAACAAAGAAGACATAGATATATTGCTTTTGGAATTCCTGATGATATAGAGGAAAAAGATCTTAAAGAAGAAATCGAAAACAATATAGAAGGTAGGGAAATAGACAATGATTTACAAGATACTAAAATTAATTATCAAGAGATAACTGAAGCAAACCGAATGCAAGGAAAGAAGAAAGCACCAGGGAATGATAGGATTGATCCTAAAATAGTTAATTATTTAATAGAATTTTGCCCTAACTTAATTTTAGATCTATTTAACAAATTATATAAAACTGGTTACTTCCCTTTAAAATGGAAACAGGCACTAGTTGTCTTCTTCGTCAAAAAAGGAAAACCTGATACGAATCCGAAATCATACCGTCCAATCAGTCTATTACAAACAATTAGTAAAATTTATGAAAGAATAATACATTTTAGAGTAATGCATCATTTGGAAAAAAATAACCTACTGCATGATAATCAGTTCGGATTCAGAGAAGGGAGAAGCACAACGATGGCCATAGAGAGGCTGATGCAATCAATTAAGACTAGAAATAAGAGTTTTAAATATACAATCGCTATTGCCTTCGATTTTACAGGTGCTTTTGATAGTGTGGATTGGTCTATCCTAAAAGACACCATAGATTCCCTTAAACTAAATAAGAACATGCAAACAACCCTTAATAGTTACTTAAACAACATATCAGTATGTTACGAACTTGATAACAAATTTCACTCTTATAGTATACACAGGGGCTGTCCACAGGGTTCTTGCCTGGGTCCAACGCTTTGGAATTTAATAGCGAACAAAATATTGAAACATTTTGGTAACAAGATTTGTGATTTAATAGCTTATGCTGACGATTTTGTATTGATTTACTCAGAAAATACTAGAAAAGCATTGGAAGAAACAGGGGAGGAATTGGTCAACAATTTCATCAGCATAAGCGATAGTTTAAAATTAACAGTTTCGGCAACCAAAACTCAGGCAATAGCTTTTGGAAAGGACCTTTTGAGGAGATAACCTATTATCAAACTGGGGTTTCTAACATTAAATTTACAAAAAGCTTAAAATATTTAGGAATTTACATTGATAGGAATTTTAACTTTCTGGAACACTTAAATCATTTAAACAATGAAATTTCTACTTTCGCAACAGCCATCAAAAAAGTGGGTAACTCTTACTGGGGTATCTCCTCAGATACTATAAGAGTATGGTACACAGCAGTAGTCGAATCAAAAATTACATATGGAATTCAAATTTGGTATCCACATCTAAACAGCCACGGTAGAAGAAAACTCACTTCAATACAGAGAAAGTTCCTAGTCAAAATCTTAAAATGTTATAAATCAGTATCAAATATAGCACTAAATGTTCTAACAGGTGTTGCCCCGATAAATCTAAAAGCTGAAATACTGGTAGAACAATATAAATTTACATTTAAACAACATGACATTATAATAGATAATATTCATATTAACAATAGATCAATAGAGAAAAAGACATCCAGATGCCTGATTGACTCCAGGAAATATCCAATTAATCTTAAGATACTTAAAATAAACGATGGTTTTCCTCAAAAAAATTGGGCAGAAATTGAAGCTTTTACAGACGGAAGTAAAAAGGAAGATAGCGTGGGACTTGGATACGTAGTATTTAAACAAAATAAAATAATTAAAACAGATATGTTTGCACTGCATAGATACAATTCAGTTTTCCAGTCGGAGGCAATAGCGATCTTAAAAGTATTAGAGTGGTTTAGTGAGACCAATTATAAGAGCATAGTAATATACTCAGATAGTCAGGCTGCCGTCAAATCAATAAACAATGTATATCCTAAATCAAAAATAATAATAAAAATTCACTCAATATGCAATAAAATTCCAAATAGAAAGTTAACTATAGGTTGGGTTAAATCACACATAGGCATAATAGGTAATGTAATGGCTGACTTTCTAGCAGGAATGGCTACCAATGAAGATACAAATACCATTACATCAGAATACCCAATATCCCTTATTAAAAAACATCTAAACAAAAAACTTATAAGTAACTGGCAGGTAATGTGGGATTCATCAGATAAGGGACGTTTTACTTATAACATAATAAATAACATTTCAACAAGTTTAATTTTCAAGAACAATATAATTAATTATTTCATAACAGGGCAAGGTAGTTTCCCATCCTTTCTTTTCAAAATAGGAAAAATAGACTCCCCTTATTTCACTTGTGGAATAATGGGTGATCCACATCATTTTACAATGTATTCATGCCAAGCTAGTAAAGATTATATCAAACGAGGTTTTAATGAAACAATACTTCAATATTATAAGAGAATTGACGGCAGTATGCGTTTACTAAATATTATCAGCAAAATATACAATGAATTAAATGCTAAATATTCATTTATCTTCAGTACCTTTTAGCCTTTCTATTGGTCAGGGTTTGGCTTCTCTTTTCAAAGAAAAAGTCAACTAGTTAAAAATTTATATACTCAAAATGAAGAATTAAAGGAACTACTATCATTTGTCATTTGTTACTGATTAGTTTATTTGAACATTTAAAAAATTAAAGTATTAATATTTATTATATATATTTTGAAAATATGTATATCTTTTACAGAATTTATAAATTAGTAAGAATATATCTTCATACCATACTTTTGTTTATTTGTTTAATACAAATGTTTTTAGATTTTTTGTAAATTAGTTTTAAATTTCGTTTTTTTAAAATTGTATTGTCAAAATTTATAAACAGTTATGTATTTAAATGTTATGTAAAGTATATTTCGAATATTTGTTTCAAAATTGTTGACTGAAATATTGTAATACTTGTTTGTCTTATATGTTTCATATTATGTAAAGTACATTTTGAGTTTTTGTTTCGAAATTGTTAACTGAAAAATTGTATTACCTGATTGTTTTAACTATCTACTGTACCCCTTTTGACTTTGTTAATAAATTTTGGGTCTTCTGACCCTGGTTGGATCCGTCGGGTGCGCTCGCTTGGCTGTGGTTTTGCTGGAGGTAGAGGGGTTTCTTCCTTATTCCACTTTGGCCCTTGGGTGTCGATAAGCCATATTTGGCTCGTCTGGAGTGTGGCTTTTTCTGTCCCTATCTACTCACGTTATGAAATTTATATCTACAAAATTGTTATATCTAATATTTTGCACATATTATCTGTATATTACTCTTGACTCATTTGTAAAGTTTTGTTACTTTAAATATTTCAAATAAATTCTTGGGGTCTTCTGACCCTGCTTGGCTCCGTCGGGAACGGTCGATTGGACGTTGTTTTCGCTGGATGTAGACTGGTCTCTTCCCACTCTTCTTGGCCTCCGTGTGTCGATAAACCCGTTTGGGTTCGTCAAGAGTGTGGGCTTTTTCTGTCCCTATCTACTACTTTAACTCAGGCAATAGCTTTTGGAAAGGACCTTTCGAGGAGATACCCTATTATCAAGCTGGGGGGTTCTAACATTAAATTTACAAAAAGCTTAAAATATTTAGGAATTTACATTGATAGAAATTTTAACTTTCTGGAACACTTAAATTATTTAAACAATGAAATTTCTACTTTCGCAACAGCCATCAAAAAAGTGGGTAACTCTTACTGGGGTATCTCCTCAGATACTATAAGAGTATGGTACACAGCAGTAGTCGAATCAAAAATTACATATGGAATTCAAATTTGGTATCCACATCTAAACAGCCACGGTAGAAGAAAACTCACTTCAATACAGAGGAAGTTCCTAGTCAAAATCTTAAAATGTTATAAATCAGTATCAAATATGGCACTAAATGTACTAACAGGTGTTGCCCCGATAAATCTTAAAGCTGAACTACTGGTAGAACAATATAAATTTACATTTAAACAACATGATATTATAATAGACAATATTCATATTAACAATAGATCAATAGAGGAAAAGACATCCAGATGCTTGATTGACTCCAGGAAATATCCAATTAATCTTAAGATACTTAAAATAAACGATGGTTTTCCTAAAAAAAATTGGGCAGAAATAGAAGCCTATACAGACGGAAGTAAAAAGGAAGATAGCGTGGGACTTGGATACGTAGTATTTAAACAAAACAAAATAATTAAAACTGAAATGTATGCACTACACAGATACAATTCAGTTTTCCAGTCGGAGGCAATAGCGATCTTAAAAGTATTAGAATGCTAAGTTCTTACCATTTGCTAAGCTCTTACCAATTATCAGAGCTTAGTAATATACTCAGATAGTCAGGCTGCCGTCAAATCAATAAACAATATATATCCTAAATCAAAAATAATAATAAAAATTCACTCAATATGCAATAAAATTCCAAATAGAAAATTAACTATAGGCTGGGTTAAATCACACATAGGCATAATAGGTAATGAAATGGCTGACTTTCTAGCAGGAATGGCTACCAATGAAGATACAAATACCATTACATCAGAATACCCAATATCCCTTATTAAAAAACATCTAAACAAAAACTTATAAGTAACTGGCAGGTAATGTGGGATTCATCAGATAAGGGACGTTTTACTTATAACATAATAAATAACATTTCAACAAGTTTAATTTTCAAGAACAATATAATTAATTATTTCAGAACAGGGCAAGGTAGTTTCCCATCCTTTCTTTTCAAAATAGGCAAAATAGACTCCCCTTATTGCACTTGTGGAATAATGGGTGATCCACATCATTTTACAATGTATTCATGTCAAGCTAGTAAAGATTATATCACACGAGGTTTTAATGAAACAATACTTCAATATTATAAGAGAATTGACGGCAGTATGCGTTTACTAAATATTCTTAGCAAAATATACAATGATTTAAATGTTAAATATTCATTTATCTTCAGTACTTTTTAGCCTCTCGATTGGTCAGGGTTTGGCTTTTCTTTTCCAAAGAAAAAGTCAACTAGTTAAAAATTTATACATTCAAAATGAAGAATTAAAGGATTTATTATCATTTGTGACCGATTTATTTATTTTAAAAGTTAAAAATTTTTATAGTATTAACACTTATTATATATATTTTGAATTTATGTATATCTATTACAGAATTTGTAGATTTGTAAGAATATATCTTCATACCATACTCTTGTTTATTTGTTTTATACAAATGTTTTGTATGTTTTGTAAATTAGTTTTAAATTTGGTTTTAAAAATTGTATTGTCAAAATTTATAAACAGTAATGTATTTAAATGTTATGTAAAATATATTTTGAGTATTAGTTTTAAATTTGGTTTTAAAAATTGTATTGTCAAAATTTATAAACAGTAATGTATTTAAATGTTATGTAAAGTATATTTTGAGTATTTGTTTCAAAATTGTTAACTGCAATATTGTAATACTTGATTGTCTTATATGTTTCATGTTATGTAAAGTACATTTTGAGCTTTTTTTTGTTGTTTCAAAATTGTTAACTGCAAAATTGTATTACCTGATTATCTTAACTATCTACTGTACCCTTTTGACTTTGTTAATAAATTTTGGGGTCTTCTGACCCTGGTTGGATCTGTCGGGTGAGCTCGTTTGGCTGTGGTTTTCGCTAGAGGTAGAGAGGTATTTTCCTCACTCCACTTTGGCCTTCGGGCGTCGATAAGCCATATGTGGTTCGTCGGGAGTGTGGCTTTTTCTGTCCCTATCTACTAGTGTTATTTGTTTGCTTTCAAGATTTTGACGCTATTTCATCAAGCTCTTGGAAAACAAGCTTTTTCTGCGGTATTTTTAAGTTTTGAAGTCTGCAAAGTGGTTTATTAGAATCAATCAAGTTATTCTATATATATATTGGAAAAGTTTTAACCAAGTAAGTGAATTTTAAAGAAAAAACTGCATTATTCTATTTTTAACGTTAGGCCTCATAGACTTACTTCAAAATTTATAGAAAATATTTTATTTGTCATCCTAATACTCTGAAACTATATTCATTGAATAGATCTTTAAAAAATAATCTAAATGATATAGGACTCTCTATTGCAACTATTTCTGGAAGTATTTTATATAATTTTGACATTTTGGACTTTATTAACTAATATATTTTATCTATATGAAAGTCGCCATTATTTCGTAATCTGTTTTGAACTGAAAATCTTCAATTGATTCCTTTCCTCACGTACGCATCATGGAGTTATTTTCTTACCTCTGACCACAACAGAGCTGACTATAATCCTTTGGAGCCTGACTGGAAATATTTGATATAGATCTCAAGCACTTAATATCCTGGTTTTTCTATACTGTCAGCGCCTTCTACCATAGTTTACTTATTCTAATGAATTATAGAAGATATTAAATTGAAGACTTTTTAAGACAAAATATTATTTATTTTCAAAGACTTCGAAGAACCTTTCCTGTTGTATTCTACGCGCTTATTTTACAGAAGACATTAGACTTTACATGTACTGTCAACTTCAAATAGACTTGGATAATTCTTTTTGGCACTAAAGGACTATTTTCATTTGATTTGGTATTGGTGTCTTAACCCAACATTAAGAAGACAAGTTCTGAAACAGATATACCCCCCTGAACCTACTGATCATCTTTTAATATCGTGACATCACTTTGAACAGTGGTGAGCCTTTACTTGGTTTTTACATTGTTTAGTTATTTATATCATTTTTGCACGTTCTTTAATTTATTACTTACTTATTGCTTGCTATTTTGTTTTAGCACGTTATATTTATTAATTATATATTTATTTAATTTTTAATACTTATTATTGAGCTTATTTTTATTTTCATGTGACGTCATACGCTTTTAAGTTCATTAATTTATTTTTTATTGCTTTATCTTCTGTAAAAATAATTTATATTTATCATTGACTTTTAATCTTTTTGCACGTTAATTTAGTTTTTATATGTACTTTTGATATTTTATCGCGTATATGATTTATTTTGCCTCATTTTATTTTATGAATTAATATAATTGTTGTCATCTGCATTTGTTATATTTTGTTTTTATGAGTCAAAAAAAGGAAAAGATGGGGGAATCCTCTCAGGAAACCCAAGATTTGGATTTGGATACTAACTCTAACCCTTTAAATGATCTCCTTGAAAGTTACACTTCTGAATTTATTTTAAAGATAAAAAAAGAAATGAATGACATAGATAAAAAAACTGAATGAGTACGAAGGTAGAAAAGTAGGTAAAGGCATGATTAGGGAAATTAATGAAAAATGCCTTAGAATTTTAACTTCCTGCATTAGTGTAGAGAAGAACCACTCTTATCTTTTAGGTAAAGTGGAAGCATTCGAAATGTTAAAGGAGGCGATGGATGTTAGAACCACAAAAATTGAAAATAATCTGACGGACATTAAGAAACTAATAACAGAAAAGACGCCTGAATATCCTATTTTAGGAAAAGATATTTCGGAAATTAAGAAACTAATAATAGAAAAAACGCCTGAATATCCCATAATGGGAAAAGATATTATTAAAGAAGATGAACAAGTTCTAATCATTGAAACTAAGGAAGAGAAAGGTGCACTATCATACAGAGACACACTTAGAAAGAATAAAGAATTCTTTCAAGATGGTAAACCTAGTGATGTTCTCATTACTAAATCAAACAAATTAATTATTAAAATGAAAAATAGAGACAAGTTACAAAGACTTAAAGAGAACTTGGAAAGAGAAACGAACATGAAAGACATAGCAACAGCTAAAATAAACAAACAGAGAAGAAACAGATTAATTATATTTGGCTTACCAGTTGATCTGGAAGATTCTATAATAGAAGAAGAAATTGAAGAAAAAATTGATAGTACTATATTGTCAGTACTATTATTATCATTTGATAGTACTATTATTATCATTTGATAATACTATAATTATTAATGTAATGGTGAAAAATAGACATATTTTCCTAGGATCACAATACTCTTCACCTTCTTCAGATTTAATAATTGACTTGAACAATTGGTCTTATGATTTCTCTGATAAAGATATTATTATGGCTGGTGATTTTAATGCAAAAAATATACTTTGGGGTTACAATAGAAATGACACAAGAGGTAGCATTATCATAGATCTTTGCACTACTCTAGACTATAAAATTTATAATAATAAGGACGATATACCCACTTATCATCTCCTAGGAAAATATGGTTGTCCTGATCTAACAATAGGCTCAAACTTAACGGAAGATTTAATCAATAACTGGAAAGTTCATGATACAGAATCTAATTCGGATCATCGCTTCATAACTTTTGATATTAAAACTGATTTTATAAAAAGAGCACAAATTAGATTTAAAAGCAAATTTTGTAATAAAAATAAATTAAAAAAAAGTTTAGTAAATTTGGGAAAAAAATTAGAACCCGAAGTTAATAATATTGTAACAATAGAACAAGCTGACTTATTTTTGGATATATTCTATACAGAGGTATTACATGTGTGTAAAGAAAATTTTAAAGTAAAGAAAATGCAAAAAATTTTTAGACTTAATTGGTGGACCCCTGAATTAAGAACTTTAAGAAATAAAGTCAATACTTTATACAGAAAATTTAAAAGAAACAAGGTTCAGAATGCTAAAATAATTTATAATAGAGAAAAAGCCATATATAAAAAGAAAATAATAATAGCCAAAGAAAATAGCTGGAAAAAATACTGTACACAATGTGGTAATTTATTTGGTAAAACTTTTGACATAGCAAGAGATGTAAGTTTCGATAATAATTCTATGATCCATTTATCTCTAGAGGGAATGCCAATTGAAACAAATTACGAAGATATTTATAAAAAATTAATTCAAGCTCATTTTAGTCTAACTAATGATATAGATCTAGAGGAAGCTAATTTTCAGGACATTTCGCAATATCACATAAGTTCACGGGAGCTCATACAGGCTGCAAAACTCCAAGGTATACACATAAATTGGATCCACGTATTATTAATTATTTAATTATATTTTGTCAGCCACTAATCTTAAAATACTTCAACAAATTACTAACCATTGGATATTTCCCAAAAAATGGAAACAAGCTCACGTAATATACTTCACTAAGAAAAATAAGAATTTAAGCGATCCGAAATCATATAGACCAGTCTGTTTATTACAAACTAATAGCAAAGTACTTGAACGCATAATCAACTTTAGATTAATCCACAACCTAGAAAATAAAATTGGCTTACAACCCAGTCAATATGGCTTTAGGGAATCTAGAAATACTACTATGGCAATAGAAAAATTAATTAATACCATAAACAATAGGAAAAAGATTTATAAATATACCATAGCAATAGCATTTGACTTTACTGGTGCTTTCGACACTGTTGATTGGAACATTCTCAAAGCGACAATAAAGGACTTAAAATTAGATAAACCGTTAGAAAACATACTAATTAGTTATCTTCGCAACAGAGAAGTTGGATATTATATCGAAAATGATTTTTACTCCTATGGAATTAATCGTGGATGTCCACAAGGATCTTGCCTAGGTCCAACCCTATGGAATCGGATAGCAAATAATATTCTAAAAAATTTGACTCAGAAAATTGTGATTTATTTGCATATGCAGATGACTTTGTAATGATCTTTTCAGAAAATACTAGAGCTGCTCTAGAAAACATAGGCAATAATTTAGTTGATATTTTCTGTAAAATCAGTGAAACCTTACAATTATCAATCTCAAGCAATAAAACACAAGCAGTCATTTTTGGCAAAGACCTTTCTAGAAGATTTCCTCTAATTAAAATTAAAAATAACAACTTAAAATTTAGTAATTCTTTCAAATATTTAGGTATATTCATTGATAGAAATTTAAACTTTTTTGATCATTTAAATTATTTAAATGATGAAATCATAAAATTTAATACAGGTTTGAGGAAAGTTGGTAATGCCTATTGGGGTGTTTCTTCTGACACTGTTAAAGTTTGGTACCGGGCGGTAGTGGAGTCGAAAATACTTTATGCAATCCAATCTTGGTTTCCATACCTCAATAGTCATGGCCGAAGAAAATTGACCTCCATTCAAAGAAAATTTTTAGTAAAAATTCTTAAATGTTATAAATCGGTATCAAATATGGCTCTATTTACTCTGACTGGAGTGCCACCTATAGAAACAAAAATAGAACTTATGATGGAATTACATAAATTAAAAACTCAGCAATATTCAATAAAAATAGGTGATCTAGACATAAGCATAGAAGATATTGAAAATAAGCCTCTTAAATTTACAATTGACTCAAAGAAATTTCCCTCTAATTTAGTATTACTTAATATTAACAATGGTTTCCCTATTAAAAGTAAAGTTGAAATAGAGGCTTATACTGATGGAAGTAAAAAAGATGATTTAGTAGGTTTTGGCTTTGTAGCATTTTATAATAATGAAATCATTGAAACAGGTTCCTTTCCGCTCAATAGTTTTAATTCTGTATTCCAATCTGAGGCCATGGCTATTCTTAAACTTCTCGAATGGTTCATAACTACATATTACAATAGTATAAACATCTTTACTGATAGTCAAGCAGTGTTGAAATCTTTGGGAAATGCTTATCCTAAATCGCCAATTATTTTGAATATTCAAAAAATTTGCAATAATAATCTTAACAGATCAATAAATATAGGATGGGTTAAATCACATATTGGCATTTTAGGAAATGAAATGGCAGATGCTTTGGCTGGTATGGCGTATATTTTGGTAACAGATAAAATAAAAATTAAATATCCAATGTCTTTAATTAAAACTTTTATGAAAGAAAAAATTCTGGTTAGATGGCAAAATGATTGGGATTCCACAGAAAAAGGTAGATTTACATATAATATTATAAACAAAGTTTCTTATGATTTGGTCTTTAAACATAATATAATTAATTACTTTGTAACTGGTCAGGGTAGCTTCCCAACTTTTCTATTTAAATTAGGTAAAATTGACTCTCCCAACTGTGAATGCGGTGCTATTGGTGATCCTCATCATTACATTATGTATAAATGTTCTACAAGTAAAGACTTTATTAAACGTAGAAACAATGAAACTCTATTAAAGTACTATAAAAGAATAGATAAAAGTAGTTATAATATTGGGATCATATCTAAAATTTACAATAAACTTAATCTTAAATATTCTTTTATATTTAGCACTTTTTAATTATCTTGTCTTAATTTATTTGGACTCTTATGCCGCTTGGTATCAAACTCTTCTGTTTCAATTTGTTTTATTTATTGTTAATTAAACTTCTGTATCTTTTATTTATATTACTGATTTCTGTTAAACTTTGTTAAACTTATCACTTGTAACTGTTTTATTGTCATCAATACTTATTTGTTATGTTTGGTTTTATTTTTAACGTTTTTCAACTCATGTTAGAATATAACTAATATTTGTAAAATCTGTAATGCTATCTATTAGTTTCATATCTATACTTCTTTTGAATATCTTATAAGTTGCATATGTATATAACTGTAAATATCTGTACTCGTCTTTTTATGTTTTATTTGTTTTATTCATTTTCAATTTATTTATTCACTTGTTTTGTTAGCTTATATTTTCTCTTTTATGTATTTACATCTATTTCATTATTTTATTAGTTCTTGGTTATATTTATCTATATTTATTTACTTAGTTTGTATTCTTATTTACTCATCTCTGTTATATTTATCTAAATTTATGATTTATTTTGTCTTTTGCTTTGAATTTCTGTTTACTATTGTGTAATTATAATATACTAATGATCGTAGTTATGTTACAAAATTATACTTGTTTAATTACAAAGTTTCTTATTTATAATGTTGTTTATTTAAAAGTTTCCTCTTGTTTAGTAATTTATCTATATGTCTTTATTTAACCATATGTCTATATTTGTTATATCGTTTTAAATGTGCCTAGTTTTTGTATACTCAAGATGTACAAGATGTTATATTTATTTTGTTGTCTGTTTTATTAAGTATATTAGTATGTACAGTAGTACTTTTATTTTTGTTACATTGTACTTTTTCTTTGAATTTACTATAAATATAAGTTATACATATATTTAAATCTATTAAATTTCTTTATTCAAGAAAATGTATATTCAAAATTTGGCACATATATATTTTATCTTTTGAAATGTCAAAATCCTTATTTAGTATCTATGCTTTTTACAAATGTTCTATATTCTTGGAATACTTTATGTAACACCATATATTATATTTAGTACTTGTACTATAATAATTGGAACCAAGTATTTATGTATAATAATTGTATTGTAATCTCTTTAGTTGTAAATTTGTTTATTTTAAATAAATTAGGGTCTTTGTACTCCAATTGGTTCCGCGGGTCCAGAACTTGGTTGTAGGTTTTGCTAGAATGTGGATCGAGCTTCTCCCCACTCCCCTCAGGCTTAGGTAACGATAAACCCTTGAGGTTCGCTGGGAGTGTGGGCATTTTCTGTCCCTATCTACTAAAGGGAAATCATGTTTGGTGTCGATAGGGGTTGTCCACAAGGCTCCTGTCTGGGCCCCACCTTCTGGAATCTAATAGCTAATAAGGTTCTTCATCATTTTGATGGTGACGACTGCGAATTAATAGCATACGCAGATGACTTTGTTATGATTTTCTCGGGAGATACCAGGTCTGAGGTGGAGAGGAAAGGTAATTACTTTGTCAACAAGTTCTATGACATTAGTATGAATTATAAGCTAACTATTTCTACGTCTAAGACCCAGGCGATCGCATTCGGGAAAGATCTATCGAGAAGATATCCAATAATAAAACTAAACGATAATAGTATAAGGTTCAGTAAAACTATGAAGTACCTTGGCATTGTAATAGACAGAAACTTAAATTTTATTGATCATATCACTTATTTAAATGAAGAAGTTTTAAAATTTATAACAGGTATCAGGAAAGTTGGCAATGCCTATTGGGGAGTGTCCTCTGAAACTATCAAAGTCTGGTACCAAGCAGTTGTTGAACCCAGAATCCTCTACGGTATTCAGGCCTGGTATCCCTGTTTAAATAGTCACTGTCACCTCAAATTGGTCTCGGTACAGAGGAACTATCTAGTCAAGATTCTTAAATGTTATAAAAGTGTATCAAACATGGCGTTATATACCTTGACTGGTATCCCACCGATTGACCTGAAGGCAGAACAGCTGACTGAAACCCATAGGATGAGGTATGAGAACTTGTCACTATATATAGATGATAAATATATAAGTAAGCACGACTTAGAAGATAAAACTACGCGTTACAAAATAGATACTAGAAACTTCCCATTGAACTTGTACTTTTATAGCATTGGTAAGGGCTTCCCGAGATTTAGGGAAAATGACCTTGAGATTCATACTGATGGCAGTAAGAAAAATGACCAGGTGGGTTTGGGCTACGTGGTATTTCTTAAAAATAATATAGTACACACAGAGGTAACTCCACTCAGTAAATTTAATTCTGTTTATCAGTCTGAAATCTTGGCTATCAAGATGGCCCTGAACTGGTTTAAATCAACAGACTATAGGATGGTAAATATTTATACTGATAGTCAATCGGCCTACAGTTCTCTCATGAATATTTATCCCAAATCTCCAATAGCGCTAAAAGTCCATAATATCTGTAGAGCTGTCCCAGACCGCCAAATTAACATTGGCTGGGTGAGGTCACACATAGGAATAATCGGTAATGAAATGGCCAATGCCTTAGCCGGTTCGGCACATGACTACGGCATTGTTAAAGTTAACCCAAGATATCCCCAGTCTATAATTAAGACTAATATGTACAGAAATATAAAACAGAAATGGCAACAATGCTGGGATAGCTCTGAGAAGGGTCGTTACACCTATGACATAATACGTGAGGTCTCACATGATCTTATATTTTCTAATAACGTTGTCAACTATTTCGTGACAGGCCAGGGCAGTTTTCCATCATTCTTATTTAAAATAGGTAAACTAGACACACCCAATTGCGAGTGTGGGGCTCTTGGTGATCCCCACCATTATATTATGACTCGCTGTACTTTTAGTTTAAAATATATTAAACGAAGAACCAGTGAGACCGTTTATAATTATTATAAAAGGATTGACAGGAGTAAATATAACATAAGCATTATGAAAGATATTTATAAGGACCTTAACAAAAATTATTCTTTCATCTTTAGCACCTTCTAAAGTTCTCATATTTCTGATCTACTGTGGTGACAAAAATGCGTTTACATAATATATTTCTTGATAATACATATATTTTGTTGTAAATATTGTATATAATGTACATAATCTGGTTCCGCTTTCTATTTATTTAATTGTGGTTTTAATTACTGTCTGTATCCTGGTTTTACCGTATGCCGTGTTTTGTAGATTTTTAATGTACATTTAGATTTAATGTAATAACAATTTTCTTTAATTATAACATTTGAATCTGTATTACCTTATTATTACACGCTTAGTCTAAAGCTCTAAGAAACTTTAGTATGCCTGACCTTAACTTATAGTATGGTATCATTGACTAGTGTCCCCTTTTTCATTTAGGTGTTGATAAATATGGAACTACCTTATACGGTGAAACAAGTGTTGCCTTATACGAACAGTGTGTTACATTGTATTATTGTCAAGAATGTAACATTTGAAATTTTTAAATCTATACATTAAAATATTAATAATTTGTATTGAAAAGTAGAGCCCATGTGTTTTTAAAGCTATTGTCCCCAATAGATAACAGGCTAAGATACTATGAAAATTGTGCTTGGTTGGTAATCATGCTGTACAATTGGCTTAAATTCTACTAGTTGTATTGGTATAGTATTGCATTTCGCAAAATGTATATATAACTAATTGTATTGGAAAGTGTATATATATATCTATTGTAAAGTGTATATATATTTATTTGTACCAGGATATCTAATTGTATTGAATTATATATTTGTACTGAAGAGGTGCATATGCGTTTGCTATGTAATTGTCCCCAAACTATAATTTATGTGACATATTGTGTATAATTGTACCTAATTGTTGAATCCAAGTTATAACTTAGCCATTGTACAGTGAATATAATGCTTGTCTGGTAAATTTGATACATAATTGGCTAAAATCTATTAATTGAGTTCGTTGCATTTTGACTTACGTAAAGTGTTTATACATGGTTTAAAGAAAATTTGTAATTTGTTCATGCACGGGGTATTTTAAAGTAATTTGTGAATTTGTAAAATTACCATTGAAAGCATCCTATTTGTACCGTATTGTCTATTTGTAATGGAACTACATATTATATATATAATAGCCGTTGTCTCTGTATAACACTTCCGGGCTGTACTCATCTTTCAATTGAAGCCCTCAGTAAACAAACAGCCGGTTAGTCCTAATTTCAATTTCAGATGTGGATCAGAATTTTTTCTTACCTAAAAACTAATATCTTCTCCATCAAATCACATTTGTTCAGCCTATTTTTCTATAAAGCATTCATATCGCGTAGTGAGCTGTAAAAAACTGGATGGCAGTCTACTACTCCAATCGAATGAAAAACTAAATAAATAAAAAATAATGAAAGGGTTTGCTTTTACAAGGCGTGGATTAAATGCAATATTGTTAGATAATTCGGGATATTTTTTAACTTTCAAATACTTTTTCCATTATGACGTCATTATTAGTATTATGACGTCAAAATGACGGGTTGGATGGCAGTCTACTACCCCAATCGCGTGAAAAACTAAATAAATAAAAAATAATGAAAGGGTTTGCTTTTACAAGGTGTGGCTTAAAAGCAATATTGTTAGATAATTCGGGATATTTTAAAACTTTCATATACTTTTCCATTATGACGTCATTGTTAGTATTATGACGTCAAAATGACGGGTTACCTTCTAGTATGTACTGATTCCGTTTATTTGTACTGAAATTATTCATATGTATTGAATGAGGAGCCTATGTGTCTACTATTTAATTGTCCCCAACTTATAACCTATGTGATATACTGTACATAATTGTGTGTGTTCTTAACTGCTGAATCTAATGTATTAGGGTATTTTAGTTAAACTCTATTGTTTGAATCTGTGTTATATATTTTATTGCAAAGTGTTTGTAAAGTGTCTAAATATGGCTTGCAGAAAATCTGTTACCTGTTCATGCATGGAGTATTTTAATGTAACCCGCGAATTTATAAATCCACCATTGAAAATTTGTTATGTCTATTGAACTTGTCTACTGTATTGAAATATTTGTATGTACTGAATGAGGGGAACATGTGCTTACTATGTAGTTGTCCCCAAATTTTAATGTGTGTGATATACTGTTCACGATGGTGTTTAATTGCTGAATCTAATATGTTGGGGTATTTTAGTCAAATCTTACTGTTTGAATATGCGTTTTATATATTTCTAGCAAAATGTTCATATGCTTACAAAGGTATTTACTGTTTATCGTAAAGTGATTATATATGGCTTAAAGAAAATTTGTATTCTGTTCTTGCACGGGGTATTTTAAAGTAACTTATGAATTTATAAATCCATCATCGAACATTTGTTATTAGTATTAAATTCGTCTATAATACTGGAATATTTATAAGTATTGAACTTGTTTATACTTAATGAAAGTATTTATATGTATTGAATGAATACCTACTATGTAATTGTCCCCAACTTATAACTTATGTGCTTCGCTGGAGGTAGAAGGAATCTCCCCGCCCCCCTTTTTGGCCCTAGGGCGACGATAAACCCTGCGGGGTTCGCCGGGGGCGTGGGTGTTTTCTGTCCCTATCTACTAAATATGTCTATAAAGTTTTAACACTGTTGCGGCAGTTTTCTATGAGCTCTTAAATTAGGTATGTATGTATGTATGTAGGTATACATATGTATGTATACATATGTATGTATGTATGTATGTAGGTATACATGTATGTAGGTATACATATGTATGTATGTAGGTATACATATGTATGTATGTATGTAGGTATACATATGTAAGTATGTAGGTATACATGTATGTAGGTATACATATGTATGTATGTAGGTATACATATGTATGTATGTATGTAGGTATACATATGTAAGTATGTAGGTATACATGTATGTAGGTATACATATGTATGTATGTAGGTATACATATGTATGTATGTATGTATGTAGGTATACATATGTAGGTATGTAGGTATGTATGTATGTAGGTATGTATGTATGTAGGTATACATATGTATGTATGTATGTATGAAGGTATACATATGTATGTAGGTATACATATGTATGTATGTATGTATGAAGGTATACATATGTATGTAGGTATACATATGTATGTAGGTATACATATGTATGTAGGTATACATATGTATGTATGTAGGTATATATATGTATGTATGTATGTATGTATGTAGGTATACATATGTATGTAGGTATACATATGTATGTATGTAGGTATATATATGTATGTATGTATGTATGTATGTATGTATGTAGGTATACATATGTATGTATGTAGGTATACATATGTATGTATGTAGGTATGTATGTATGTAGGTATACATATGTATGTATGTAGGTATACATATGTATGTATGTAGGTATGTATGTATGTAGGTATACATATGTATGTATGTAGGTATGTATGTATGTAGGTATACATATGTATGTATGTAGGTATGTATGTATGTAGGTATACATATGTATGTATGTAGGTATGTATGTATGTAGGTATACATATGTATGTATGTAGGTATGTATGTATGCAGGTATACATATGTATGTATGTAGGTATGTATGTATGTAGGTATACATATGTATGTATGTAGGTATACATATGTATGTATGTAGGTATACATATGTATGTATGTAGGTATATGTATGTAATAAATTAAATATTAGGCCCTCCATTCTATCATTTAAATTCCCTTTCCTAAATCCAATCCCCAGTAACATTACTTTAGCGCTTTAAAAACCCATAGCAACAGAACTTCCCATAAAACAGCAAACGTTGCATTTCTACGCTTGTATACGTCTCGATAAAAGCGTGGGTTCGCATCGCCAGCCCCAAATTCCGCTGACATTTCAAAACAACAGCCACATGTACCTCGCTTCTAGCGCGTAAGGTTGAAAGGTGATATTACATTTCGCTCCGAGCTGTCGTCTGAGATGGACAGATGTTACTATCGCTCTAATAAAACTATTCGACACGACTGCTTCAAAATTCTAATTCCTTTCAGGCTGAGTCTAGCTCCAGCCATGTAAATTTGAGATAGTTTTCCTTTTCAGGTTGCCTTTTAAGAACGATATGTAATGATTATATTACATAGAGCCGAAAGCGATTCTTCATGTGCTAATCAACCTCAACGAACTTCGAATCCATTGCCTAGGACTATGTGTGTGCGCGTAAAATACCGACCTTGAGAGAAGCGCAATAGGAGTTCGCCACTTGAAAATGAAATGACCTAGTTTTGATTTCCCTTTTCGAAACGAGCAAAGGAAAATGACATCGAAAGATTTAAATAAAAAATTGGCTGATCATCGTGACTTTGACCAACCTGAAGAAAAACAAGGGGATAATTCTGGAGTTTACGACAAACAATTATTGGAGAACAGTGCTATATCTTCACCAAATCAATTAAGTAATCTTCCGAAATTTAATCCTAATGGAATGGTCAAAATTAATAACTGGTTGAAATTCTTAGAGAAAAAGACTATTGAATTGACAGAAGAAGAAAAACTACAAATATTTCCGGATTTTCTATCGGACGAGGCTTTGGAATTTTACATCGAAAACCTAATAGAATCACAAAAGTGGGATGAAGTTAAAATAAATATCAGTGACTATTTCTCAGAAGAAAAACAGGTTTCATTCGAAGATTTCAGCAGGTTGAGCCTTTCTGGAAGTCAAAATATAAATGATTATTTTAAAAAGAAAATGAATATCGGTAAAGCATTAAAACTTGAAGAAGAAATTATAATTCAAGGTCTCACAGACGGATTTCCGACAAGATACAGGGATTTATTTTTAATAAGTAACGTTTGTACAACTACTGAGTGGATTTCTTAACACTAATGTAATGTAACACTAATGTAATGTAATGTAACACTAATGTAATGTCACAGCAGAATTAACACTAATGTTATGTAGGTATACATATGTAAGTATGTAGGTATACATATGTATGTATGTAGGTATACATATGTATGTATGTAGGTATACATATGTATGTATGTAGGTTTATATATGTATGTATGTATGTATACATATGTATGTATGTAGGTATATGTATGTACGTAGGTATACATATGTATGTATGTATGTAGGTATTCATATGTATGTATGTATGTAGGTATACATATGTATGTATGTATGTATACATATGTATGTATGTATGTATGTATGTATGTATGTAGGTATACATATGTATGTATGTATGTATGTATATATACATATGTATGTATATATGTATGTATATATATATATATGTATGTATGTATGTATGTATGTATATATATATGTATGTATATATATATATATATATATATATATATATATATATATATATATATATATATATATATATGTATGTATGTATATATATATATACATGTGATAATAACGGCCCACCATTATATAAAGCGCATTTAAAATTACCCTGTTAATAAAGCACGGCTCCTTTTTCCAAAATTGGAACCTAAAAGTAAAATAACATAAATTATATTATCCCTGCAGATCATTATACAGGCATGTGAAGTAGCTGAACTCAATAACATCCAAAGATATGAGTGTTAGAAGTTATGAGATTCCAAATGTCAGTATAGTGTCAAAAATCTTGAAGAGCCCTCGAACCACTCTGAATTTATAGGTTCTGTAACGTCAAAAACCACACTTTGCAAGAATTTTTATGGCCACTTATCCTGCACTCAGGTCAAGAGGCCGCGGTTCTAACAAGCGAGGGATCTAGCAGTATAGTCCCCGATAAACTTGACACGTGAACTCCACGAATCTAAAGTCGCCCAATTAAAATATTAAGAAGTAACGGCGGGAGTAACTATGACTCTCTTAAGGCAGCCAAATGCCACGTCATCTAATTAGTGACGCGCATGAATGGAATAACGAGATTCCCAACTGTCCCTATCTACTACATATATGTTTTAAACTTTTACTCTGTTGCGTCAGTTTGTTATAAGCTCTCGATACTTTTTTATCTTTTCGCGTTTTTTCGTTTCCTAGTATCTTAAAAGTATTTGAATTTTATTATACTCTAGAACTTCTACTTCCTGTGAAATTTTCAAGTTATTCGGACTATTTTTCCAGAAGTTATCGTCAAAATTCTAAAGATTTTAAATCTGCCTAAATTTTGAACAAACGTATTTTTATCTTCTCCTAAACTTTTGCTGCTGCTGCTGTGATACCTGTATAAGAAGATTCCTCACTAAATTTTATTCACTTGCACACCGCTCTCAAGAATTTTGGTCAACCAGAAGCAAAAATATTGAATTTTAAAAATTTGAAAACTTTGTGTTTATTTTCAACTGTTTACATCTATCTTTCAAGTCCTCCATGAATCGCCATTGTTAAATTCATTTAACTCTGTTTCTTCGCCTACAAGCTCGCCAACTACATCACTTTGAAGCTCTTTACTACTCTCCAAGGCAATTTCATCTATATTTATATTCTTGAAAGAACTTTCTATAGAACGTGTCTCCTTGATCTTCATTTTAATTTATTTTTGTTCGTAAGATATTCAATATTTATCGCCAATTGTCTAACTTTTAAAAAAACATAGACTTCTATCATCAATCTCAAACTTTTATGCAAAGAAGCTCGCCAAAGTCTCAAACGATTATCAGTAACATTATAACTTAACTTCTCAAGAATTTATTTTGTACGCCAAAACACGCCAAGTCTTCAATTTAGCCGTATTATTAACTTTATATTGCTTATTTTTGCTATAAGACACATTTTTATCTCTCTTATTTTTCGCCAAGAAGTCTTCTTTTATTCAAGCAGCAATAGTTCTCCTTTATTATTTTAACATCTTAAAACAATTTACGATACAAGAAAAGTTGCCAAATCGTCAAGATCTGTGCTGGTGTAAATAACGCCATAGCAATTTCAACGCAAAAGTATTTTAAAAAGTTATACTTTTCTAAAGGACTGTCGCATAAAACTGGTATTACTATTTACTATTTTCTTACTACCTGTTTTAATCATCTTTCTAATATTGTGTATTTAAGTTATTACTTAAATTAGTGTTATTTAAAATTTTTAACTACTTTAATTTTTATAAGCTTTTATTTTATTTAAGAGTTTATCAAGCAACTGTGGTTTAATTCTTACGCCAAAATATCGCCAAATTTAAAATTTAATGTGTTGTATTATATCTTGGTTGGTGTATTTTAAAATTATTATAGTATTATAAGTTGTTTTAATCATAATCAATAACTGTGTTAAATTACGCCAAATATTGTGGTATTATTTAAACTGTTTCGCCAAAAGTACTTAATCTATTTATTATTATATCTCTTATCTGCTTTTTATTCATTATTTATTAATCAAGGTTTAACCTATTCTACTCCATCTTTAATTTTACTCGCCATTTCTATTCGCCAACCATACACTGTTTTTAGTGTACGGTTTTTGGTTTGAGTGTTCTTGGCGATTTATTAATATTGCTTAAACTTGTTTTGGTTTATGATTTAATAATTGATTTAGCTTTCAATTGATTTTTCTTATTTTCTAAATTTAGTTTTTTTAATAATTTCGTAATATTAAAATGAGCCAAAAAACTAAAGATAAAACTAAAGATAGCGTGGTCATGGATGACGATTCAGAAATATTCCCTTATACTGAAATTTTCGACGATTACCAATCTGAGTTTATTATCAAGATTAAAAAAAGTATCCTAGATATAGATTTGATACTCAGTGATGCAAACAAAGCAAGCAAAAAGGTCGGGAAGGAAATCATGAAAGACATTAATAAAAAATGCCTAAAGATAATGATGACGTGCATCAACGCCGAAAAAGAAAAGGCTTGCCTGATGGCTACTAACAATATTTTGGAAAAAGTAACGAAAAATTTTGATTCAAGATTACAGAATTTAGAAGAATCGAGTGAGAGAAATAAAGAAAACCTGATTGAATCAATAGAAAAAAACATTTTGGAAGTAACCAAAGGCATTGAAGTAATAACTGAAAATCTAAACAATAAAACTGTAGAAATTGAAGAAAGTTTAGATAAAATGGGGAAACAAATATGCGAAAATACCCCTGAACAACCAAAAAGAAGTACTTTGTCTATGAACAACACTGAAGAACAAGTTTTAATTGTTGACACAATCAATGAAACAGGAGCCCTTTCATACAGAGATGCGCTACGGAAGAATAAGGAAATTTTCGAAAACAATAAACCAACGGATATAATTCTGGCTAGACCCAATAGGGTAATAATTAAAATGACAAACAAAGAGAGCTTAGACCTCGTTAAAGATAAACTAGAAAATTTAGAAAATATAAAAAATCTGGGAACAATTAAAATAAATAAACAACGTAAGCATAGATATATAATATTTGGTATACCAGAAGATTTGGATGAACAAAACCTTAAAACTGAAATCGAAAATAACTTAGATGGAAAAGAAATAGACATCGCTAAATGTTTCATAGGCAAAAATAATAGGAAAAATGTTATAATAGATGTTGATATTTCAACAAAAAACTTATTAGTTAGGAAAAGCCACATGATTATTGATCTCATTAGAGTGAGAATTGCTCCATACATATCAGTTTTCAGATGTAACAGGTGCCAAGGCTTCGGTCATTTGGCTAAAAATTGTAATAACAAGGTGCAATGTGGTAAGTGTGGAAAAGACCATGACACCAGAAACTGTTTAGAAACAACAACAAGATGCGTCAACTGTAGCATAAACTATGATCATAGATCTGACAATAAGGAATGCCCTACTTTCTTAAAATATAAAAAAATTGTTTTAAACAATCATGTCTAATGTTCAAACAATAACTCAGTCAGACATTAAAATAGTGCAAATAAATCTAAATAACTGTAGGGCTGCTACATCACAACTAATAAAATTTATAAAAGAAGAATCAATAGACATTGCTCTTGTTCAAGATTTTTATAAAAAAGATAATAAAATATTAGGCATTCCAATCAACTGGCAAACTTTCACTTCAAAAAATAAAACAGCAGGAATAATAATAAGCAACAATAGCATTCTTTGTAACGAAACTATGTCATCTGAAAATGTCATCATCATTAATATTTTAGTTAAAAACAAAAAAGTCTTCCTAGGATCTCAATACTCTTCGCCAACTTCAGATCTACGATATGACTTAAATTCATGGTCTTTTGACTTCCATAACAAATTTATAATAATCTCAGGGGACTTTAACGCTAAGAACAATCTTTGGGGATATAACAGAAATGACAATAGAGGCAATATTATAATAGATCTATGCAGTACCCTAGACTACAATATTCACAATAACCCAAATGACATACCAACATATCACTTACAAGGAAATTATGGATATCCCGACCTAACAATTGGCTCTAACCTATCTTCAAATCACATTAATAACTGGAAAGTACATACAACAGAATCCAATTCAGATCATAGATTTATCACATTTGACATTGCAATAGAATTAATACCAAGAACAATAAACAGATATAAAAGTGATTACTGCAATAAATTAAAATTAAAAAAATCACTAAAAAAATTGGAAGAAAAGCTAATTAACAATATTGAAAATTTAGACAATATAGCTAAAATTGATGATTTTATAGATAAATTTTATAACAGATTATACTCTATTTGCAATAATAACTTCAAAATTAAAAAAAGAAAAACTAACATTGAACTTAATTGGTGGAATCCTCAACTCAGATTACAAAGAAATAAAGTAAATGCACTGTATAAAAGATTTAAAAGAAACAATCAACAATCAACAAAAATAATCTATAATAAAGAGAGAGCAACTTACAAAAAACAAATACTAGAAGCCAAAAGGAAAAGTTGGCAAGAATATTGTTACAGCGTAAAGGATAAATTTGGAAAAACATTTGAGATAGCACGTGATAAAATTTTCAATAGTAATTCTCTAATTCACACATCACTCGAGGGCATGCCATTGGACAGCAATTACGAAGATATCTACAATAAATTAATAGAAAGCCACTACTATATTACAAACGAAACGAATGAAGAAGAATTTTACAATAACCTAGAAGACGATGAAATCAATATACAAGAAATAATAGAAGCAAATAAAATGCAAAGCAAAAAAAAGGCTCCAGGTTCAGATAAAATAGATCCAAAAATAACAAACTACCTAGTAGAATATTGTCCTAATCTAATCCTAAAATTATTCAACAAACTATATAAATCTGGATACTTTCCGAACACTTGGAAAAAAGCAATAGTCATATTCTTTCTTAAAAATGGAAAATCAGCTAAAAACGCAAAATCTTACCGCCCAATCTGCCTACTTCAAAATTTAAGCAAATTATATGAAAGAATTTTACACTTCAGATTAATGTTTCACATTGAAAATAATAGCCTTCTACATAAAAATCAATTTGGATTTAGAGAGGGGAGAAGCACAGCAATGGCTGTTGCGAGGCTGATAGAGTCTATTAAAACAAGAAATGAAAATTTTAAATATACAATTGCTATAGCCTTTGATTTTACAGGCGCATTCGACAGTGTAGACTGGCCATTACTCAAAAATACAATAGCTTCTTTTAACCTAAATCATAACCTCTTTGCAGCATTTAACAGTTATTTAAAAAACAGATCAATAGGCTATGAAATTAATAATAGTTTTAGGTTCTACAACATTAACAGGGGTTGTCCACAAGGTTCTTGCCTAGGTCCTACGATGTGGAACCTATTAGCTAACAAAATTTTATACTATTTCGATAATTTAAATTGTGAACTATTAGCTTATGCTGATGACTTTGTTCTAGTATACTCTGCAAACTCTAGGAAAGAAATAGAAACCACTGGGCAATTACTAGTAAACAATTTCTGCAGCATAAGCGAAAATCTAAAACTTACTGTCTCGGCAAACAAAACTCAAGCAATAGCTTTTGGCAAGGATCTTTCAAGAAGGTATCCAATAATAAAGATGGGAGGAACAAGCATTAAGTTCAACAAAAGCATAAAATATTTGGGTATATACATTGATAGAAAATTAAATTTCATAGATCATATAACATACTTAAATAATGAAATCACAAAATTTACAACCGGTCTCAAAAAAGTAGGCAACGCTTATTGGGGTGTATCATCTGATACGATTAGAACTTGGTATAGAGTAGTTGTAGAACCTAAAATTGTTTATGGCATAGAAATTTGGTATCCATTTATAAACTGTCATGGAAAAAGAAAACTCTCATCTATTCAGAGAAAATTTCTGGTAAAAATATTAAAATGCTATAAATCAGTATCTAATTTGGCACTTAACACTTTAACAGGGATTGCACCTATAAATTTAAAAGCTGAAAGCTTAGTAGAAAATTATAAAATTAAATTTAAAAATCAACAAGTAATAATAGATAATATACTAGTTAACCATTCCGAATTAGATTATAAATCACCTAGATATTCTATCGATTCCAGAAAATATCCAAAAAATCTAAAAATACTTGAAATAGATGAGGGTTTTCCAAAAAGAAACTCTAATGAAATAGAAGCTTTTACTGATGGTAGTAAAAGGGAGGAAGAAGTTGGGCTAGGCTTTGTGGTATTTAAAGGCTTAAATATAATTAAAATTGGAATGCATGGTCTAAATAGTATGAATACAGTTTTCCAGTCCGAGGCTATAGCAATTCTAAAAGTATTGGAATGGTTTAAAGAAAGTGAATTTAACAATATAGTTATATATTCGGATAGTCAGGCTGCCGTCAAATCACTACGTAATGTATTCCCTAAATCTAATATAATAGTTAAAATCCAATCAATATGTAATGAAATCTCAAATAAAAACATCTCTATAGGCTGGGTAAAATCACATATTGGCATTATCGGTAATGAAATGGCAGACTACTTAGCTGGAATGGCCACTAATGATGAAGAAAATAAAATAAACTATAAATATCCTCTATCTATAATAAAAAATTACTTAAATAAAGAAATTCTTCTAAAATGGCAAAATAGCTGGAACACATCTGACAAAGGTAGATATACTCATAACATTATAAACAACATTTCTAATAACCTAATTTTCAACAATAATATTATAAACTATTTTGTAACTGGACAAGGCAGCTTCCCCTCTTTTCTACATAAAATAGGTAAAACTAATACCCCTTATTGCACGTGTGGTGAAATAGGCGATTCTCATCATTTTGCAATGTTTTCTTGCTCTAACAGTAATGATTATGTAAAACGTGGTACAAATGAATCAATATTCCAATATTATCATAGAATTGACGGCAGTTTTCGGTTGATTGGTATTATTACAAAAATTTATAATGATTTAAATAAAAAATATTCATTTATTTTTAGTACAATTTAGCATCGAGACTAGTCAGGGTTTGGCTTCTCCTCTCTCAATAGTTTTCTTTTTATCTAACAAACTCATTTAATCCACATATTATCTTTACTGTCTGTTTTAAACTTAATTTTGGCGTGTTTTGTTTTATACATTATTTATATTTTCTTTTGTCACATTTAGTGTCAATATTTTCGATCTTTTTACAAAATTTACTGCTACTAAAGAATTCTTTTCTTTTATTTTCAAATTAAGCTTATTCTTTTAGGTATAAGTGAATTTACAAAATTTGTTATTTTCAAGAATTTAATAACGTAAAATTATTGTATTGTATATCTTAACGATTCACTTAGTTTTTGGTATTTTTTTTTAAAATTATATACACAATGTAATGCTTTAAAAAAAAAAAAAAAGGTTATACTTATTTGGAACTCTGTATTTGCTAATATGAAATTCATGTATTTATATTTATGTATATGCTTAAAAGAAAATGTCTTCAACTTTCTGTACCTCTTTCATGATGTTAATAAAATTTTGGGGTCTCCCGACCCTTGTTGGTTTGGTCGGTGCGTTCTGTTGTGTGTGGTTCTGGCTGGATGTAGAGAGGTATCTTCCTCACTCCACACTGACCCTCATGGTGTCGATAAGCCTTTTCTCGGCTCGTCTGGAGTGTGGGTTTTTCCTGTCCCTATCTACTACGTGTTATTGTTGGATCTTTAAGATTTTGACGCTTTTTCACAAGCTCTTATTATAGAAGCTATTTTTGCGTATTTTTCTTACTTTTAATTCGTTAAAGTGTTTCAGCTATTTGAACTCATTATCCTCGATATACCTATCAAGAAAAATTTTCTTAAGTAAGTGTTTTAATAAGGATAAACTGTATTTTTCTTCTTCTGACTCTAAAACTTTATAAACTGACTTCTATATACTGAAATTTTTAAATTATCTACTATATATATTGAAACTACCATCAGTGAAAAGAACTTTTAAAACTGTTTATTTTGATATCAGACTTTGTATTTTCACTACTTCAGGAAGAGAAATATCTATTTTTGAAGCTTTAACATTTCATATTTAATTTCTTATTTTAACAATACAGTCGCCATTGTTTTCAATAATTCAAACTGTTTTCCTGATTTAAATAATTAATACACGTTCAAACCAAGGAGTCTTTATATTAATATTTATTATAAAATAAACTACTGAATGGATCTACGTGACAATATCAACTTATGAATTTATTGATAATGCTCAACTGTGGTATTTGAATTCTTCAACAGCTTACTTTCTTACAACCTAATAGAAGATATTATTTAGAAGATTTTATTTTGTTGACATTATATGTGTGGATTTATTTTCATCTTGAAGATCTAATAGAGACTAAAATTGACTTTTTTATATGCCTACATTTTCTGAAGATAATTTAAATTATTTCTCAACGAACATTTGACTTTATCAAACTGTTTAATTTTATTAACCATTACTCTTCTGACGTCACTCAGAGGCCTGGTGAGATTTTAACGAACATTTGACTTTATCAAACTGTTTAATTTTATTAACCATTACTCTTTCTGACGTCACTCAGAGGCTTGGTGAGATTTTAACAGTTTTTATTTGCACGTGCTTTAATTTTGTTTATTACCTTACTCTAGCACGTAATTTATTTTTATTTTTATAATTATCTTTTAATATGTTATTATTTTAATTTTTAATTTCTTGTGACGTCATTCTTTTAAAATATTTACTTCATTTCATTTAATTTTTAAATTCATGATACTCCTATTTCTTGACGTAATCATTTTGTATTGTTATTTTTACTCAAATTTATTTTAGCTCGTGCCTTAATTTTATTTGATAGTATAGCACGTTATTTTTATTAATCTCTTTTAATTTATATATTTTACTTACTTTGATAGCTTTTGTATATGACGTCATTCTTCTAGTTTGCTTTTATTAACTTATTTAATATACACTGTGTTCATTGAACGGATTTGACTAGGTGTTCGTCTACTGTTGTTTTAGTGTCTATATTTTATAGCCACTTTTTATTCATTTTATTATTTTATTGATGTTATATACTATTAATTTTTATTTCAAATGAGTCAAAAGAAAGATAAAATGATTGATTCTCAGGACACACAAGAAATTGATTATGAATCTAATATAAATCCTTTAAAGGAGCTTTTGGACAGTTATACTTCAGAATTTATTCTTAAAATCAAAAAAGAAATAAATGATATTGACAAGAAATTAAATGAATATGAGGGAAGAAAGGTAGGAAAAGGTATGATAAAGGAAATTAATGATAAATGTATCAGAATACTTACTTCCTGTATTAGTGTCGAAAAAAATCATAGCTTCCTATTGGGAAAAGTTGAAGCTTTTGAAATGCTTAAAGAGGCCATGGATATTAGAACAACAAAGATAGAAACAAACCTGGCTGATATTAAAAATTTAATCAAAGAAAAGAAAAATGACTATCAAGGCCCTAACATGGAAAAAGATATAATTGAAATTAAGAACCTTATCGCAGAAAAGAATACAGATATTCAGAGCCCAACATTGGAAAAGGACATTTCTGAAATTAAAAAATTGATAACTGAAAAAACAAGTGATTTTCCAAAATTAACAAATAATAATATAAAGGAAGAAGAACAAGTTTTGATCATAGAAACGAAAGAAGACAACGGTGCTGTCTCATATAGAGATACACTTAGAAAAAATAAAAACATTTTTGAGAATGATAAACCAAATGATATAATAATCACGAAATCAAATAGGCTTATAATTAAGATGAATAGTTGAAATAAGCTTGAAAATCTAAAAGAAAAATTACAAAAGGATACGAATATAAATGATATAGGAACACTACGAATAAACAAACAAAGAAAAAATAGACTAATCATTTTTGGTCTACCATTGGACTTAGAAGATTCGGTGATCAAAAGTGAAATAGAAGACAAAATTGAAAAAAGAGAGATAGAAATTATTAAAACCTTCAAAGGAAAGAATAATCTTAAAAACGTTATTATTGATGTAGACAATTTTTCAAAAGCCATTTTAATGGCTAAACAAAACATAATAATAGACTTAATTAGAGTTAGAATAACTGAATATATTTCAATTATGCGTTGCTACAGGTGTCAAAATTATGGCCATATTGCAACTAATTGTAAAAATATCGAAAGGTGCGGATGTTGTGGTGAAAATCATGACACTAGAAAATGCACTTCAGAACAAATAATTTGTGTAAACTGTCAAGATAATAGAGAACATAGATCAGATTCTAAAAATTGCCCTGCATTTGTTATATATAAGAAAAATCTACTAAATAAAATTAATGGATAATACTTCTTCTATTTGCACAAAACTTAAAATAGTACAAATTAACCTAAACAATTGCAGGGCCGCAAACTCTCAATTAGTTGAATTTATCTGCAAAAATAATATAGATATTGCTTTGATACAAGATTACTACAAATTCAATAATAAAATTTCAGGCATACCCTCTGGTTGGCAGATATTTGAATCAAAACTTAAAAATGCTGCTATTATAATAATTAATACAAAAATAATAAGTATTTCTACAGTTTCCTTTGACAATACTATAATAATTAATATAATGGTTAAAAAAAGAGATATTTTTATTGGTTCACAATATTCATCACCTACATCAGACTTAGAAATAGATTTAAATAATTGGTCATACAACTTTCCAAATAAGAATATTATAATAGGTGGTGATTTCAATGCAAAAAATTCAATATGGGGTTATAATAGAAACGATATAAGAGGGAATATAATAATTGATCTATGTTCAACTTTAGACTACAAAATATATAACAATAAAGATGATATACCAACATATCACCTATTAGGAAAATATGGATGCCC
Organism: Dolomedes plantarius; assembly: GCA_907164885.2. NCBI lineage: Eukaryota > Metazoa > Arthropoda > Arachnida > Araneae > Dolomedidae > Dolomedes > Dolomedes plantarius. The sequence goes on along the minus strand of OU015498.1, from coordinate 181,701,213 downwards.
AGATTTAACAATAGGATCCAACTTGACAGAAGACTTAATAACTAATTGGAAAGTCCATGAAACTGAAACAAACTCAGATCACAGGTATATCACTTTTGAGTTAAACTCAGATTATGTTAAAAGATCAGAAATTCGATTTAAAAGCAAATATTGCAATTTAAATAAACTAAAAAATAACTTTAAAACAATGGAAAATAAATTAGAAAATGATTTAACTAATATTAGAACAATAGAAGATGCAGATCAATTCTTAGATAAATTTTATAATGAAATACTGCAAGTATGTAGAAATAATTTTAAAATAAAGAAAATTAAGAAAGAATTTAAAATTAACTGGTGGACTCAGGAATTAAGAATGCAAAGAAACAAGGTTAATGCTCTATACAAAAAATTCAAAAGGAATAAAGATAATAATATTAAAATAATATATAACAAAGAAAAAGCGATTTATAAAAAGAAAATTATACTTGCAAAAGAGAATAGTTGGAAAAAATATTGTACAAACTGTAGTAATAAATTTGGAAAACCTTTTGACATAGCAAAGGGTAATCATTTTAACAATAACTCAATGATACATTTATCTTTGGAGGGTATGCCAATTGAAAGTAACTACGAAGACATTTATAAAAATTTAATCGAAACTCATTTTAGTATTACTAATGATTATTTCTTAGAAGAATCAAACTTTCAAAATATCACAAATTTAAAAATTAGTTCAAGAGAACTTAAACAAGCTATGAAACAACAAAATTTAAATAAAGCTCCTGGTACAGATAAACTGGATCCTAGAATAATCAGTTACTTAGTTAAATTCTGCCAACCACTTATACTCAATCTATTAAACAAATTATTGGAAATGGGATATTTCCCTAAAAAATGGAAAGTGGCAAATGTAATATTCTTTGCTAAAAAGAATAAAGTACTAACAGATCCAAAATCGTATAGACCAGTATGCTTGCTACAGACTATAAGTAAAATATTGGAAAGAATTATAAACTTCAGATTGATATACTATCTTGAAAATAACAATAAATTACATCAAAATCAATTTGGATTTAGAGAAGGTAGAAATACAATAATGGCAATAGATAAATTAATTAATACAATAATAAATAGGAGGAGATCATACAAATATACTATTGCAATAGCTTTTGATTTTACAGGAGCATTTGACAGTGTAGACTGGAAAATTTTAACAAAAACAATATTAGATCTAAATCTAGACAAAGCACTAGAAAATATTTTAATAAGTTATCTACGAAATAGAAAAATAGGCTATTACATAGAAGAGAAATTTCATTCTTTTACAATAAACCGTGGTTGTCCTCAAGGATCTTGTCTCGGACCAATAATGTGGAACCTTATAGCAAACAATATTCTAAATAAATTTGATTCAGAAAATTGTGACTTAATTGCATACGCAGATGACTTTGTTATGATATTCTCTGAGAATTCAAGAGCAACAATAGAAAAATTAGGTAACAAATTAATTGAAAATTTTTGTAAGATCAGTGAAGAGCTTCATCTAACAATATCAAGTAATAAAACCCAAGGAACAATTTTTGGTAGAGATCTTTCAAGAAGATACCCTATAATTAAAATTAAAAATAGCAACTTAAAATTTAATAATTCTATTAAATATTTAGGTGTCTTTATCGAAAGAAACTTAAAATTTTTTGATCACTTAAGGGGGCTCAGGACCTTCGATTTGGTTGAAAAAGCTAAGAAACATGTGCAGTTCGAACACTCCAAACTTCAGTAAAATTAAAAAAAGAAAGATTGTTTTGATTTTATATTAAAGTAAGACATTATGAGTTATTATGCGCATCAGAAATTAAATTTAAAACTAGATAATTAAGATAAATTTTTCAATTTAAAAAATGTGAATTTGTTAAAGGGCCAAAAAGTAAAAAGTCACTGAGCGCAGCATTATTTAACAAAATATGCATGTAGAAAAAAAATGTTTGTTACAAAATAATTAAAACACACTTACCTTCAGTTTAAAACCAAAATATGGCAATAAAATACTACTAAACATTTTTTATATGCATAAATTATGAAATGAATAAAATTTGATGAATTTTAATGCATATTTGTAAGTGAAATCCAAAAATTTTCCAAGGAGTTTCTATTTTTTTGGTTTTAATTTAGAGAATGACTTATAATGAACATGTGGTTAAAATTTCATCAATATTGCTTGCATAGCTTAAGGGTAAGAGTGTGCACAATGTTCAAAATCATCATTTTGAGAAAAAGTACTTTAAAGTTTAAAGTTCTGTTTATAACCTACTAACTGGCTCCAAACTTTCTTAAAATGCTCCTGCGGTATAAACATCCCCTTCTGCTAATAGATGTTTTTCCTCTTCTTTCTTTTTCTTTCTTCTATTAGCTATTCGAGCCTCTAAAGTTGAATTTAGAGCTCGTTTGTTTGCCAATTTAACACGTTGTTTATCAGCTTCTTCAGCAGCTGCTATAGCATTTACACCTGGTATAATGCTGAGCTCCTTCATAATGTGTAATGTGGCCTGCTTTCCATAATTAAATTGGGAAACAGCAACATTTACTGCAATTTGTACAATTTTTCTAGAAGAGTTTGATGTTTTGGGACAATATGACCAAATTAATGCATTTAAAGATTCATTCACGTTTTGGGTTTTACCCCCAAGACATTTTTTTAACAAATTTGGATGTGATAAATCTTTAAAAACAGGTTTAATGCATTCCATAACAGTTAAAGGAACTGGATTTTTATGTTTAAAATCCTTTAGTGTTGCATTAGCAACCGACTTTTGATATGGACACCAGGAGTTGACCCCATCAGGGCAGAAATCGTGCATTATGGTATCATCATTTGAAGCCTTATGATACCATATGGCCCATATTGCTTTCTGCATGTCTCTGACATTATCAGAATGCTTCCTTATTGCATTACCATAATAGGTAGTTAATTTGTCTATAAGACCATCTGTTAACCGACCTTTACCACTAAGTGGTTTATTGTCGGATAGTTTTTTACCCTTATATTCAGTTTTCAGTTTTCGCAGGCGTGCACCCATCCTTTTCTGCACATGGCCCACACACTCAATTTTAGACACTGGGACATTGTAAGAATTATTATTTGTGATGCCTGTAAATGTTTTGCAGTCTCCATCACCTATATAATTTACATATCTTACTCCATATTGCTCCTCAGAACGAGAAAACATCTCAATCATGCCATTCACTTCCATTAGAGCAGCTGAACCTGAATGGTTCTTACTGCAAACTTTTTGGTGTTCAGATTTCCACTGTAATAAATTTTCTCTGGGGATATTTTTGGCAGCTTCGCAACCTTTACAATACTGAAACATACCGATCAATCACTTTTCCTGTCTCACTGCCAATAACAGTAGTCACTCCAACTCGAGAAGAATGGCCTCTGGTCTTCCAGGTTCCGTCGCCACTCACTGTTAGATCCGAAGAGCCAGTTAGATTCACTTCTTCTTCAACGGCTTGCTTCATACTTGCTTTTGTAACAGCATGTGTTGCAGCATAAATATGACTAATGATTTTATCATATGACTTTTGCGAGACAGGGATAGGTAAGTCCATAACACCACAAAAAGTTTTTGATGCTTCAAGTCCTTTGCCAATACACCTCATGGCAAATGTAAACCTTCTGTTTAAATCAGAGGCCTTTTGGTTTTTCCCTATCATCATAGAGTTTTTGAATGAAGAAATCACTCCACAAACAGAGCACAAAACACTCAAATTCACCACAAGCCCATAATCATTTTCCGTAGATATTGTTACTCTATTATGGCAAATAAAGCAACACAGACATTCCTCAAATGCAGAAAATAATAATCCTTTATCCATTAAAAGGTAGCCTTGAAAATTAGATTTTTCATCATTTTGCAGCGCTCCACCAGTAGACAATTTTTTGGCTGATGCAGAAAAGTTCTCACCAGTAACTTTAGATTGTTCAGTATACTGGTTCCCAAAATATTGATGACGTCTCCTTTTCTTTGGCCTTTGACCAGATGATCTTTTCACTTTAGAATTATCGCTCATTTTTAATGAAGAAATCAAAAGAAAACAGTAAAGTAAAACGATTAAAACGATGTCAAAATCTGTAGCACAGAACAGCTCTAACGTACAATGTGAGAGTGAAACACACGAGGGAAATCTACATGTAAACAGTTATAGCGAGTAAAGTTGAGAAATTTTACTCCTTCTTCTGAAAAGTATGAAAAATAAAAACCACAGAGGAAAGAATAACAAAAAAGAATCATTGACATGGGTAAAAGCAATGACGAAACACTGAAAGGATGACCACCACAAAACGTAAACAAACGATGACAGCTGTTTAAATGGGTGTGGCAATCGCATAGCGTCATACAAAAATACTCATAACTCAAGAACTAATAGGAATTTTTTAACGCGGTTTTTTGCAATCTGTTTAGAAATATTCAGAGATTCATAAAAAGTTAAAAACAAAAAATCGATTTTTTTAAGGATTCAAGGTCCTGAGCCCCCTTAAACTATCTTAATGAAGAAATTAGCAAATTCAGTACTGGTCTATGTAAAGTTGGGAATGCATATTGGGGTATCTCATCAAATACCGTAAAGGTTTGGTACCAGGCGGTGGTCGAATCTAAACTACTATATGCTATTCAATCTTGGTTTCCATACCTAAATAGTCATGGCCGAAGAAAATTAACTTCAATACATAGAAAATACTTAGTAAAAATTCTCAAATGTTATAAATCTGTCTCAAATATGGCCTTATATACTTTAACAGGAATACCACCAATAGAAAGAAAAATAGAAATTATGTTAGAAATTCATAAACTTAAAACTCAAAATGAATCAATTAAAATAGATGAATTAAATATTAAATTAAATGATATTGAACTTAAACCATTAAAATATTTAGTTGACTCTAAAAAATTTCCAAATAACTTAAATTTATTTAATATTACAAATGGTTTTCCCTTTAAAAATAAGACAGATATTGAAGCCTATACTGACGGTAGTAAAAAAGATGAATTAGTTGGATTTAGTTTTGTTGCTTTCAATAATAATGAAATAATAGAAATGAAATCATTTAGACTAAATAATTTAAATTCGGTTTTTCAATCTGAGGCCATGGCTATTTTAAAACTTTTAGAATGGTTTACTAACACAGAATTTAACAGTATTAACATTTTTACAGATAGCCAATCAGTATTAAAATCACTTAGTAATATTTACCCTAAATCAAAAATAGTCTTAGATATTCATAATATTTGTAATAATAACATTAATAAATCAATTCGAGTAGGTTGGGTTAAATCACATATAGGTATCTTAGGTAATGAATTGGCTGATTCACTTGCAGGTATGGCCCATATCTTAGAAACAAATAAAATTAATATTAAATTTCCTATGTCTATAATCAAAAAATACATGAAAGATAAGATTTTAGCAAAATGGCAAGATGACTGGAACATTTCTGATAAAGGAAGATTTACATTTAATATTATAAATAAAGTATCATACGATCTAGTTTTCAATAATAATATTATAAATTACTTCGTTACAGGACAAGGTAGCTTCCCTTCATTTTTATATAAATTAGGAAAAATAGATTCACCAAACTGTGATTGTGGTACTATTGGCGATCCACATCATTATATAATGTATAAATGCTCATTCAGTAAGAATTATATTAAACGGAGAAATAATGAAAATTTACTTAAATATTTTAAAAGAATAGATAATAGTAAATATTATATTAGTATTATTTCTAAAATTTATAACGAACTTAATCATAAATATTCCTTTATCTTTAGTACTTTCTAATTTTAGTTTCTTTTTTTTTTAATTATTCCGCCTGGTACTGAACTATTATATGTTATTTCTTATTTTAATGTCTGTTCTGTATATGGTTGTATATATTTTACTGTCAAAATTTGTGATGTTTAATTTATGTATGACTTTTATAACTGTGGTTATGTTTGTTGATGATATTATACTTTTCATGTAATGTTTGTCTTCAAAATTTATTACTATAAAAAAAAAAAAGAATTTTTAGTTTTCTATGTATTATTCTACTGTCTTAGTTGATGTATAACAAAAATAATGATTTGCTGTACTTATGATGAATTTATTATAATACTTCTTGTTTTATTTAAGCATTTATGTATTATCATGTTTTCTGTTTTTAGTTTTGATATAATACCTTTTATATTCTAATTATCTCAAAATTTTTATTACTAAAAGAATAATTCAATTCTTTGTATTTCTTTTTCGCTTTATTGGTTGTATAACAAAATTATTTTATTGATACTTTAGTGATGTTTGAATGTATTATTATTTATAATGTCTTTTTATTTTGTGTACTATTCTGTATTTTATACGCAATTTATTGAATATTTTGGATTTCTTGTCAAAATTTATCTAAAGTTGTTGGTCGAAAACCGTCAGCGGCGGAATCGCAGGCGCCGAGTCGTCTACCAGGACCATCTCTCGTTGTTCGGAGATCATGTGATCAAAACCCGAACGGTTAATTGCGTCGTAGTCAGTCGGACTGTTGGATTCCGGGGTGTGACCACGGATAAGCTACATGCGCATTCGTAATAATTCATTTATTCCCATTTGTCAAGTTTTTTCTTGATTTGATGTAAACCTTGAAATCAGGTGTAATTCGATTCTAATTAAATATGGTGTTCAGGATCATGGGCCTATTTCTTAGTGTTCATGTGTCTAATTAATCTCGTGTCCAGCCAAGGGAGATGGGTAAGTTACCCAATCGTTTCTATTCTTTAATTACATATTGTATGTAGTCATTCGTTTAAACCCATTCTTTATTCGCAAAGGGGAAGCTTAATTCTCCCCATGTATGGTCCGTCGAGGCAGGAGTGCACCTATCGTGTAATGAGTCTAATTAGTAATTTTAGTAATTAATTAATTAGTCAATTCTTTTAAGTCATTTATTCGTTTTTGCATTTTATGCATTCTTTTGTTTAGAAACGTATTCAAAATCTCATATATTCATTCTATTGGTAAATCGGAAGAAGCTGGGGCGGTTGGCTACTTTTTGGCGATTTTTTTGAAAAGTCGCCAAATTTGCGTTTCTGAGTCCGCCATTTTTTTCCCCGCTCATATTTTGATGTTTTGCTGTTTTTAAAAGTTTAAAACACCAAAACAACGAAATATGAAGGGGGGGGGGGAAAAAAAGAGAACTCAGAAATTCTGGCGACCTTTCAAAAAAATCGCAACATGAAAAGTTTAAGGTATCCGACTACGTTCGGTGCCATTTTTTACAAAAACTTGTGCTATTTTTCGCCGGAATATAGCACCAAAGTAGGAAAATGATGAAAAAAAATAGTCCCCTAACTAGACAATAGCAATTTTAAATGTAAAATACATTTGAATAATTACATTTTTAATGAAATAAAGTTCTTCAGAAAACGAAATTAAAATATTTAATTGCACTGAAATCGCTCCGATTTAATTTCTTATCATCGTATGGAAAAAAATAAAAGATTTAGAAACAGAAATTTACATTTTTTTAAAGAATATAAGAAATTTCGTAATTTTCGTCTAAATCCACGTTTTAAACGTAGTCAGATACCTTAAATAACAAACATAAAAATTGACTTACCTTGATCTAGATTCGCACGTCCTAGGATTGTTTTTTGACGATGCCTTCATAATCGCCGTAATTTTTAGTAGACGTTGACTAAACGTTAAAGAATTAAGTTTTTAAAATTTAAGTATTTTTTAAGTTTTCAGATTCAGTAAATTTGCTTTTTTTATTACTTAGGGGGAAGTGAGATGCTTTCACAATCGGCGTAGTTTTCGCTAGAAGTTCACTAATCGTTTTACATATCTTTTCATCAACCGTAGGGTTGTAATTACTATCAAAGTTCAGTAAATTTGCCCTTAAATTTATCCAAAATTCTTCGAGTTCTCATTGAAACTCTAAGGGACTTTACTTTGAATTCTTAAATTGATTCTTATTCAGTTTCGAATTCCTCTTCATCAGTAATATTATCTTAATAATCCTGCTGCACTTTTGCCCCTTTCACTCAAGATCATAAAGGAAAAACAACGAAAATTTACCGGTATTCGTTGGCGATTATGAAAGGCGTCGCATGAGCATAAAAGTCAGTGTTAATCCAAGGAAGAGCGGGAACCGAAAGAATAAAATAATTTTAATTGCGCGCGGAAATCAAATTTAGAGCAACGGCAACCAATCAGGAATCAATCTTAACCCTTTGGAACAGTTTATTGCAAAAAACAGGTGTACTAGGTTTTAAGGTGGCGCCATCTATTCTATATTAATAGAGTACATATAATGTGGTACTGTACAATATCCAATTCAACCAGACATTTAGTGTTTAATTTTGCATTTTAACAATAAATGAATCTATTTCATTGAATTCAATTGTGTAATATAAAACTCTTCACATTGAAGTGCAACATTATATTAAGTTGATTGTAGCTTTACAGGTTATCATTGCAAAGTGTGATTTACATATTCATTATTACCACTTACTCTTATGACCATATATTTTAAGCTGTGAAGATTATAGTTTCAGCTTGATCAGTAAATTTATACATCCAAGATAAACTTGGCCAAAGTGAGAATATTTTAGATCATCTGTGGATAAGATAACGCACACTCTTGGAACTCGAACAGCCCAAGAAAAACAAAATCTTTGATCACTGAATATGTAATATATGATTGTGACCTCTTTACCTATCTCCTCATTAAATTTTAAGTTATATAATGATTAGAGTTCTGGCTTAATGTATGAAAAGTGACAGGCTTGAATCTTAGGTTGGCACGGATGTTGTAATGGTTCGGAATCCACTTTAAATCATACGGCCCAGTCTAATTAGCTCTTATGAGCATAATTGACCATAAAGTTACAAATCAACCAACCGACCCAACAGTTCAAATTTAATATTGTCTTTGTTATTTTTGTCAATTTCTAATAAAACATTCTTCTAAATAAAGGTTAGTAGAATTAGAGATAAAAAATATCTTGCTCTTTAATATGGCTTTCTGCTTGTTGGGTTATCTAGTATAACCATAAATTTTCTTACAATTAGATCTCATGGAATCCCAAGGAACATAAAATTTGTATCTCTATTACCGAAAAGTGTTACAGAATTACAGTATTTCATTTTGCTCCCTTTGGTTATCACAAAAATGGACTTAGCATCCTTCAATTTATACCCAAGAAAAATATTTTTATTCTGGCGTCTGGTATTGTTATATATAAACTACAAATGAAAAATGCAATCTTTTCAGGTCTTGATAATAACATTTCTTCTGTTAATCTTTTTATTATGTAAATACACAAATGTAACCACATTAAAATAATTTTTTTTTAAATCAAATAAAAAAAAATTATCTTTTAAAATAAATTTAATTATTACAATTTAAAACTTTAAATAATTTAAAATTTGATTTTTAAAACTTATATATTCAAATAAATTTAAATTATTACAATTTAAACTTTAAATATTTTAAATTTAAGCTTATTATCAATACATTTATTTTTTACTTTAAATAGTTTAAAATTTGATTTTTAAAAAATTATATATTCAAATAAATTTAAATTATTACAATTTAAACTTTAAATATTTTAAATTTAAGCTTTTATTACAATTTAAACTTTAAATATTTTAAATTTAAGCTTTTATTACAATTTAAACTTTAAATATTTTAAATTTAAGCTTTTATTACAATTTAAACTTTAAATATTTTAAATTTAAGCTTTTATTACAATTTAAACTTTAAATATTTTAAATTTAAGCTTTTATTACAATTTAAACTTTAAATATTTTAAATTTAAGCTTATTATTCAATACATTTATTTTCTAATTAACAAACTCAAATTTATCAAATTTAAATGATTGTGGAAATTTGAAGAAAGAAAATTTAAATTTCAACAATTTATTTTGTTAAAATCTCTATAAATTCTGATTTTAATACATACTAAATTAAATAGAATCCTTTATAAGTCAACAGATGGCAGCAGGAGCAAAACTGATGCTGGGATTAGATTAATATCTGTAAACAGGGTTGCTATCGAAGGCGCATTCATATGAATTGTAGGGGTAACCAGAAATCGGGATATATCATAACAGGAAGTAAATAATCGCCAAGTTGGCGGCAGCCCCAGCTTCTTCCGATTAACCGAAGTGGTATTCGCAAAGGGGAAGCTTAATTCTCCCCATGTATGGTCCGTCGAGGCAGGAGTGCACCTATCGTGTAATGAGTCTAATTAGTAATTTTAGTAATTAATTAATTAGTCAATTCTTTTAAGTCATTTATTCGTTTTTGCATTTTATGCATTCTTTTGTTTAGAAACGTATTCAAAATCTCATATATTCATTCTATTTAATGTAGTATTTGATATAGTAGTGCTATGTTTGTTATTGTTTTGTTACTGTTGATCATTCTGACATTATTAGGCTGTATGCAAAATTCACGCTATTTTTAGAATTTTCGGTTGTTTATTATAGAATTTAAGTATGTCCCCTAAACTGTCAAAGAATTTAACTCATTTTGAACAGGTCTGTCGTGAAATTGATCATGTAAAAAAGAAAATTGAGGATTGTGAGTCTTGCGAGCACGCACGAGTTACGGTTTTAAAATCGAAAGTGAAAGGGTTAGAACAGAAGTTAGAAAACTCATTCCAGAATTTATCGTTGAATGATAATGAAGATAGTTTCGATATATTTATGAGTTATCAGGATATCCTTACAGATTTATCGGTGGATTTAGAGAGTAAAACTGAAAAGATTGTTGAGGAGGTGGACAATTCGGAGTCAAAAAAGGTGCATTCGGAATCGAAATCAAATGCGGTCCGCCTGCCAATCATAGAAATTCCCTTGTTCTTTGGGGAAAATTGGATTAGTTTTAAGGAATTATTTAGTTCTACCATTCTGAAAAATGAAAGTCTTTCTAACGTTGAAAAATTGCAATATTTGCAAAGTTCGGTTCGCGGGAATGCGGCGAAACTAATTCGAGGATTCGCTTTACAGAGTGAAAATTTAGAACACTGCTGGAATATACTGAAGAATCGTTATGAAAATAAACGCTTACTCGCGGTTTCGCAAATAAACAAAGTTTTTTTGCATAGGGTTAATAAAGTAGATAGCCCTAAAGGCCTTTTAGAGTTGATTGACGTTTGTAACGAAGCTATTCGCAACTTAGACACGTTGGGTCTAGAATCAAATTCTTTGAGTGATTTGATATTTATTAATTTTATGCTTGCTAAATGTGATTCATCAGTCAAACAAAATTGGGAACGTAGCCTAGAAGGTGATTCGATCCCGGATTTGAAAACTTTTCGATCTTTTATTGAAAGAGAAGCTAGGGCAATGCAAGACTTAAAATCGGAAACAAAACATGCGTTTGTTAAAAAACCAAATCAACCGACGTTCGGAGAAAGAAAAATGATAGTTAACAATTCAATCAGTGTAAAGGAAGTAAAATGCATTTTATGTTCTCAAAATCATCAGTTATTCAAATGTTGTAATTTTAATCGTATGAATGTTAATGAGAGGTGGAATTACGTCAAGGAAAACAAGCTATGCCCCAACTGCTTACGTTCGAATCATCTTTTAGACAAATGTAGAATTAACATTTTTTGTAAAAACTGCGCTAAGAAGCATCACACTTTATTACATAAGTATAGGAGGATAATGCAAATATTTCGAGGGAGATTCATCAGGAATCAGTTTCAAATAATTCGCAATGTCAGTCACCTGTTCACAATGATGTTTTATTATCGACAGCCCTTATTAAAGTAAAATCCCCGAAAGGTCAGGTAATTAGGTGTAGAGCGCTGATCTATAATGCTTCACAGAATTCGTTAATTTCTAAACAGTGTGCCGAGCGGTTGAATGTAGCCTTGATTGGCTCGAAACATCAGTTGATAGGAATCAATGGAATGTCCGCAGAGACTTCGTTGCATGTCACGGAATTTAAAATTTCTCCTCATTTTTCGAATGATTTTAGTACTGTTAGGGCTTTAGTAGTTAATCGGGTGACTACTCCTCTCCCTAATTTTAGGCTGGATAGGGAAAGTTGGCCACACACAGAAAATCTGCTTCTGGCTGATCCTGAATTCCATAAAGAACGCCCAGTTGACCTGCTAGTAGGGGCAGATATCTTTGCAAGCATAATACAGGGTCCAGCCATTCAGGGTGAACGTGGGGAACCAGCTGCCATTCCCACGACACTGGGCCACATTTTAAGCGGTCCTATTGACAAAACTTACAAAAATCCAGAAAACTATTCTCTATGCAATCTTAGTTTAAATGAACAACTTGAAAGATTCTGGGCTCTGGAATCAGTGCCTCAACATCATCCTATACCGGACATTGAGGATCCGGCAGAAATAATATATAGAGAGACTGTTAAAAGAAATGAAGACGGGCGGTACGTTGTCAAACTGCCAGTCAAACCAGACTGTGAATTAGGAAATAGTGCAAACCATGCATCTAAATTATTTCTAATACTAGAACAAAAGCTAAATAAAAATAAACAATTGAAAGAATCATATTCAGAATTTATGGATGAATATAAGCAACTGGCCCATATGCAAGTTTTAACTGAAGACGAAAAACGTTTTGAACCCAATTTTTATCTTCCACATCACGCGGTAATAAATGACAACAGTAGTACGACCAAAGTCAGAGTCGTCTTCAATGCGTCAGCCAAATCAACGAATAACAAATCTTTAAATTCTATACTATTTACCGGCTCTAAATTGCAAACAAGTATCTTCTCCAACCTAATACAATTTCGGTCGTACCAGATTGCCTTGTCGGCCGATCTAGAGAAAATGTATAGGCAAATTCTCGTAACCGAGGAAGATACCCACCTCCAACGTATATTTTGGAGAAATAATGTGGCTGACCCATTGAAAGAATTCAAGCTCAATACGGTGACGTATGGCACGTCATGTGCCCCTTTTCTGGCATTGCGCACCCTCCAACAATTATGCCATGATGAAAAGGACAATTTCCCGCATGCAGCTAACATCGCGAAAACCCACTTTTATGTTGATGATTTCTTAGGGGGTGCCGACAGTATCGAAGATGCTAAAACTCTCATCTCAGACTTACGAAATCTATTTTTTGCAGGGGGATTTAACCTTCGTAAGTGGTGTTCTAATAAAAATGAAGCCATTGATTTTCTCCCAGAGTCTCAAAAGTGTAGTCCCATAACACATAACTTTCAACCTGATTCTGCTCAAAGAATATTAGGGCTGGAGTGGAATCTGAATACAGATGTCCTTCAAGTGAGAGTGTCAAAGGACACCAGGGTCGCAACCAAACGGCAATTATTATCCACAATTGCTCGGATATTTGACCCATTGGGTCTCCTCGCCCCTTCCACCATTATCCTTAAAATTCTTATGCAAGAGGTGTGGAAACTGAATCTGAAATGGGACGAAAAGCTTCCTTCAGACATTTTAGACACCTGGAGCAAATTCGATTCCCAAATTATGTATTTTCAAGAAATGCAGATATCTAGGTGCTTATACATAGATCAATCGTCATTGGTGGAGCTCCACGGTTTTTGCGACGCTTCCCCCAAGGCATATGCCGCAGTATGCTACTTACGAGTATTCTCTCCAGATGTTAAAGTCTCTATTGTAGCAGCAAAGACAAGAGTTGCACCCCTGCAATCAGTTACGCTGCCAAGACTCGAACTATCCGCAGCACTTCTGTTAGCGGAACTTGTGACCATAGTGCAATCAGCTGTGCGAGGGAAAATAGACACTACAGTTTTGTGGACAGACTCCACTATCACCTTAAGTTGGATCAAAAATCCGCCCACTAATGGAAACCCATTTGTCCAACATCGGGTTCAGAAAATCCTCAACCTAACTAAAAAGGAGCAATGGTTTCACACACCCGGAGTGGCGAACCCGGCTGATTTGGCCACCCGTGGTATTTTTCCGGAACAGCTCAAATCAAATCAGATGTGGCGGCAAGGACCTGCGTGGTTAACCGAAAACCGAGATTCTCCTTGTTCTGCCTTTGCCACCATCCTTCAAAATCCTTCGGCACATTCCCCCGAGGAAGAACAACCTTACAATCCTAAGATCGAGATTAAGAGTGACATCCTGAGCAAATTTTCGTCGTACACCAAGTTATTAAGAGTAGTGGCTTGGATATTTAGGTTTGTGAACAATACACGTACTTCTAAGACTCGTGGGCCATTGAAAGCCATTGAACTACGGGCTTCTATTGAAACGATTGTAAAGCTCATACAAAAGACAGAATTTGCAGAAGAAATTGAGGCCTTAAGAAACCATAAGTCCGTAAACAAAAAAAGCAAAATTCTTTCTCTCCAACCATTCCTTGATCAAAAGGACATTCTGAGGGTCGGAGGTCGGCTAAGTCAGCATCCCTCTTTAGCCTTCCACAAAAAATATCCTATGCTGCTCCCTAAGAAACATCCAGTGACTGAAGCCGTCATTCGACATTTCCACGAATCCAGTTTGCATGCAGGTCCGGAACTTGTTCTGTCCCTCATTCGGCAGCAGTTCTGGATTCCTGACGGCCGGTCTGCAGTTAAAAAGGAACTTAGAACATGTGTTCGATGTTTCAAATTGGTCGCCAAGCCTATTCATCAAGTCATGGGAAACTTACCAAGTTCCCGAATCACCCCGTGTCGACCATTCGAAAAGGTAGGGGTGGATTTTGCTGGACCAATCGCGACAAAATGCCAGCATAAAAGAAAATCTACACAGTTCAAGTCCTACATGTGTTTATTCATATGTATGTGTAGTAAGGCAGTTCATCTCGAATTAGTATCCGATCTGTCAACCAATGCCTTTCTCCTTACTCTCCGACGATTTATTGCACGGAGAGGTATTCCAACTGATATATGGTCAGATAATGGAAAAAATTTTGTAGGTGCTGCTGCATACCTCAAATCTCTGGTGAGAATCACCCAAGATGCTGAAATCCAGGACTTCTGTTCTTCACGCCAGATTAGTTGGCATTTCAACCCCCCTTATGCCCCGAACTTTGGTGGGCTTTGGGAGGCCTCCATAAAATTGATGAAACGGCATCTATCCAAATCTTTAAACGGAGCCATTCTGAACTTTGAGGAAATGGCCACTGTACTTTGCCAAATCGAGGCGTGTATTAATTCGCGCCCTTTATGGGCTCTCTCAACAGATCCAAACGATCTGTCGGCTCTTACTCCGGGGCATTTTCTTATCGGTGTTCCTTTGTTGGAATTACCCGAACCTACAAATACTAACTGTTGTCTTAGCTCTCATTCTAGATGGCATCTGTTGCAGACATTGAAAGCCAGTTTCTGGCGGCAGTGGAGCCGGTCCTATCTCCAAAATTTACTCAGTCGTAAGAAGTGGACGACTGGCACACAGCTGCTTGAGCCAGGACAGCTGGTACTCCTGGACCAGGCTGACAGCCCAGCCTGCCACTGGAAGTTAGCCAGAATATTAGAAGTACATCCTGGCGAAGATGGTGTTGTCAGAGTCGCCACCCTACAGACGTCTCATGGCAAAATTCGAAGGTCGGTCAGTCGCCTTGCGGTCCTACCTGGACCATTGGCCCCGGCGGAAGATGGTCGAAAACCGTCAGCGGCGGAATCGCAGGCGCCGAGTCGTCTACCAGGACCATCTCTCGTTGTTCGGAGATCATGTGATCAAAACCCGAACGGTTAATTGCGTCGTAGTCAGTCGGACTGTTGGATTCCGGGGTGTGACCACGGATAAGCTACATGCGCATTCGTAATAATTCATTTATTCCCATTTGTCAAGTTTTTTCTTGATTTGATGTAAACCTTGAAATCAGGTGTAATTCGATTCTAATTAAATATGGTGTTCAGGATCATGGGCCTATTTCTTAGTGTTCATGTGTCTAATTAATCTCGTGTCCAGCCAAGGGAGATGGGTAAGTTACCCAATCGTTTCTATTCTTTAATTACATATTGTATGTAGTCATTCGTTTAAACCCATTCTTTATTCGCAAAGGGGAAGCTTAATTCTCCCCAGTTGTTACCTTTTTAGTTTTTATCATCAAAATTGTCAAAATTTTCTAAATAAGTTTCTTAGTTTAAAAGTTAACACATAAAAATTTAGAATATAATTGTAACACCAATTTTTGTACTTAGTCTTTACATTCTCTAAATTGGAACCAGACTTTGTAAATGTAGTTTTTGTTATGTATATATTCTTGTATATTTGATTTTTATAAATAAATTCTTTTTTCTCCATCTGGTTCCTCGAGTTCTGGGCTTGGCTGTAGGTTTTGCTGGAACGTGGATCGAGCCTCTCCCCACTCCCCTCAGGCTTCGGTAACGATAAACCTTTGGTTCGCTGGGAGTGTGGGTTTTCTCTGTCCCTATCTACTAATATATATTATTATATATGTTTATCACTGTTGCGGTCGCTTTTGCTGAGCTCTTGTTTTTTGTATATTTTTATGCGTAACTTTTTATTTTTGGATCTTTAAAGTATTCTTATTTTGACGTACTAACTAAATTCTATATTCTTTGAAATTTTCAAGAATTTTCTAACATTTTTCTGAAAGTTATCAACGAAATTCTAAAAATTTTTCAAATTTGAACATTGAACTGATAAACGGATTTTTACCATCTTCAAGATTTTAATAGTGGCTTACTCAAAATCTGTTTTAATAATTTATTCATAAATAACAGATCAACAAGAGATCAAATTTATGAAAATTGAACCTCCACAAGCAAAGTTATCATCTTTAAAAGTTTAGAAATCAATATGCTTATTAATTATTAGAAGTACTCGCTTTTTAAAATTTATCAAGTCGCCATTGTTTACTTGTTGGTTGCTTCAACAATCGCCAAAGTGATCGCCTTCAGAAGTTTCTCAAGCTCTTAGCTAATATATTCAAACTGTTTTTACCTCGCCAAAAATGTCGCCCAGAAATATTAACTGTGTTCTTCTGTGTTGGAGTTACTAGTACCATAGGAGTTTCCAGACCAAGGGATCTCTAACAGCCGAGCTTTTTTAATAGACAATCGTTCTCTTTTCATTTTTCGCCAAGAAGTTTTCATTTAATTTTCCTGCAATAGTACTCTATTATTATTTCTACATCTTAAAATAAATCTTAATACAAGGAAGGATGCCAAACCGTCAACATCTGTGCTGGTGTTAATAACGCCGTAGGAATTTCCACGCCAAAGGATTTTAAACAGTGAAACTTTACTAAAAGACTGTCGCAATCCCTGGTATTACTATTTTCATACTACTTGTTTTTATCATCTTTAATATCATGCGAAATTAAGTTATTATTCAAATAACAGTTATTTAAAATTTTATCTATAATCATTTTTATAAGCTTTTCTTTTATTTAAGAGATTATCGAGTAACTGTGGTTTAAATCATACGCCAACATATCGCCAAATTTTAAATTTACTTTGTTGTAAAAGCTTTTGGTTAGTGTTTTATTATTATTATAGTACTATAAGTTGTTTTAATTTGAATCAATAATTGTGATAAATTCCGCCAAATACTGTGGTATTCTTTAATTTGCTTCGCCAAAAGTGCTTATCCTATTTCTTATAGTAACTATCATTTGCATTTTATTTTAATTCTTTTTTAATTTATCCTCAAAATTTAACTTTCTCTACTTTATTTTTAAATTTACACGCCAAATCTACTCGCCAACTATACATTGTTTTCAGTGTACGGTTTTTGTTTGAGTGTTCTTGGCGATTTATTAATTTTGTTTTAACTTGTTTTTGTTTATTGTAAAATAATTGAATAAGCTTTCATTTAAATTTTTTATTTCAACACATTAAAATGAGTCAAAAAACAAAAGAAAAAACAAAAGAAAGCGTAGTCATGGAAGACGATTCTGAAATATTCCCTTACACTGAAATTTTTGACGATTACCAATCAGATTTTATTCTCAAGATTAAAAAAAGCATCTTAGATATTGATTTGATCCTAAGTGAGGCCAACAAAGCAAGCAAAAAGGTTGGCAAGGAAATCATGAAAGATATTAATAAAAAATGCCTAAAGATAATGATGACGTGCATCAATGCCGAAAAAGAAAAGGCATGCTTGATAGCTACTATCAATGTTTATGACAAAGTAACGAAAAATTTTGACTCAAGATTACAAAATTTAGAAAAGACAAGTGAAAAAAATAGAGAAAACCTAATTGAATCAATAGAAAAAAATATAATGGAAGTAACAAAAGGCATTGAAATAATAACTGAAAACCTAAACAAAAAAACAGTAGAAATTGAAGAGAGTTTAGATAAAATGGGGAAACAAATATGTGAAAACACCCTTGAACAACCAAAAAGAAATACATTGACTATGAATAACATTGAAGAACAAGTAATAATTGTCGATACTATTAATGAAACAGGAGCCCTTTCATACAGAGATGCGCTGAGGAAGAATAAAGAAATTTTTGAAAACAATAAACCAAGGGATATAATTTTGGCAAGACCCAATAGGGTAATAATTAAAATGATAAATAAAGAGAGCTTAGACCTAGTTAAAGAAAAAATAGAAAATATAGAGAATGTAAAAAATCTGGGAACAATTAAAATCAACAAACAACGTAAGCACAGATATATCATTTTTGGTATACCGGAAGATTTGGAAGAAAAAAACCTTAAAACAGAAATCGAAAACAACATAGATGGAAAAGAAATAGACATCGTTAAATGTTTCATAGGTAAAAATAATAGAAAAAATGTTATAATAGATGTAGATAATGCGACAAAAAATATATTCGTTAGAAAAAGCCATATGATTATTGACCTTATTAGAGTGCGAATTGCTCCATACATATCAGTTTTTAGATGCAACAGGTGCCAAGGTTTCGGACATTTGGCAAAAAATTGTAACAATAAGGTACAATGTGGTAAATGTGGGAAAGACCACGACACTAGAACATGTTCAGAAACAACGACAAGATGTGTCAACTGTAGTATAAACTATGACCATAGATCTGATAACAAGGAATGTCCTAACTTCATTAAATATAAAAAAATTGTTTTAAATAATCATGTCTAACGTTCAAATCATTCCTCAGTCAGATATTAAAATAGTGCAAATAAATTTAAATAATTGTAGAGCTGCAACATCACAACTAATAAAATTCATAAAAGAAGAATCAATAGACATCGCTCTTGTTCAAGATTTCTACAAAAAAGACAATAAAATATTAGGCATTCCTATCCACTGGCAAACTTTTACTTCAAAGAACAGCACAGCAGGAATTATAATAAGTAATAATAGTATTATATGTAATGAAACAATGTCATCTGAAAATGTCATCATCATAAATATTTTAGTTAAAAACAAAAAAGTTTTCTTAGGATCTCAATACTCTTCGCCAACATCAGATCTACGTTATGATTTAAATTCATGGTCTTTTGATTTCCATAATAAATTAATAATTATCTCAGGGGACTTTAACGCAAAGAACAACCTTTGGGGATACAATAGAAATGACAATAGAGGCAATATTATAATAGATCTATGCAGTACCCTAGACTACAATATTTACAATAACCCAAATGATATACCAACATATCACTTACAAGGAAATTATGGATATCCCGACCTAACAATTGGCTCTAACCTATCTTCAGATCACATCAATAACTGGAAAGTACATGAAACGGAATCAAATTCAGATCATAGATTTATCACATTTGAAATAGCAATAGAATTTATACCCAGAACAATAAACAGATATAAAAGTGAATACTGCAATAAATTAAAATTAAAAAAAGCACTAAAGAAGATGGAAGAAAAGCTAATTAACAATATTGAAAATTTAGATAATATAGTTAAAATTGACGAATTTATAGATAAATTTTATAATAAATTATACTCGATTTGCAATAATAACTTCAAAATTAAAAAAAGAAAAACTAACATTGAACTTAATTGGTGGAATCCTCAACTCAGATTACAACGAAATAAAATAAATGCATTATATAAAAAATTTAAAAGAAATTGTCAACAATCAACAAAAATAATCTATAATAAAGAAAGAGCAATTTATAAAAAACAAATATTAGAAGCCAAAAGGAACAGCTGGAAAGAATACTGTTACAGCGTAAAGGATAAATTCGGCAAAACCTTCGAAATTGCACGCGAGAAAATTTTCAATAGTAATTCGCTTATTCACACTTCACTTGAGGGTATGCCATTGGACAGTAACTACGAAGAAATTTACAATAAACTAATAGAAAGCCACTACTATATTACAAACGATACGAATGAAGAAGAATTCTACAATAACCTAGAAGATGAAGAGATCAACATACAAGAAATAATAGAAGCAAACAGAATGCAAGGTAAAAAAAAGGCTCCAGGATCAGATAGAATCGACCCCAAAATAACAAACTACCTAGTAGAATACTGTCCTAATTTAATCTTAAAACTATTTAACAAACTTTACAAATCTGGATACTTTCCTAATATTTGGAAAAAAGCAATAGTTATATTCTTCCTTAAAAATGGAAAACCAGATAAAAACCCAAAATCCTACCGCCCAATCTGCCTACTTCAAAATTTAAGGAAATTGTATGAAAGAATTTTACATTTCAGATTAATGTTTCACATAGAAAAAAATAACCTACTACATAACAATCAATTTGGATTTAGAGAGGGGAGAAACACAGCAATGGCTGTTGCGAGGCTGATAAGAGTCTATTAAAACAAGAAAAGAAAATTTTAAATATACAATTGCTATTGCCTTTGATTTTACAGGTGCATTCGACAGTGTAGACTGGCCAATACTTAAAACTACAATAGCTTCTTTTAACTTAAATCATAACCTCTTTGCAACATTTAACAGTTATTTAAAAAACAGATCAATAGGTTATGAAATTAACAATAATTTTAGGTTCTACAACATAAACAGGGGTTGTCCACAAGGTTCTTGCCTAGGTCCTACGATGTGGAACCTATTAGCTAACAAAATTTTAAATTATTTTGATAATTTAAATTGTGAATTATTAGCTTATGCTGATGATTTTGTTTTAGTATACTCTGCAAATACTAGAAAAGAAATAGAAACCACTGGGCAATTACTAGTCAACAATTTCTGCAGCATAAGCGAAAATCTAAAACTTACTGTCTCGGCAAACAAAACACAAGCAATAGCTTTTGGCAAGGATCTTTCAAGAAGGTATCCAATATTAAAGATGGGGGGAACAAGCATTAAGTTCAACAAAAGCATAAAATATCTGGGTATATACATTGATAGAAAATTAAATTTTATAGATCACATAACTTATTTAAATAATGAAATCACAAAATTTACAACCGGTCTTAAAAAAGTAGGTAACGCTTATTGGGGTGTATCATCTGATACTATTAGAACTTGGTATAGAGTAGTTGTAGAACCTAAAATTGTTTATGGTATTGAAATTTGGTACCCATTTATAAACTGTCATGGAAAAAGAAAACTCTCATCTATTCAGAGAAAATTTCTGGTAAAAATATTAAAATGCTATAAATCAGTATCTAATTTGGCACTTAACACTTTAACAGGCATTGCACCTATAAATTTAAAAGCAGAAACCTTAGTTAAAAATTATAAAATTAAATTTAAAAATCAACAAGTAATTATAGATAATATACTAGTTAACTATTCCGAACTAGATTATAAATCACCTAGATATTCCATCGATTCTAGAAAATAT
The DNA here is from genome assembly GCA_907164885.2 of Dolomedes plantarius. Lineage (NCBI taxonomy): Eukaryota > Metazoa > Arthropoda > Arachnida > Araneae > Dolomedidae > Dolomedes > Dolomedes plantarius. Next base: position 181,679,513 of record OU015498.1, on the reverse strand, counting down.
CCGAAAAACTTAAAAATACTTGAAATAGATGAGGGTTTTCCAAAAAGAAACTCTTATGAAATAGAAGCTTTCACAGATGGAAGCAAAAGGGAGGAAGGTGTAGGCCTAGGCTTTGTGGTATTTAAAGATTTTAATATAATTAAAATAGGAATGCATGGACTAAATAAATTGAATACAGTTTTCCAGTCTGAGGCAATAGCAATTCTAAAAGTATTGGAATGGTTTAAAGAAAGTGAATTTAACAATATAGTTATATATTCGGACAGTCAGGCTGCCGTCAAGTCATTATGCAATGTATTCCCTAAATCAAATATAATAGTTAAAATCCAATCAATATGTAATGAAATTTTAAATAAAAACATCTCAATAGGCTGGGTAAAATCACATATTGGCATTATTGGAAATGAAATGGCAGACTATTTAGCTGGAATGGCTACTAATGATGAAGAAAATAAAATAACCTATAAATATCCTCTATCTATAATAAAAAATCATTTAAATAAAGAAATTCTTCTTAAATGGCAAGATAGCTGGAACACATCTGACAAAGGTAGATATACTTATAACATTATAAACAACATCTCAAATAACCTAATTTTTAAAAACAATATTATCAACTATTTTGTAACTGGTCAAGGCAGCTTCCCTTCTTTTCTACATAAAATAGGTAAGGCAGATACCCCCTACTGTACATGTGGTGAAATAGGCGATTCTCATCATTTTATAATGTCTTCTTGCACAAACAGTAATGAAAAACGTAAAATTTGTAATTAATTTTACTTAAAATTAATTACAAATTTTACGTAATTCATTTGTACATAAAACGTGGTACAAATGAATCAATATTTCAATATTATCATAGAATTGACGGCAGTTTTCGGTTGATTAGTATTATTACAAAAATTTATAATGACTTAAATAAAAAATATTCATTTATTTTCAGTACCATTTAGCATCGAGACTAGTCAGGGTTTGGCTTCTCCTCTCTCAATACTTTTATTATCTAACAAATTTCATTGATCTCTATATTAACTTTATTGTCTTATTTAAATTTAATTTTGGCGTGTTTTCTTTTACTTATTATTTATATTTTCTTATATTACATTTACTGTTTTTATTTTTGAGTTTATTCCAAAATTTACTGTTACTGAAAGAATTTTTAAATCAAATTATGTTTTCTTCTTTAAGGTATAAGTGAATTTACAAAATTTGTTATTTTTAAGAAATTATTACGTTATACTTTTTACATTGTATATTTAAACTCTTCACTTAGTTTTTGGAATTTTATTAAAATTATATACACAATGTAATGCTTAATAAATTGTTTTAAATATTGTTTATGTATTTAAAAAAAAAATGTTATACTTATTTGGAACTCTGTATTTATTAATTTAAAAAAAAAAAATTGAAATTTCTGTATTTATTACTATGTATTTGCTTAAAAGGAAAATGTTTTCAACATAATGTACCTCTTTCTTGATGTTAATAAAATTTTAGGGTCTTCCGACCCTTGTTGGTTTGGCCAGTGTGTTCTGTTGGTTGTGGTTTCAGCTGGATGTAAAGAGGTATTTTCCTCACTCCACACTGACCCTTTTGGTGTCGATAAGCCTTTTCTCGGCTCGTCTGGAGTGTGGGTTTTTCCTGTCCCTATCTACTAATATATTATCTATGTTTTTCATTGTTATGACCGTTTTCGCGGAGCTCCTTCATTTTAGTTCCTAATTGCGTAATTTTTCATTTCTCATTCTCGAAAGTATTAAATTCTTGTTCAACACCTTCTAAAGCATATCTCTATAAATTTTTAGTAAATTTACTTCTTTTTTCTAATTTCTACAAGCTAAATTCTATTTACTTCAAATTGAACGCTTTCTCTGAAACGGCTCAACTTCAACTTCTACAGTTCGAATCCAGGATCTTCAAAACCATCTTTAAAAGACTGCACTTAAAAAATAGAAGCTAAGGACATCTTACTTTTGAAAATCGGACTTCAAGAAGCCTATTTATCTAATTTTTAAAATTTCAAAATTATATGTTTTTAATTACGAAAGAATTGGAAATATTGAATATCTGAAATCGCCATTACTCCTAATCCAGCTCTGTTCACCAAGCAACAATTGTTCGCCAAAAACAGTTGCCAACCTTAATAAGTTTTCTTCTCTTCTCATTATTTACCAAGCGAGTTGATTTATTCAGCTTATAAAAGGAACATTCCCAAGCTCGCCAACTATTATTCGCCAACAAGTCAACTTTTAATTATTTTCTGGAATTCACTTTAATTTTCGTTCTGACAAGAAGAGAAATATTCAATAGCCAAGAATATTATACTATTACCAACGTCGTTATAATCCAAGATACTCATTATTTCATTACGTAAGAAACGCATTTATAATTTAATAGTTTAAAGCTTTTACTTGAAAAGTAATAATTTTATGCTAGCTTTAATATGCCAATTTATCATTCATTTATATTAATAATCAATATTTAGTTCTTATTTTCAAGAAAGTGATCATATTTAAAATACTTTATTATTATATACTACATAATCATTTTATTCGTAAAAAAAAAAAATTTTATTGCTTATCTTTCTCCTTTAACTGTTTATTTAGGCTTATAACTGTTTTTTGTTCTTAAATATTATGCTTTAATTGTTTCTTCGCCAAGTTGCTTAACTCTTATATTTACTCAATTCTATTTAGTATTAGTAGTATCTGTATTTATATTTTAACATAGTGTTTGTTATAACAATTTGGTGCAATTCTAAAAACAAAGCCAATTTTTCTTCGCCAATATATAGTATTTTATTAAAAATTCGTCGCCATTAATTAATTTTCATTTAAAATTTTATCTTTTTATTTTAAGAAGAGTATTTAAGTGGGCAACTCTATTTTTTGACTTATTTGTTATAATATACTTTAACATCAACTTCCATTATTAATTACGAAATTGTCGCCAATTATTTAAGCCAAATCATTTTTAAGTAATGTTATTTAACTGAGTAAACTTCATAGTGTCTCATATCTTTATCTCTCCAAATTCCTACTGAAAATCTTGCCAATCATTATCGCCAAAATTAATTTTTTAGCCAAATTTGTTATTTTTAAGTAAAAAAAAAAAAAAGGATTGCATTCCAGATATACTCAGGATAGTCTAGTGTATAATAATCTATTTTCTGTATTCATACAGTTCTTTCACCCTATTTCGTATTTTAATTAAAAAAAAAAAAAAAAAAGGGGAACGTAATTGGTAAAAATGAGTCAGAAAAATAAAGACAAAGGCAAAGAACATAATGCCGCTGACGATGAAACGGACTCAACAGGTTCAAAATATGAAACTTCAAATACATTGGACGATCTACTGGAAAATTATACATCTAACTTCATTCTAAAAGTCAAACAGAATTTTAAAGACATAGAAAATACCCTGAACGAAGCACATAATGCTGGCAAAAAAATAAACAAGGAGATAATTACAAAAATAAATAAAAAATGCCTTAACACTCTTATGCAATGTATTAACGTTGAAAAAGAACAAGCATTCCTGAATGGTCAAATAATGGTTTATGAAAAAATAACTAATGGACTAGAAGCCCGCTCTAAATCTATAGAAGAAAAGACAAATGCTCTGGAAGATGGAATGGAAGAGTTAAAAAACATCATAAAAGAAAAATCGGATGAAAAGATTGAAGAAATTAAGAACATAATAAAGGAAAAGACATTTGAATTTCCAACACTAAACTCAAACATACAGACACAGGAAGAACAAGTAATAATAATAGATACTAAAGAAGAAAAGGGAGCAAACTCTTACAGAGAAGCTTTAAGAAAGAACAGTGAAATTTTCAAAGATAATAAACCAAAAGACATCATAATAACTAAATCAAATAAGGTTATCATTAAAATGAGAAACAAAGATGACTTAACTGCAATTAAAAATAATATAGAAAAAAATGAATATATGAATGGATTAGGAAGTGTTAAGATAAATAAACAAAAAAAACACAGACACATAGCTTTTGGCATTCCTGAAGACATAGATGAAAAAACAATAAAGGACGAAATAGAACATAATCTAGACAATAGAGAAATTGACATTGTAAAAATTTTTACAGGTAAGAATAACAAAAAAAATTTGATCTTTGATGTGGATAACTACTCAAAACATATCCTAACACAGAAAAAAATATTATAATAGACCTTATTAGAGTTAGAACCAGCCAATACATAAACATTAACAGATGTTACAGATGTCAAAATTTTGGCCATATGTCTAAGACCTGTAAAAAAAATGAAAGATGTGGCAAATGTGGAGGTAGCCACGATACCAGAAACTGTTCCTCCGAAATTACAAAATGTGTGAATTGTACAATCAATTCAGATCATAGATCTGACAGCAAAGACTGCCCAGAATTCATTAAACATAAAACCGCCCAATTGTATCATGGCCAGTAATATAACTTCATCTCAGTCGGCAATTAAAATAGTACAAATAAATCTTAATAATTGTAGGGCAGCAACAAACCAACTAGTTCAATTTATAATAGAAAATAAAATAGACATAGCATTAGTTCAAGACATTTATAAAAAAGAAAATAATATTACTGGCATACCATCTGGATGGCAGACTTTTAGTTCAAAAAATAAAACAGCAATTATAATTATATGCAATACAAAAATAATAAGCAATGAAGTTGAATCTAATGGAAACTCAATTGTCATAAATATTTTATTAAAAAAAGAAAATCTATTTCTGGCTTCAGTTTATTCATCCCCAACTTCTAACCTAGAAGAAGACTTACATTTCTGCTGTAATCATCTCTTATACAAACAAATTATAATTTCGGGTGACTTTAACGCAAAAAATAGATCGTGGGGTTATAACAGAAATGATAATAGAGGAGACATAATTTTAGACCTATGCACAACATTAGATTATAAAATTCACAATAATCCAGATGACCATCCAACTTATCACCTACAAGGCAAAATAGGCTATCCAGATCTTACAATAGGTAGTGCAATCACAAGCGACATCATCAAAAATTGGAAAGTACATTTAACAGAAACTAACTCAGACCATAGATATATCACTTACGAAATAGATACTGAATTTATTCAACTTACAGAAAATAGATATAAAAGCAAATACTGCAATAGGAAAAAATTAAGAAAGCTATTAACAAATCTTCAGGATAAATACTTAGACACAGTGAAATCCATAACAACAATAACAGAAGTGGATAACTTTCTCAAAGATTTTTACATTGATCTACATGACATCTGTGATAAATGATTCAAAATTAAAAGAAATAAAGGAATTGTTAAAATAAACTGGTGGAACAATGATCTAAGAATTAAAAGAAACAGAATCAATGCACTTTATAAAAGAGTAAAAAGAACAGGTAATGAAGAATTAAAAGTATTATATAATAAAGAAAAAGCACAATACAAGAGACAAATCCTCGACGCAAAATTAAATAGTTGGAAAAAATACTGCAATGACAATAAAGAATTATACGGCAAACCTTTTGAAGTCGCAAGAAATAAATATTTTAATAGAAATAGTTTAATACATATAAAATTAGATGGCATGCCTTTAGATTCTAACTATGAGGACATTTATATTAAATTAATAGAGAGTCATTTCAATATAACGAATAATATAGTACCAGAAAAAGAAAAAACAATCATGATAAATAATGAAAGAATAAATTACCAAGAATTAAAAGAGGCAATAAAACTACAAAGCAAAAATAAGGCACCTGGAACTGACAAAATAGACCCTAGGATTACAAAATATTTAATAGACCATAGCCCAAATTTAATATTAGAATTAATGAATAAGCTTTTAGAAATAGGGTATTTTCCTAAAATATGGAAAAAATCTACAGTGCTTTTCTTCGGAAAGAAAGATAAATTAACCAATAATCCAAAATCATATAGACCCATTTGCCTGTTACAAACCTTAAGTAAAATAATGGAGAGAATTATTCTTTTCAGATTAAATTTTCATCTAGAAAACAATAATATTATACACAATAAACAATATGGATTCAGAGAAAACAGAAATACAACCATGGCAATAAATGAACTCTTAACGAAAATAAAAAACAGTATCAAAAACTATAAATATACAACAGCTATTGCTTTTGATTATGCAGGAGCGTTTGATAGCGCAGACTGGAATATTCTGAAAGACATCTTCAAAAACTTAACAATAAGCAGCTATCTCAAAAATATATTAATTAGTTATTTGACAAATAGAGAGGTTTGTTTTGAAATAGATGGTAAAGAAAGAGCATTTGGTGTGGATCGAGGTTGCCCTCAGGGCTCTTGTTTGGGTCCGGTAATGTGGAATCTCATTGCCAACAATATTCTCAAAAGATTTGACTTAGAAAACTGTCATATACAGGCTTATGCAGATGACTTTATAATTTTATACTCAGGTAATAGCAGAGCCATGCTGGAAAACATAGGAAATGATCTAATCAATAAATTCATTAATATAAGTGAAAAACTAAATTTAAATTTATCTATAGATAAAACACAAGGTATCATCTTTGGTAAAGATCTCTCTAGAAGGAATCCTATAATTAAAATTAAAAACAGTAACTTAAAGTTTAAAAATCACATTAAATATTTAGGCATCATAATAGACAGAAAACTAAATTTCATAGAACATTTAAATTATCTAAATGAAGAAATTGCAAAATTTATAACAGGTATCAAAAAAGTAGGCAATGCCTACTGGGGAATTGACTCTTACACAATAAAGGAATGGTATAGGGCTGTTGTAGAATCAAAAATTTTATATGGCGCGGAATGTTGGTTTCCTTTTTTAAATAGTCATGGTATACGTAAATTAAATTCTATTCAACGTAAATTCTTAATCAAAATTTTAAAAAGTTATAAATCTGTTTCCAACATGGCTCTCTATACACTTACAGGTATTCCCCCAATAGAAATTAAAATCAGAAATAAACTAGAAATATTTAATATGAAATTAAATAAACATAAAATTAATTCAGATAACAAAGAATTTGCAATAACAGACTTTGAAAATAAAACCATCAAATTTCTAATCAATAGCTTAAATTACCCAAAAAATCTACATTTCTTGGAATTAAACAAGGGTTTTCCAATCAAAAGTAACGTAGATATTGAAGCTTACACAGACGGAAGTAAAATAGATGATTTTGTGGGGCTGGGTTTTGTAGCTTTTCATAAAAACTTAATAATTAAAACAGACACAAAACTATTAAATAAATATAATTCAGTATACCAGTCTGAAGCATTAGCCATACAAAAATTAATAGAATGGTTTAGTGATACCAACTTCATTAGCATAAATATATACACAGATAGTCAGGCAGTATTTAAATCATTAAAAAATATCTACCCAAAATCACCAATAATTTTAAATATACATAATATTTGTAATAATATTCAAGACAAAAAAATATACATAGGGTGGGTTAAATCACACATTGGCATTGCTGGCAATGAGATGGCGGACGCCTTGGCTGGTATGGCTCATATCTTAGAAGACACACACTTAGACATCAGTCTTCCAATATCTATCTTAAATCAATATACAAAAAAGAAAATTTTAAATGAATGGCAATCAAAATGGGAAAATTCTGATAAAGGAAGATTTACTTACAATATCATAAACAACGTAAATTTCGATTTAAAATTTAACAATAACATTTTAACATATTTTATAACTGACCAAGGCAGCTTTCCTACCTTCTTATATAAAATTGGGAAAATAGACTCACCAAATTGCATAGGCGGCGAACTTGGCGATCCACACCACTTTGTTACAGTGAAATGTAAATTCTGTCCTGAGTATATTAAAAAATATGATAATGAGAATTATTTTAAATACTATAAACGTATAGATAAAAATAAACATAACTTAAGGAAAATAAAAAATATCTATAATAGATTAAACACGTACTATTCTTTTATATTCAGCACATTTTAATCCTTGAAGTGTTCTTTTGTTTTTTTATTGAAATTGTTATACCTTGTTATTAACATTACATACTAAGTATTTTGTTATATAATTTGTTAATGTTTATTATCTGAAAGTTATATTAAGCTTTAACATGAATGTTTTTAAAAAAAATAAAAAATTTTTTGGTTGCTTAGATTTTATATGTCACTTATCTAAATTTTTACCTAGTTATAAAATTAAAAGGTATAAATTCTTGTTCAAGTTTTTCAATAAATAAAAAAAATTTTTTGGTTGTAATATTTAACAACAAAATTGTTTTTCAAAACAAAATTGTTTTTCTGCTTTGTATTATGTATATTTTATGTATTCAACAAATTGTATTTCTATGTTTTTGTAACCTTATCTTACTTTTTAAATAAATTTTTGGGTCTTCTGACTCAGCTTTTTTCCGCCGAAAACGGTCGCTTGGGCTTGGTTTTGCTAGAGGTAGATTGGCCTTTCCCCACTCTTCTTGGCACTTGTGTGTCGATAAACCCATTTGGGTTCGTCAAGAGTGTGGGTGTTTTCTGTCCCTATCTACTAGGATATCTACTATAATGTTTTTCATTGTTATGACCGTTTTCGCGGAGCTCCTCTTTTTTGTTTATTAATTGCGTAATTTTTATTTTTTCTTTCAAGAAAGTTTTATATTCTTGTTCAGTATCTTCGAAAGTATATATCAGTAAATTTTCAATAATTTTGGTCAATTTTACATTTTTCTACAAGCTAAATTCCATCTTCTTCAAAATTGACTGCTATACCTGTAACGCTTCAACATCAACTTTTATAATTCGAATCCTGGATCTTTAAAACCAGGCTTAAAAGACTGTTCTCAAAAAATAGAAGCCAAGGACACTTCATTTTGGAAAATCGGACTTCAAGAAGCCAACTTATCAATTTTTAAAAAAATCTGAAATTATATGTTTTTAATTGAAACGGATTTGAAAATATTAAATATCTGAATCGCCATTACTCCATATCTCGCTCAGTTTACCAAATAGCAACTACTCGCCAAAAACAGTCGCCAACTCCAATAACTTTCAAATCTCTGCTTACTATCTAACTAGAGTGTTTTAATAATCAGCTTATTCAAGAAACATCTACAAGCTCGCCAAGATTCCATCGCCAAACAAGTCAACTTTCAACTATCTTCATGAACTCGTTTATTTTTCAAATTTAACAAGAAAAGAATTATTTAACTGCAAAGAATACTAACCAGCTTTCATCTTCGTTAAAATCAAAGTTACTTTTTTCTTTCATTACATAAGAAACGTACTTATATCTTCTCAGCATCCATCATTTATAAAAAGTAATATTTTTATGCTAATTTTTTTTTTTTTTTTTTTTTAACGCCAAATTTTTATTCAAATTTTTATAATAATCACTTATAGGTGAACATTTTTAAACTAGTCTATTATCATATATGTTATAATCATGCTATTATCATTTTATTTGTCTTAAACTTTATATTGAATATCGTTCATATCTTTGGTCTATCTTTAAGCTCTTAATTTCTGTTATTTTTATCTATTATTATTTAATTTTTCTTCGCCAACTTATTTAACTCTATTATTTACTCAGCTTTCATATTATTAATATCCTTACTTTTAATATAATATAGTGCTAACAATAATGGTTTGGCGTAATTTTCAAAACTAGGCCAACTTTCCAGACCAATTTTTAGCCAAATTTTTAAAAATTTGTCGCCAATTTCTTATCTTATATTAACATTTTAGTTTTATTTTTAAGCAGGGTAACTTTATATTTGTTTTAATTGTTATTTCCAACATTAATACTTCTTATCATAATTAATCGTGAACTTTTCGCCAATTACCTATGCCAACTCAATTTAAAGAAGTGTTGTTTAACTGAGTAAACTTATAAGTGTGTTTCATCTTTTCATCTCTCTTAAATTGTTACAGCCAAAAGTTGCCAATTTTTATCGCCAAAATTAATTTTAATAGCCAAATGTGTAAATCTTAAAATTTTAAAAACTAATTAATAAGTTTGCTTTTTTTTTTTTATTGATATACTCAGGACACTCATATAGTGTAAATTTATAATTAATTATCTATCTACAGTTCTTTTATCTTGTATCGTAATTTATTTGTAAACTAAGCCCAATTAATAACCATGAGTCAAAAAAACAGAGATAAAGGAAAAGAACATAATGGTGACGAAGATACAGACTCAACAGGCTCTCGATACGAAACATCAAGCACACTGGATGATTTACTTGAAAGTTACACCTCCAACTTCATCCTAAAAGTTAAACAAAATTTTAAAGATATTGAGAATACTCTGAACGATGCACACAACGCAGGCAAGAAAATAAATGAAGAAATAATCACAAAAATCAATAAAAAATGTTTGAATACTCTAATGCAATGCATAAATGTGGAAAAAGAACAGGCATTCTTAAATGGAAAGATCGAAGTATATGAAAAAATAACAAACGGCCTGGAAGCACGATCTAAAATAATAGAAGAAAAAACAAATACATTAGAAGATGGCATGGAAGAGATAAAAGTTATCTTAAAAGAAAAATCAGAAGAAAAGATAGAAAAAATTAAAAATCTAATCAAGGAAAAGACATTTGAATTTCCACCCCTTAATACAAATATACAGACACAAGAAGAACAGGTTATAATTATAGAAACTAAGGATGAAAAAGGAGCAACTTCTTATAAAGATGCGTTAAGAAAAAATAGTAACATATTCAAAGAAAACAAACCTAGGGATATTTTCATTACAAAATCGAACAAAGTAATCATCAAAATGAAAAATAAAGAAGACTTAACAGTAATAAAAAACAACATAGAAAAAGACGAAAAAATGAATGAACTAGGAAGTGTCAAGATCAACAAACAAAGAAAACACAGACATATAGCCTTTGGAATTCCAGACGACATAGACGAAGAAAAAATAAAAGAAGAAATTGAAAACAACCTAGAAAATAGAGAAATTGATATAATAAAAACATTTACAGGGAAAAATAACAAAAAAAATATAATTTTTGATGTGGACAATTACTCTAAATATGTCTTAACCCAGAAAAAAAATTTAATCGTAGATCTAATAAGAGTTAGAATCAGTCCATATATCAGCATCAACAGATGTTACAGATGCCAAAATTTCGGCCATATTTCAAAAACATGTAAAAGAAATGAAAGATGCGGAAAATGCGGAGGCAACCACGACACCAGAAACTGCTCTTCTAATATTACAAAATGTGTAAACTGCACAAATAACTCAGACCATAGATCAGATAGTAAAGACTGCCCAGAATTTATTAAATATAAATCAAACCAATTGAATCATGGCCAATAGTACAATATCATCTCAGTCAGCCATTAAAATCGTTCAAATAAATCTAAATAACTGCAGGGCAGCAACAAATCAACTAGTTCAGTTCATAATTGAAAATAAAATAGATATAGCATTAGCTCAGGATATTTATAAAAAAGATAATAATATAACAGGCATACCATCTGGATGGCAGACTTTTACTTCAAAAAACAAAACAGCTGTAATAATAATATGCAATACAAAAATTATAAGTAATGAAGTTGCATCTTATGGAAATTCAATAATTATTAATATTTTATTAAAAAAAGAAAATTTATTTCTGGCATCAGTTTACTCATCTCCAACATCTAACCTAGAAGAAGATTTAAATTTCTGCTGTAGTGAATTTTTGGATAAACAAATAATAATTTCGGGTGATTTCAACGCAAAAAATAGATCCTGGGGATATAACAGAAATGATAACAGAGGAGATATAATTTTAGACCTATGCACAACATTAGATTGTAAAATACACAATAATCCAGACTATCATCCAACTTATCACCTACTAGGCAAAATAGGCTACCCAGATCTAACAATAGGTTCAGCAATTACAAGAAACATTATCAAGAATTGGAAAGTACATCTAACAGAAACCAACTCTGACCACAGATATATAACTTACGAAATAGATACCGAATACATTAAACTAACAGAAAATAGATATAAAAGTAAATACTGCAATAGAAAAAAACTAAGAAGATTATTAATCAAACTACAGGATAAATACTTAGACATAGTGAAATCAATAACAACGATAGCAGGGGCAGATAACTTTTTCAAAAATTTTTACAATGATCTACATGACATTTGCGACAAAATATTTAAAATCAAAAGAAATAAAGGAATAGATAAAATAAACTTGTGGAACAACGAACTAAGAATTAAAAGAAATAGAATTAATGCCCTCTATAAAAGAGTCAAAAGAACAGGTAACGCAGAATTAAAATTAATATATAACAAAGAAAAGGCACAATACAAAAGACAAATACTGGATGCTAAATTAAATAGTTGGAAAAAATTCTGCAATAATAATAAAGAAATGTATGGCAAACCATTTGAAGTTGCAAGAGATAAATATTTTAATAGAAATAATTTAATACATATAAAATTGGATGGTATGCCTATAAATACAAACTACGAAGACATTTATATTAAACTAATAGAGAGTCATTTCAATATAACTAATAATATAGCAATGGAAAAAGAAAAAACAATCACGATAAATAAAGAAAGAATAAATTACCATGAATTAAAAGAGGCTATAAAATTACAAGGCAAAAATAAAGCACCCGGAACTGACAAAATAGACCCAAGGATTACAAAATACTTAATAGACCATAGCCCAAAACTAATATTAGAAATAATGAATAAGCTTTTAGAAATAGGCTATTTTCCAAAAATCTGGAAAAAATCTACAGTAATATTTTTTAGCAACAAAAAATAAACCAACTAATAATCCAAAATCATACAGACCCATTTGCCTCCTACAAACTTTAAGCAAAATTATGGAAAGAATAATTCTCTTTAGATTAAATTTTCATCTAGAAAATAACAATATTCTACATAACGAACAATACGGATTTAGAGAAAAAAGGAACACAACTATGGCAATCAATGAACTTTTAGTGAAAATAAAAAATAGCATCAAAAACTATAAATACACAATAGCAATTGCATTTGATTTTGCAGGAGCGTTTGATAGTGCAGATTGGAACATACTGAAAGATATTTTCAACAACTTAAATATCAGCCCTTATCTCACCAATATTTTAATAAGCTACTTGACAAATAAAGAAATTTGCTTTGAATTAGATGGAAAAGAAAGAATTTTTGGTGTGGATCGAGGTTGCCCTCAAGGTTCTTGTTTAGGTCCGGTCATGTGGAGTCTCATTGCCAACAATATTCTTAAAAAATTTGACATTGAAAACTGCCATATACAAGCTTATGCAGATGACTTCATAATTTTATACTCAGGTAATAGTAGAGCCATGCTGGAAAACATAGGTAATGATCTAGTCAAAAAATTTATTAATATAAGTGAAAACCTAAACTTAACTTTATCAATAGACAAAACACAAGGCATCATCTTCGGAAAAGATCTCTCTAGGAGGAACCCTATAATTAAAATTAAAAATAGTAATTTACAGTTCAAAAATTATATTAAATATCTAGGCATTATAATTGACAGAAAACTAAACTTTATTGAACATTTAAATTACTTAAATGAAGAAATTGCTAAATTTATAACCGGTATTAAAAAAGTAGGCAATGCCTACTGGGGAATTGACTCTTATACAATAAGGGAATGGTATAGGGCTGTTGTCGAATCCAAAATTTTATATGGAGCGGAATGTTGGTTTCCTTTTTAAAACAGTCATGGAATACGTAAATTAAACTCTATCCAACGTAAATTCTTAATCAAAATATTAAAAAGTTATAAATCTGTTTCCAACATGGCTCTATATACACTAACAGGTATACCCCCAATAGAAATTAAAATTAGATATAAATTAGAAATATATAAAATGAAATTAAACCAACATAAAATTAATTTAGATAACAAAGAAATTGGTATAACAGACATAGAAAGTAAAACAATTAAATTCTTAATCAATAGCTTAAATTATCCAAATAATCTTCACTTCCTGGAATTAAACAACGGTTTTCCAATCAAAAGCAATGTAGATATTGAAGCTTACACAGATGGAAGCAAAATTGATGATTTTATCGGGTTGGGTTTTGTTGCCTTTCATAAAAATTTAATAATTAAAACAGACACAAAATTACTAAATAAATATAACTCAGTATACCAGTCAGAAGCAATAGCAATACAAAAAGTAATAGAATGGTTCAGTGACTCCAACTACATTAGCATAAACATATACTCAGACAGTCAGGCAGTATTTAAATCTTTAAAAAACATTTATCCAAAATCACCAATAATTGTAAATATACATAACATTTGTAATAATATTCCAGATAAAACAATATACATAGGGTGGGTTAAATCACATATTGGTATTGTTGGCAATGAGATGGCTGACGCCTTGGCTGGTATGGCTCATTTATTAGAAGATACATACTTAAACATTAGCCTTCCTACCTCTATCTTAAAACAATATACACAAAAGAAAATTTTAAACGATTGGCAATCCAAATGGGAAAACTCAGACAAAGGAAGATTCACTTATAATATCATAAACAACGTAAATTTCGAATTACAATTTAACAATAACATTTTAACTTACTTTATAACTGGCCAAGGCAGCTTTCCTTCATTTTTATACAAAATAGGTAAAATAGACTCACCAAATTGTGTTTGCGGAGAACTTGGCGATCCACACCACTTCGTAACAATGAAATGTAGCTTCTGTCCTGACTATATCAAAAAGTGTGATAATGAGACTTATTTTAAATATAAACGTATAGACAAAAATAAACATAACTTAAGAAAAATAAAAAATATTTATAATAGACTAAACACGCATTACTCCTTCATATTTAGCACTTTTTAATCCTTGTCTAATACAATTATTAAACTATTCAAGTCGTTATACTTTGTTATTAACTTTAAATAATAAATATTTTGTTATATTAATTTATACGTATTTTTCAAACTCATTTTAAGCTTTATTTTGAACTAGCTTTATATACCCGGCGTTGCACAGGTGAACCCTTAATAAAGCTTACTTGTATGATATGTATATTTGTATTTTATGGCAATCTATACCCCTCTCCACTGGTCATCATCCCATCAGAATATTATAATAACCCCCCCCCATGCTAATGTCAGCATTAAAATGTTTCTTTCAATTTTGATAACCCACTGGATCCCGGCCCTTCGAGGAGTTTGAGGGCTTCCCCGTAAACCCTTGTGAAAATCGCCGGTTTCATAAACAAAGAATTACCTGACGTTGCCCAGGATAATAAAAATGAAAGGAGTTAACCTGAGCTCTAGATTATACGTACTAACAACCGAAATATATACAATTCACACACACACACCTTTCCACATTTCATTTAATTAAGGTTGAACTCTCTCTTTTCTCCTACCACCAATTTGATGTTCAAAATGGTGATATATAGGAAATATAAATTATTGGATTGCTTCTAGCAATTTTTTCAAAATCTAAAGCGAATGTCGAAAAATCGTGACATTGATCGTGTTTGTTACATTTAATCGTGTTTCTTACATTTTAAATCAAGAATCTTATGGATATCTGTTTCCTTCTTTGAGATATGACGGAATATGTAAAAAACACTTAAAAACACGTTTAGCCCCCCTAACCCCCTTGGGGGCCGAATTTTGAAAAATCCTTAAATTGGTTTTTAGGTATTCATATTCCTTACATTTTAAAGCAAGAATCTTATGGATATCTGTTTCTTTCTTTGAGATATGAGGTAATATGTAAAAAATACGTTTTGCCCCCCCCCAATGGGGCCAAATTTTAAAAATCCTGAAATTGGATTTAAGGTATTCGTGTTCCTTACATTTTAAAGCAAGAATCTTATGGATATCTGTTTCTTTCTTTGAGATATGAAGGAATACGTGAAAAACACGTTAAGCCCCCCTCCCCGTTCCTGGGGCCAAATTTTAAAAAATCCTGAAATTGGATTTAAGGTATTCGTGTTCCTTACATTTTAAAGTAAGAATCTTATGGACATCAACTTCCTTCTTTGAGATACGAAAGAATATGTAAAAAACACGTTTTGCCCCCCTCCCCCCCCTTGGGGGGCGATTTTTGAAAAATCGCTTCTTAAATGACGCCTTCAGCACAAAAGTAATAAGCTCTTAAAATTTGATATCTGTATCTCCAATAGTTTTTGCTGGGTGTTGATTCCTTTATATATATAGATAAAACAAGTAAGAACACGTTTAGCCCCCCCTCTCCCCCTTGGGAGACGAATTTTGAAAAATCCTGAAATTGGTTTTTAGGTATTCATGTTTTTTACATTTTAAAGCAAGAATCTTATGGATGTCGATTTTCTTCTTTGAGATATAAAGGAATATGTAAAAAACACGTTTTGACCCCCTCCCCCCCTTGGCGGGCGATTTTTGAAAAATCGCTTCTTAAATGACGCCTTCAGCACAAAAGTAATAAGCTCTTAAAATTTGATATCTGTATCTCCAATAGTTTTTGCTGGGTGTTGATACCTTTATATATATAGATAAAACACGTAAGAATACGTTTAGCCCCCCTCTCCCCCCTGGGAGACGAATTTTGAAAAATCCTGAAATTGGTTTTTAGGTATTCATGTTTCTTACATTTTAAAGCAAGAATCTTATGGATATCGATTTTCTTCTTTGAGATATAAAGGGATATGTAAAAAACACGTTTTGCCCCCCCCTCCCCCCCTGGGGGGCGAATTTTGAAAAATCGCTTCTTAAATGACGCCTTCAGCACAAAAGTAATAAGCTCTTAAAATTTGATATCTGTATCTCCAATAGTTTTTGCTGGGTGTTGATTCCTTTATATATATAGATAAAACACGTAAGAACACGTTTAGCCCCCCCTCTCCCCCTTGGGAGACGAATTTTGAAAAATCCTGAAATTGGTTTTTAGGTATTCCTGTTTTTTACATTTTAAAGCAAGAATCTTATGGATATCGATTTTCTTCTTTGAGATATAAAGGAATATGTAAAAAACACGTTTTGCCCCCCTCCCCCCCTTGGCGGGCGATTTTTGAAAAATCGCTTCTTAAATGACGCCTTCAGCACAAAAGTAATAATCTCTTAAAATTTGATATCTGTATCTCCAATAGTTTTTGCTGGGTGTTGATACCTTTATATAGATAAAACACGTAAGAATACGTTTAGCCCCTCTCTCCCCCTTGGGAGACGAATTTTGAAAAATCCTGAAATTGGTTTTTAGGTATTCATGTTTCTTACATTTTAAAGCAAGAATCTTATGGATATCGATTTTCTTCTTTGAGATATAAAGGACTATGTAAAAAACACGTTTTGCCCCCCTCCCCCTCTTGGGGGGCGAATTTTGAAAAATCGCTTCTTAAATGACGCCTTCAGCACAAAAGTAATAAGCTCCTAAAATTTGATATCTGTATCTCCAATAGTTTTTGCTGGGCGTTGATACGTGTATATATATATATATAAGTCAGGACTTCTTCCTTTATAGATATAGATGTTAAAGGAAAAAAAAAAATATTTTGGCTAGTTCATTTTGTTTTGTTATATAATCACAAAATTTTTATAATGTTTTAAAATTTTTAAAAGTTTAAATATTTGTTTCAGTGTTTTATGTATATGTATTTTTCACTATATTTGAACATTTCTTGATGTAATACAAATCAACAAAATTGTTTTATCCATTGTTTTATGTATATCTAATGTATTCCACATTTGTACTTTTTATGTCTTTGTAACCTTCTATCTAATATATAAAAATGAATGTTTGTATCTCTGTAATTGTATAGAAATCCACAGTTTAGGAGCAACGATCGTGAAATTTTACATACAGGCGTCTTTAAAAACAGCCGAGGGTCTGAAGAACTTCAAAAATCGAAATTAATTACCGTTGATTTTTAATTAATAAAAAACCAAAAATTTTGAAACTAAATGTAAGATGTTACACTTTGTGGAATCACCACTCTGAATATGGCGTCCACGTTAGGCTTAGCTGGCAAACAGCGAGCGAAAAGATAAAAATAAATAAAATCAAAAAGTTTCAAGTTATATATTAAACCAGAATAATAAATGAAAATAATAATCTTTCAAGTCAGATTTTATACTCTAAAATAAATCGGATCCAACGGCATATTGACACTATCACACGCGATGGAAAATTCGAATCAACCACGCTAAGTGTCACAAGATCATTTTTAATCGCTACTGCAACCCCCCTCGCTTATGTCTTTGTGTCTATTGAAGAGTTAAAGACTAAGCTTCTATCCTGCTAACTTATTTCTAACTTAAAACTCCTCTTACTCCATAAATACATGTATATTCACCAACCCATAGCAACTTTCCAGTAATTTTAATACAAATATTCTCCTATTTACACAATACACCAGCATGTTATTGTGGCGCATTCGGTAAGAGCGTTAATTTACTATACAACATGACGCGGGTTCGAATACGGATCGTACAGATTTTGCTAAACCTGTATTTTCAGCTTTTTTATGGAGGCTTTTTTGTTTCAGCTTTTATTTTATTATTTTTTAAATTATTATTATTATTATTTTTATTTATTATTTTTTTTAATTATTTTTATTTTATTTTATTATTTTTAAAAATTATTATTTTTATTTTATTTTATTTTTCATATTATTAATGTGTATAACATTTCGTATACTTTTTTTTCTATGTTATTTATACTGTGTTTATTTTTTTAATGGATTTTGGTAGGTTTATTATAAATTTATGTATTTTATGTTTTACTTTTCAGGAATTTTTGCTCCAATGATAAAGGCTAAATCTTTTCTATGTTATTTATACTGTATTTAGTTTTTAAATTGATTTTGGTTAACAAACATTCGACAATTTGACATTTTTACTTTTCAGCTTTACTTTCCTAAAGACAATTTGACATTTTTCCTTTTCAGCTTTTAGTGGTTTATTATAAATGTATATATTTTATGCTTTACTTTTCAGGGTTTTTTTGCTCCAATGATGAAACGCTAAATCTAGCTGAATTCTGAAGATATTATTGTAAATTTATGGTTTTTTATGTTGGGTTTTCTTTTTATTCATGTGTATAACATTTCACATGCTTTTTATTCTATGATATTTATACTGTGTTTAGTTTTTAAATTGATTTTGGTTAACAAACATTCTTAAAATCCCGGGCAACGCCGGATAAATTATCACCTGTGTAGGTTGATAATTTATAAATTTTAAAACTGTTACCACATGTATATTTACAGATCCACAAGAACTTTCCAATATTTTTAATTAATAAATAACCAACAACTCTCGATTCACAAGCGTACAGTAGATGGCGCCACTATTTTAATTTTTTGTGTGTCTATTTCGTTGTTATGTGACGATAAATTTATTTAAAGTACCAGATAAAGAAATCACATGATCAGCGTTTAATAAATTAAATTGTAAAAATTAATCTTTAAAAATTCACCAAAAATTAGAAAATGGAGGTAAAGATGCGAAAAGAATTTCATTTTAAAGGAATTTTTATGATCTTTTTCGTGATATAAATTTTACAACCCTCAAATTATTATTTTAAATGCAAACTTGAAAAAAGTTACAAAAACAGATTAAAAATTTAATTTAAAAAAATCTAAGAAGAATTTTTAAAAAATCTTTCTTAGTGCACCCCTACATTATAAGAAGAATCGCCATGCAAAATTTCAGTCCTTTAGGCTATGTACACATGAGAGCGTTGCAACGCGCGCTCTGGGGCAGTTGACTACTGTTTTTTGACAGGCATATTTCTATTTTTTTACAAAGTGCAGAATAAATAAGATATATATGAAATACATGAATTTTTCAAAATGAACTTATGCGAAATTTTCAAATGTTATTATTTTAAAATTTTTTTAAACATTTGAATTAAAATAAGGGAGTTTGATGTTACATGAAAGATACGCAACTTCGTGCCCAATATGCTAATGTATATTTTTTATTTTATGATTTATGTATTTTATTATTTTTCTGATATAGAACCACAATAATACATTCCCTGAGTACATTATAAATTTACATTTCTTTAAATTTTCTCTCCCCTTTCTATCTACAGATGATATTTTTTGAATGTAATATTTTTTGAATGTTTTTCGTGATATAAATTTTACAACCCTCAAATTATTATTTTAAATGCAAACTTGAAAAAAGTTACAAAAACAGATTAAAAATTTAATTTAAAAAAATCTAAGAAGAAATTTTCAAAAATCTTTCTTAGTGCACCCCTACATTATAAGAAGAATCGCCATGCAAAATTTCAGTCCTTTAGGTTCAACGGTTTGGTCTGTACTTTGTATGTCAGTCAGTCAATCAGTCAGTTAGTCAGTTACGGAACTGTTTTATATATATATAGATTTTTATTACTATCTCTATATCGTAACGTTAACTTCATGCGCACACATTATTTTTAACTGGCATTCAATTGGCTGTTAAAACTTTATATTTACATCCTATTTAAAAGAAGTAGGGTGTAAATTGTAGGGTGGAAAGTTGGTAAAATTAAAATTTTGTGCAATGTATTTTAATTTCTCGATTAAAAGTAGTTTTTTTCTAAAAGTCAATTTATTTCGCTTGAAAAGCTAAATATTTTATGCACGCGGTTTATATTATTATTACTATCTTTATATCGTAACGTTAACTTAATGCGCGAGCATTATTTTCTTATGCTTTTTTTATTATTATCATCTTTATAATAGCTTTATTTTCATATGGTTTTAAGCAACTATCGTTGTTATTCATATTATGTTGGTTTTTTATTAATTAAAAATTAAGGGTAATTAATTTCGATTCCGGAAGTTCTTATCTTTATTTTCATATGCTTTTTCATTTACGAATTATTCAAATGTTGGTTAAAAAACTTTTGCGCAATTTATATATTTGTGTGTGTTTAATTATTGAAATTAATAAATTTATATTTCTGGAGAGGATGTTTCAGATTTTAGTGGTACTATGATGAAAGGCTGAATATACCAAAATTCTGAGGAGTTTATTATGGAGAGAAAAGGAATTTAATATGTAGAGGATGTTTATAGGAGTTAAATGTGGAGAGGAGTTGAATGGTTTGCAGCCCTCAATCAAACACTTCATTTTTTTAAGAGGCAACGCTGCAGTCATATCATTGTTCTATTGGAAATTTCTGCTGAACCTGTAATTGCAGCTTTTTTTTACCCCAATGATGAAAGGCTAATTCTAGCTGAATTCTGAGGAGTTTATTATAAATTTATATATTTATAGATTTCACAAGGTTTTTTTTCTATGTTATTTATACTGTGCTTAGTTTTAAATTAATTTTGGTTAACAAACATTAGAGAATTTGACATTTTTACTTTTCAGATTTTAGTATTAAAATGATGAAAGGCTGAAATTCTGAGACGTGTATAACATTTCACATATATTTTTTATGTTATTTATACTGTGTTAATTTTTAAATTGATTTTGGTTAACAACAAACATTCTTAAAATCCCGGGCATCGTCGGGTACTTCAGCTAGTTGAAAAATAAATTTTTGGGTCTTCTGATTCTGCTAGGTTCCGCCGCTCGGGCTTGGTTTTGTTGGATGTAGATTGGTCTTTCCCCACTCTTCTTGGCACTTGTGTGTCGATAAACCCATTTGGGTTCGTCAAGAGTGCGGGTGTTTTCTGTCCCTATCTACTAGGATATATATCTACTATGTTTATCACTGTTGTTGTCGCTTTTGATGAGCTCTTGTTTTTTAAATATTTTTATGCGTAACTTTTTATTTTTGGATCTTTAAAGTGTTTCTACTTTGTTAAACTAACTAAAATCTTCATTCTCTGAAATTTTCAAGTTTTTATAATCATTTTTCTGGAAGTTATCAACGAAATTCTATAAATTTTTCAAATCTGCATATTGAACTGAAAAACGGACTTTTATCATCTTCAAGATTTTAATAGCGGCTTTCTTAAAACCAGTTTTATTATTTTAATTATTAATAACAATTCAACAGGAGATCAATTTTATGCAATTTGGACCATCACAAGCTTAGTTATCTTCTTTAAAAGTTTGAAAATCAACATGTTTAATAATTATTAGAAGCACTCGCATTTTAAAATTTATGAAGCCGCCATTGTTTACTTGAAAGTTGCCTCAACAATTGCCAAAGAGATCACCTTCAGAAGTTTCTATAACCTTTTATTATTATATTCAACTTGCTTTACATCGCCAAATCCGTCGCCAAGAAATTCTAACTGTGTTCTTCTGTGTTGAAATTAATAGCAAAATAGGAATTTCCGGACCTAGGGCTTTCTAACAGTTGAGCTCACTCTTTTATTCTCCGCCAAGAAGTTTTTATATAATTCTTCTTAAATAATACTTTTTATTTGTTTTTATATCTGAAAATAACTTCAATTACAAGAAAGATGCAAAACGGTCAACTACTGTGTTGGTGATACTAAGAACGTTAGATTTTCCTTGCCAAAGGATATTAAACGGCTATAAAAGACAATTAGACTGTCGTTTTCCCTGGTATTAATATTTTTATATTATATGTTTTAATCTTCTTTTTTTATATTATAGTTATTTAAAATTTATTTTGTAATCATTTTTATAAGCTTATAATTTATCTAAGAGAATTTCTAGTAACTGTGTTTTAATTTTTACGCCAATCTATCGCCAAAATTTTCAAATTTACAATGTTGTTTTAGCTTTTGGATAGTATTTTAATATCTCTATAGTAATTTAAGTTGTTTTAATTTGAATCAATATTTGTGAAAATTTTCGCCAATAATTATTTCGCGAATAATTTTAATTTTAGTATTATATTTTCTTGCCAACTCTACTCGCCAACTATATTATCTATACATTTAAATAATACTTTTTATTAAGTTATTCTTTCGCAATTTTAAAAAAAAAGAAAATAATAATAATAATAGGTTTAAAATGTCACTTTTTTTTTAATAATCATGTATAACGCCCAAACTCAATCTCAGTCAGTAATAAAAATAGTACAAATTAATCTAAATAACTGCAGGGCCGCAACGTCTCAACTCACAAAATTTATAATGGATCAATCAATAGACATAGCTCTTATACAGGATTTCTATAAAAAAGACAATAGAATTTTGGGCATTCCTACAAACTGGCAAATTTTTATGTCTAAAAATAGCACGGCGGGGATTATTATAAGAGACAATAGAATTATCTGCAATGAAACTATGTCATCTGAAAACGTCATAATTATAAATATTTTAGTTAAAAACAAAAAAAAATTTCTGGGTTCACAATATTCGTCTCCAACCTCAGATCTCTTACATGACTTAAATTCTTGGTCCTTTGATTTTCACAATAAATTTATAATAATTTCAGGAGATTTTAATGCCAAAAATAATCTATGGGGTTATA
This sequence comes from Dolomedes plantarius, assembly GCA_907164885.2. Taxonomy (NCBI): domain Eukaryota; kingdom Metazoa; phylum Arthropoda; class Arachnida; order Araneae; family Dolomedidae; genus Dolomedes; species Dolomedes plantarius. The sequence goes on along the minus strand of OU015498.1, from coordinate 181,656,148 downwards.
ATAGAAACGACAATAGAGGTGATATTATAATAGACCTGTGTACTACTTTAGATTATAATATTTACAATAATCCAAATGAAATACCTACATATCATCTTCTTGGAAATTATGGATATCCAGACCTGACTATTGGCTCGAATCTATCTTCAAATCACATTAATAACTGGAAAGTGCACGAAACAGAATCTAACTCAGATCATAGATTTGTCACCTATGAAATTGCAATAGATATTATACCCAGAACAATAAATAGATATAAAAGTGAATATTGTAATAAATTAAAATTAGGAAAAGCACTTAAGAAGATGGAAGAAAACTTAATAAACAAAATAGAAAATTTGGATAATATAGATAAAATAGACCAATTTGTGGATAAATTTTACAATAAATTACACTCTATTTGTAATAATAATTTCAAAATCAAAAAAAGGAAAACAAATATAGAACTAAATTGGTGGAACCCTCAACTTAGACAACAAAGAAATAAAATAAATGCCTTATATAAAAAATTTAAAAGAAATGGACTACAGTCAACAAAAATAATTTATAATAAAGAAAGTGCAATCTACAAAAGAAACATAATAGAAGCTAAAAAGAATAGCTGGAAAGATTATTGCTACAATATCAGGGATAAATTTGGACGAACATTCGAAATTGCGAGAGAAAAAATATTTAATAACAATTCACTTATTCATACATCATTGGAAGGTATGCCATTAGATAGTAATTATGAGGACATCTATAATAAACTAATAGAAAGCCACTATTACATTACAACAGATTTGATTGAGGAAGACATCTATACAAATTTAGAAGATGAAGAAATTAATCAACAAGAATTAATCGAAGCCAATAGGATGCAAGGGAAAAAAAAGGCACCTGGATCAGATAGGATTGACCCAAAAATAACAAACTATTTAATAGAATACTGCCCAAATCTAATATTAAAATTTCTTAACAAATTATATAAATCTGGCTACTTTCCGAATAAATGGAAACAAGCTTTAGTTATCTTCTTTCTAAAAAATGGTAAACCTGAAAAAAATCCAAAATCTTATCGTCCAATTTGCCTTCTACAAAACATAAGCAAACTATATGAAAGAATTATCCATTTTAGACTAATGGATAAATAATATTAGATTTGGGCAGTATTCTAAACCTAGAAAATAATAATCTGCTCCATACTAACCAATACGGTTTTAGAGAAGGGAGAAGCACAACAATGGCTATTGAGAGGCTGTTAGAAACAATTAAAACAAGAAGAGAAAATTTTAAATATACTATCGCCATTGCCTTTGACTTTACAGGTGCTTTTGACAGTGTCGATTGGCCTACACTAAAAGATACAATAGCATCACTTAACTTAAATAACAATTTACAAGCAACCCTTAATAGCTATTTAAAAAACAGATCAGTAGGCTATGAAATTGATAATAATTTTAAGTTCTACAATATAAACAGGGGTTGCCCACAAGGTTCTTGCCTAGGTCCTACGTTGTGGAACCTAATAGCTAATAAAATTTTAAAACATTTTGATGATATTAATTATGATATAATAGCTTATGCTGATGATTTTGTTTTAGTGTATTCAGAAAACACAAGGAAAGATCTAGAAAATACAGGGGAGACACTAGTTAACAATTTCTGCAGCATAAGCGATAGTCTAAAACTAACAGTTTCGGCAAATAAAACACAAGCAATAGCTTTTGGCAGGGACCTTTCGAGAAGATATCCAATTATAAAGATGGGGGGGTTCAAGTATTAAATTCAACAAAAGTTTTAAATATTTGGGGATTTACATTGATAGAAACCTTAATTTTATAGATCACCTAACATACTTAAATAATGAAATTTCAAACTTTACAACTGGTCTAAGAAAAGTAGGCAATGCTTACTGGGGTGTATCATCAGATACTATCAGAACATGGTACAGAGTAGTTGTAGAACCTAAAATTGTATATGGAATTGAAATTTGGTACCCCTTTTTAAATTGTCATGGTAAAAGAAAACTGTCATCTATTTAGAGAAAATTCTTGGTTAAAATTTTGAAATGCTATAAATCAGTTTCTAATTTGGCACTCAATGTTCTAACGGGCATTGCACCAATAAATTTAAAAGCGGAAACACTTGTAAAAAATTATAATATTTAATTTAAACGGCAACAGATAAATATAGACAACATCCAAATTAATAATACAGAATTAGATTATATAACACCAAGATATTCAATTGACTCTAGAAAATATCCAAAAAATTTACAAATTCTTAGAATAGATGAGGGTTTTCCTACTAGAAACTTGTCAGAAATAGAAGCTTTCACAGATGGAAGCAAAAGGGAAGAGGGTGTGGGTCTTGGTTTCGTGGTTTTCAAAGAACATAAAATCATTAAAACGGGAATGCATGTTTTAAACAATTTAAATTCTGTTTTCCAGTCAGAGGCAATGGCGATTCTAAAATTATTAGAATGGTTTAAAGATAGTAACTATAATAATATAGCTATTTACTCGGACAGTCAGGCTGCCGTCAAGTCTTTATGCAACGTATTTCCTAAATCAAATATAATAGTCAAAATTCACTCAGTATGCAATGAAATTCAGAATAAAAATATATCATTAGGCTGGGTTAAATCTCATATTGGAATAATAGGCAATGAAATGGCGGACTTCTTGGCTGGGATGGCTACAAATGAGGAACTTAATAAAATAACCTATAAATATCCTATCTCAATAATAAAAAATCAACTAAATAAAGAAATTTTACAAAACTGGCAAGAAACATGGAACATCTCTGATAAAGGTAGATATACATACGATATAATAAACAACATCTCAACTAATTTAATTTTTAAGAATAATATTATCAATTATTTTGTAACAGGTCAGGGTAGTTTCCCTTCATTTCTATTTAAAATAGGAAAATTAGACACCCCATACTGTTCATGTGGCATACTGGGTGAACCTCATCACTTTATAATGTCTTCCTGCTCAAATAGTAAAGAATATATCAAACGTTGAATTAATGAAACAATATTTCACTACTATAAGAGAATTGACGGCAGTATTCGGTTGATTAATATTATTAATAATATATATAACGACTTAAATAGAAAATACTCATTTATTTTTAGTACCTTTTAGCCTCTTGATCGGTCAGGGTTTGGCTTCTCTACTTTCAACACAAGTATCAAACAATATATGCTTCATGGTCTCAATGTTAATTACAACTGTTATTTTTTATAAATATTTATTTTTTTTATAATTTTTGCCTTTACGTATTTATTGTTTACATGTGTTATTTACTAGCTTTGACTAGTTTTGTATGTACTGATTTCATCTTAATACTGTATACTCTTTAATTTCTTTTGGCAATTTTTTCTTTCAAATTTTAAGTTTCAGAAGAATTTATTCAAATTCAAATTTATACATTTTGTTTATAATGTATACTTAATTTTAGGTAAATTATCTAAATTTGTTATTTTTTTAAGAAATTATTATGTTAATACTGTTTATTTAGCTTTTGGAAAACTTTCAAAATTATATCTTTAGTTTAGTTTTTAATAAGTTATTTTCACTTTTACTTGTATTTTGAAAATTAAGTTTGTTTTTCTTTTTTCGAAATTTTAATTTATATTTCTTTGTATCAAGTATCATGTATATGCTTACCAAGAACTATGTATTTTCTTTATGTACCTCTGATTATTGTAAATAAACTTTGGGGTCTTCCGACCTCGGCTGGTTTGGTCGTGTGCGCTCTGTTGTCTGTGGTTTTGCTGGAGGTAGAGAGGTATTCTCCTCACTCCACTCTGACCCTTTGGTGTCGATAAGCCTTATTTGGCTCGTCTGGAGTGTGGCTTTTCCTGTCCCTATCTACTAGGGTGTTATTGTTGGCTTTAAAGATTTTGACGTTATTTCTTCAAACTCTCGGAAAAGAAGCTTTTATTGCGTTATTATCTAGTTTTGAATTCGGAAAAGTGGATCATCAGTTTCAACTAATTATTTTCTTTATATATATTAAAAAATTTTTAAAAAGTAAGTGATTTTTAAAGAAAAAACTGTAAAATTCTATTTTTGATTTTAAGCCTCATAGACTGACTTCAAAATTTATTGAAAATATTTTACTTGACAACTATCTATTTTGAAACTATAATCATTGAATAGAGCTTTAAAAATTATTCAATCTGATATAAGACTTTATTTTATTACTGTCTCCAGAAGTAATTTATCTAATTTTGAAGCTGTGGATTTTTATAATTATTATATCTCTTCATTAAGATAGTCGCCATTGATTTGCAATTTGATTTGAACTGAAATATTTTATTGAATAATTTATTCACGTTCGCACCATGGAGTCTCTTTCCTAACTCTGATTATAACAAAATTGACTATAATGATTAGAGCCTATCTGGATTTACTTGACAAAATCATTAAATAATTTCTATCCTGATGCTTGTTTGTGGACTACGACTTCTTCAATAGTTTATTTTAGTACTTATTAATAGAAGATATCATTTAGAAGACATCTTGTGATTGTTTATATTCAACTTCAAGACCTCAAAGAAATCTTATTGCTTTTACATATGCTTTTTTATTATTGAAGATATTATTCATATATGTTTTGAAGACAATCTATTAAGACAAACTTCATCAATTTTTGGAGACTCTATAGAACAACTCATTAGTGACTTTTTACCCCCTGACTCTTCTACTCATATTTTAAAAACTTGACGTCACTTTGATGTCACTTTGATATTTGGTGAGCTACTAACCAGTTTTTACTTTGTTTATTTGCAGGTGCTTTATTTTATTGCTTATTTATTGATTGTCATTTTGTTTTAGCACGTTATTTTTATTAATCATATATTATTTTATATATAATACTTATATTTGTTTTTATTTTTAATTTCATGTGACGTCATTCTTTTAAGTTAATTATCTTATTTTGGTCATTAATTTTACTGCACGCTATTTAATTTTTATTTTACGTGTACTTCTGTTTTTATATAGTATTTATATTTTATCTTGCCTCTTTTAACTACATTTTAATCTAAGTTTTATCATATGCATTGTACTATTTTATCTAAATGAGTCAAAAAAAGGAAAAAATGGGTGAATCTTCGCAAGAATCTCAAGACCTAGATTTTGAATCAAACTCAAATCCTTTGAAAGAGCTACTCGATAGTTATACATCGGAATTTATTCTTAAAATTAAAAAGGAAATGAATGATATAGATAAAAAATTAAACGAATATGAAGGAAGAAAGGTCGGTAAGGGCATGATTAAGGAGATAAACGAAAAGTGCCTTAGAATCCTTACGTCTTGTATAAATGTAGAGAAGAATCACAGTTTCCTCTTGGGAAAAGTCGAAGCCTTCGAAATGTTAAAAGAAGCTATGGACATAAGAACCACTAAAATAGAAAGCAACCTTGCTGATATTAAAAACCTCATAACGGACAAAAAAAAAAATGATTATCCAATCCTAGAAAAAGATATTTCAGACATTAAAAAACTAATTACCGAAAAAACACCAGAATTTCCAACAATAGGAAAAAACTCAATAAAAGAGGAAGAACAAGTTCTTATTATTGAGACAAAGGAAGAAAATGTGCAGTCTCTTATAGAGATACTTTAAGAAAGAATAAAAAATTATTTGAGGAAGACAAACCCAGTGATGTCCTCATTACAAAGTCTAACAAACTGATCATTAAAATGAAGAACAGAAACAAACTAGAAAAATTAAAAGATAAATTAGAAAAAGATATGAATATAAATGACGTAGCAACAGTGAGAATAAATAAACAAAGAAGAAACAGACTAATTATTTTTGGATTATACCTATTGATTTAGATGATTCTACAATTAAAAAAGAAATAGAAGATAAAATAGACAACAGGGAAATTGAAATAATTAAAACATTTACAGGTCGAAATAATCTTAAAAACATCATTTTTGATGTTGATAATTTTTCAAAAGTAATATTATTGAACAAACAAAATATTGTCATTGACTTGATAAGAGTTAAGATCGCTCAATACATATAGCTACCAACTGTAGAAACAATGAGAGATGCGGTGGTTGTGGAGATAGTCATGATACTAGAAAGTGCAATTCCGAAAAAATAATATGTGTTAACTGTAAAGACAAGAAAGATCATAGATCTGATTCAAAGGACTGCCCTGCTTTTGTTACTTACAAGAGTAATCTTCTAGCAAAAAACAATGGATAATTCATCTTCTTCTTGCACAAGTCTTAAATTGGTCCAAATAAACCTTAACAATTGCAGGGCTGCAAATTCACAACTAGTTCAATTTATCACTATAAATAAAATTGATATTGCTCTAATACAAGACTACTATAAATTTAATAACAAAATCTCAGGCATACCCTCTGGTTGGCAGATCTTCGAATCTAATAATAAAATAGCTGCTATATTAATAATTAACAAGAAATTATTTAACAATTCTACAGTCTCATATGATAATACAATAATCTATACTTATATATAAAAAGAGAGAGCGATTTTGTACGTGGAGGGTAATCTCCGGAACCACTGCACCTATTTGAAAAATTCTTTCACTGTTTGAAAGGTACATTATTCCAGATGGACATAGGCTATATATTATGTATATCTGATCAGTAGAAATAAAGTTAGGGGGGATACTCTAGATTTGTGTGCACGGCCGCCATCTTGGATTTTTCCGCCAGGGTTTGACGCATTTCGCATGGCGATAATTATTGCGTTCTGGTAAAAATAACCCAATGTCAAATTCTCTAATTTTAAGATCAAACAGTTATTTCTGATGTGATCTTTTAATTACAGTATAATAATTTTAGGTCAGATCTTGGCCTTGACCTGGATATCTGAGTCAAATTGACTATACTCAAAAGAGCAAATTATTTTTAAAACTAAGAGTCTTTTTGTTGAAAATTTTTGAATCCATTATCAGTTTGTTGTTAACTTATTAAAATTAAGTTGCTTTTAATTTTGTTTATCGATTGTCAATTAGTATACTATAATGATACACCATTTCATTTATTTGAAGTAAAAATTATCTGCCATCATTTTTTCGTAAAATGTAAAATACAGTATACATTTTAAATGCAATATATTTTTAAATATTTTATAATTCCAAGTTGTAGTGGATTACAAATAAATTTAAATAACTGAAGTTCAACTTCTCTCTCTCCAGGAACCTAAGTTAAAAAGTTAGTTAAGGTTAAGTTATTGGTTTAGGAAAAGGTTTTTCTTTCTTATTTCCAACACAGCAGGATAAATGGTCAAATAATCATTGTGCCGATTTTATTTTATGCACCAAATATTTGGTTAAGGTCAAATCTGAAGTAAAATTTCATTACCACAATGCCCTAACCAAAAAAAAAAAAAAAAAAAAAAAGAGGATCTGGTTACTCACCATAAATTTATGGGTTCATAATTATTTTACATTTTTCAAAACTGAATTTTAGATAATTTTTAAATTGTAAGTTATTTAGGTGGTACGAAAATGCTGTATTTTTTTTCTAATTAACAATATATTCGCATAATATTTTGGTGATTCATTGCTATTAGTCAAAGAGTTAGGGCAAACTGAATAGATGGCATTGAAATTTTATCTGTAAGTAAAATTCATTTGACCAAATTTTTCATATGGATCATAATTTGAAAAGGTAGTTTTTAATTAAAAATGACAAAAAATATCTCAGTCCAACGATTAAATGATTTTTCTAAAATATTTCTAAGTTTCACAATTTAAAAAGGTCGTTTTTATTAAAAAAGCTAAAAGAAAAACCCAAAATTTCCAATATTTGAGAATGATTTTTTCAAAAAAGTGGTTTTTATCAAAAACCCAAAAATAAATCTAAGTCCAACGTTTAAATGATTTTTAAAAATTTTTTATAAGTTTCATAATTTAAACAGGTGGTTTTTATTCAAAAAGCTAAAAAAATTCAAAGTCCAACGTTTTGAAAACACCGCTTAAAACACATTGGCGAGAAATTTTCCACTCCTCAAAACACGATAAAATCGCCAAGTTGGCGCAAAAAAATCCAAGATGGCGGCCGTGCACACAATTATTAAGTAACGTAATATTAATTTGAATATTATTTTAGGTACTTAAAATAATTAAAAAAACATTCTTTACTTAAAATTCTTTTTTTATTTTTGTATTTTTATTTCATCTCTTACTCTAATTTTGAGATACCAATGTGTATCTATACTTCTATAATCTATCTATACTTATATATAAAGAGAGAGCGATTTTGTACGTGGAGGGTAATCTTCAGAACCACTGTACCTATTTTAAAAATTCTTTCGCTGTTTGAAAGGTACATTATTCCAGATGGACATAGGCTATATATTATGTAAATCCGATCAGTAGAAATAAAGTTGGGGGCTTAATCCTAACAATCTCCATTGTTACCGCTACTGTCCTCTACCGCTTTTTGTGCCGAAGTATTCAACGATCCTTAGCGTGGTGCTATCTATACTTATATATAAAGAGAGAGCAATTTTGTATGTGGAGGGTAATCTTCAGAACCACTGTACCTATTTTAAAAATTCTTTCACTGTTTGAAAGGTACATTATTCCAGATGGACATAGGCTATATATTATGTATATCTGATCAGTAGAAATAAAGTTAGGGGCTTAATCCTAACAATCTCAATTGTTTCCGCTACTGTCTTCTACCGCTTTTTGTTCCGAAGATTTCAACGGTCCTTATCGTGGTGCTATCGCAGTGGGCTTCTGTTCTGACGCTAGCGGTTCGAACCTAGCCGTTCTCCGGCACGCTTCTTTCTTTTAAAAAATTTATTTTAATTATTATCTAACATAAAATTAATTTAAGGTATTATTTAGGTTATTATTAAGGTAAAAAAAAGATTTACAATTTATTGGCTATCAACTGGAAATTTATTGGTATTTTTTTTTTTTGTTCAACCCGGACAAAGTCGGGACGGGCCGCTAGTTATTAATATAATGGTTAAAAACAGACATATTTTCATAGGTTCTCAATATTCTTCACCCTCTTCAGATTTAACAATAGATTTATATAACTGGTCTTATAATTTTTCTGATAAAAATATTATTGTGGGTCGTGATTTTAATGCCAAAAATATACTTTGGGGCTATAATAGAAACGATACAAGAGGAAGTATAATCATAGATCTTTGCTCCACCTTAGACTATAAAATTTATAACAAGGAAGATATACCCACCTATCATCTTTTAGGAAAATATGGATGTCCCGATTTAACAATAGGTTCAAATTTAACTGAAGAATTAATAAATAATTGGAAAGTTCATGAAACTGAAACTAACTCTGATCATCGTTACATAACTTTTGATATTAAATCAGATTATATAAAAAGAGCAGAAATTCGTTTTAAAAGTAAATTTTGTAATATAAATAAACTAAAAAGAAACTTTGTTAATTTGGGAAATAATTTAGAACATGAAATTAATAATATAATAACAATTGAACATGCAGATCTATTTTTGGATAAATTCTATAGAGAGGTATTACAAGTTTGCAAAGATAATTTTAAAATGAAGAAAATGAAAAAAGACTTTAAAATAAATTGGTGGACGTCTGATTTAAGAACTCAAAGAAATAAGGTTAATGCCTTATATAAAAAATTTAAAAGAAAACAAGATCAAAATACTAAAATTATCTACAATAGAGAAAAAGCAATTTATAAAAAGAAAATAATATTAGCTAAAGAAAAAAGTTGGAAAAAATATTGCACAGAATGCGGTGATCAATTTGGAAAAACTTTTGATATAGCAAAGGATACAAGCTTCAATAATAACTCAATGATTCACTTATCTTTAGAGGGTATGCCTTTAGAAAGTAATTATGAAGATATTTATAAAAAACTAATAGAAACTCACTTCAGTATAACAAATGAAAAAGTTTTAGAAGAATCTCAAGTTTTAGAAGTTCAAGAGAGCTTATACAGGCGGTTAAACAACAAAATTTAAATAAAGCACCTGGAACAGACAAATTAGATCCAAGAATTATCAATTACTTAGTCAAATTCTGTCAAACATTAATATTAAAATTGTTTAACAAATTACTAGAAATAGGTTATTTCCCTATTAAATGGAAGCAAGCTAACGTAATATTCTTTGCAAAGAAAAATAAGATATTAAATGATCCAAAATCATATAGACCAGTATGTTTGCTTCAAACCATTAGTAAAGTGCTTGAGAGAATTATCAATTTCAGACTAATACACTACCTTGAAAATAACAATGGATTACATCATAACCAATATGGATTTAGAGAAGGCAGAAATACTATTATGGCAATAGATAAATTACTCAATGCTGTAAATAATAGGAAGAGAACATACAAGTATACAATTGCGATAGCTTTTGATTTCACAGGTGCATTCGATAGTGTGGATTGGAAGATTCTAAAAGAAACAATAATAGACCTAAAATTAGATAAACCGCTAGAAAATATTTTAATTAGTTATCTTCGCAACAGAGAAGTTGGGTATTATATAGAAAAGGAATTTTACTCTTTTGGGATAAACCGTGGTTGTCCACAAGGATCTTGCCTTGGACCTACACTTTGGAACCTTATAGCAAACTATATTTTGAATAAATTTGATTCAGAAAACTGTGAATTACTTGCATATGCAGACGATTTTGTTATGATCTTCTCGGAAAATTCTAGAGCTGCACTTGAAAATTTAGGAAATAATTTAGTGGATACTTTTTGTAAAATTAGTGATAGTCTACATTTATCTATATCTAGCAATAAAACTCAAGCAATTATTTTTGGAAAAGACCTTTCAAAAAGATTTCCTCTAATTAAAATTAAAAACATAAACTTAAAATTTAGTAACTCTATTAAATATTTAGGTATTTTTATTGATAAAAATTTAAAATTCTTTGAGCACTTAAATTATTTAAACGATGAAATTATTAAATTTAATACAGGTTTGAGGAAGGTTGGTAATGCCTATTGGGGTATTTCGTCTAACACTGTTAGGGTCTGGTACCAGGCGGTAGTTGAGTCAAAGTTACTTTATGCAATACAATCTTGGTTTCCTTACCTCAATAGTCATGGCCGAAGAAAACTAACTTCAATTCAGAGAAAATTCTTGGTTAAAATTCTCAAATGCTATAAATCTGTTTCAAATATGGCTTTATATACATTGAGTGGAGTACCACCAATAGAAAGAAAAATAGAACTCATGCTGGAACTTCATAAATTAAATACTCAACAATACTCAATAAAAATAGATAATTTGGATATTAAATTGGAAGATATTGAAATTAAACCACTAAAATATTTAATAGATTCTAAAAAATTTCCTAATAATTTAGTCATATTTAATATTACCAATGGTTTTCCTTTTAAAAATAAAGTTGATATTGAAGCTTACACTGATGGTAGTAAAAAAGACGATTTGGTTGGGTTTGGATATGTAGTCTTTCATAATAATGAAATAAACGAAACTGGATACTTAGCGCTTGATAGTTTCAATTCTGTTTTTCAATCTGAGGTCATGGCTATTCTAAAACTTTTAGAATGGTTCATTTCTACAGAATATAATAGCATTAATATTTTCACAGATAGTCAAGCAGTATTAAAATCTCTGGGAAACGTTTATCCTAAATCTCAAATAATCTTAGATATTCATAAAATTTGCAATAATAATCCTAATAAATCATTTTATATAGGTTGGGTAAAATCACATATTGGAATTATAGGTAATGAAATGGCAGATGCCCTGGCAGGCATGGCTAATATTTTGGAAACAAATAAAATCAAAATTAAATATCCTATGTCTTTAATTAAAAAATATATGAAAAATAAAATTCTAGCTAACTGGCAAAATGATTGGGATATAACCGAAAAAGGCAGATTTACTTATAATATTATAAATAAAGTTTCTTTTGATCTTGTTTTTAAAAATAATATTATTAATTACTTTGCAACTGGTCAGGGTAGCTTCCCTACTTTCCTATTTAAATTAGGCAAAATAGACTCTCCAAACTGTGATTGCGGTGTTATTGGCGATCCACATCACTATATTATGTTTAAATGCTCTACAAGTAAAGATTATATAAAACGTAGAAATAATGAAAATTTATTAAATTACTACAAAAGAATAGATAATAGTAATTATTATATTGGGATCATATCTAAAATTTACAACGAACTTAATCTTAAATATTCTTTTATTTTTAGCACATTTTGATTTTCTTATATTATCTTGCTTGGTTTATTATGCCGCCTGGTATCAGACATTTATTGGTGTTTTCTTATGTTGATATTTATATGTATATATATATTATGTGTGTATTTATGCTTTATTTGTGTTGTTATATATATCTTCTCTTTATGTTTTTAATGGGTTTTATTTTAAGTTTTAGCTTTGTGGATATTTACAGATATCATTGTTATTGTTTTTTGTGTATTTTATGTTTTTCAAGCTTATATGTTATATTTTAATTAGTTGTTTTCTAAATTCTATTTTGTCAAGAAAGTATTCATATTTACAAAATTAATTTACTGTGTTTCTGGATGTATTCATTGTTATTTATTTAATATAATTGTCTTATTACATATTCTCTTGTTATTAGTATGTTTTATTGCTAATGTAATATGTTTATGTTTTATTGCTATTATGTATGTTTTATTGCTATTATGTATGTTTTATTGCTATTAATTATGTTTTATTGCTATTATTCTATTGCTATGTATTATATCTTGATGTGTGAAAGATTTGTTTTATATCTTGATATGTAAAAGATTTGTTTTTCTTATATTAATTTTAAATGTTATATTTCTTTTTATAATTTATGTCTTATTTATATTATATATTTTGAAATTTGGCTTTATTTATCTTGAAATATATTTTTAAATTTATTTATTTGGAATAGCTTATTCAAAACTTGATATTTATTTTTATCTTTTAAATTGTCAAAATTTTCTAATTAAGTTTCTTTGTTTATCTTTTAATACTTTAAATAACTAGAATACCTTTTTGTAACATTATTTATTGTATTTAGCATTAATATTCTCAAATGGAAATTGAAATTCATTTGGAACCAAACGAATCTGTAAAAGTTGTTTTGTAATATATATATTTGTAAACTTGATGATTTCTAAATAAATTGGAGCCTTTTTCTCTCCAGCTGGTTCCTTGGGTTCCGAACTTGGTTGTAGGTTTTGCTAGAACGTGGATCGAGCCTCTCCCCACTCCCCTCAGGCTTAGGTAACGATAAACCCATGAGGTTCGTTGGGAGTGTGGGTATTTTCTGTCCCTATCTACTAGTGTGTTATTTGTTTGCTTTCAAGATTTTGACGCTATTTCTTCAAGCTCTTGGAAAACAAGCTTTTTTTGCGGTATTTTCAAGTTTTGAATTCCGAAAAGTAGTTCATCAGTATCAATTCAAGTTTCTCTTTATATATATTCAAAAATTTTAAACCAAGTAAGTGATTTTTAAAGAAAAAACTGCATAATTCTATTTTTGACTTTAGGCCTCATAGACTTACTTCAAATTTTATTGAAAATATTTTATTTGTCAACTTTTTACTATGAAACTATAATCACTGAATAGATCTTTAAATAATATTCAAATTGACATAAGACTCTCTTTTGCAACTATCTCTGGAAGTATTTTATCTAATTTTGAAGTTTTGGACTTTAATATCTATAATATTTCATCTATAAGAATGTCGCCATTATTTTGTACATTGCTTTGAACTGAAAATCTTTAATTGAATCATTTCTTCACGTTCGCACCATGGAGTTTCTTTCTTAACTCTGTTCATAACAAAGCTGACTATAATCATTGGAGCCTGCTTGGAATTACTTGACATAGATCTTAAACCTTTTATATCCTGATGTTTCTATGCAGTCAACGCCTTTTTCCATGGTTTATTTTTGGTATTGATTTTTAGAAGATATTATTCAGAAGACATCTTGATACAACTCTTACTTATTTTAAAGACCTCGAAGAAATTTTCTTGCTTTACTGTACGCGATAATTTTACAGAAGACTTTAGACATATTTATTGAAGACTCTTTATTAAGACAAATTTCATCAATTTTTAAAGACTTTGAAGAACAACTCCTATAGTATTCTATACTCTTACTTTAGTGAAGACTATTTATTTATAACTTTAGTTATACTTTCATCATCAAATAGACTTGGATTTTTCTTCATATAACTAAATGACTAATTTTATTTAATTTGGTGTTATTGTCCAATCTCAACATAAAGAAGACAAGTTCTATACAGTAATACCCCCTGATTCTACTACTCATATTTTAAAAACGTGACATCACTTTGAACATTGGTGAGCCTTTAACTGGTTTTTACATTGTTTAGTTATTTATTTCAATTTGCACGTTCTTAAATTTATTACATATTTATTGATTGTTATTTTGTTTTCGCACGTTATTTTTATTAATTATATATTTATTTAATATTTAATACTTATTATTGATCTCATTTTTAATTTCTTGTGACGTCATTCACTTTTAAGTTAATCATTTTATTTCTAATTACTTTATCTTATGTAAAATTATTTTTAATCTTTCATTGACTTTTAATTTTACTGCACGTTATTTTATTTTTTATATGTACTTTTGTTATTTTATAGTGTATATGATTTATTTTGCCTCTTTTAATACAGGTTTGAGGAAGGTTGGTAATGCCTATTGGGGTATTTCGTCTAACACTGTTAGGGTCTGGTACCAGGCGGTAGTTGAGTCAAAGTTACTTTATGCAATACAATCTTGGTTTCCTTACCTCAATAGTCATGGCCGAAGAAAACTAACTTCAATTCAGAGAAAATTCTTGGTTAAAATTCTCAAATGCTATAAATCTGTTTCAAATATGGCTTTATATACATTGAGTGGAGTACCACCAATAGAAAGAAAAATAGAACTCATGCTGGAACTTCATAAATTAAATACTCAACAATACTCAATAAAAATAGATAATTTGGATATTAAATTGGAAGATATTGAAATTAAACCACTAAAATATTTAATAGATTCTAAAAAATTTCCTAATAATTTAGTCATATTTAATATTACCAATGGTTTTCCTTTTAAAAATAAAGTTGATATTGAAGCTTACACTGATGGTAGTAAAAAAGACGATTTGGTTGGGTTTGGATATGTAGTCTTTCATAATAATGAAATAAACGAAACTGGATACTTAGCGCTTGATAGTTTCAATTCTGTTTTTCAATCTGAGGTCATGGCTATTCTAAAACTTTTAGAATGGTTCATTTCTACAGAATATAATAGCATTAATATTTTCACAGATAGTCAAGCAGTATTAAAATCTCTGGGAAACGTTTATCCTAAATCTCAAATAATCTTAGATATTCATAAAATTTGCAATAATAATCCTAATAAATCATTTTATATAGGTTGGGTAAAATCACATATTGGAATTATAGGTAATGAAATGGCAGATGCCCTGGCAGGCATGGCTAATATTTTGGAAACAAATAAAATCAAAATTAAATATCCTATGTCTTTAATTAAAAAATATATGAAAGATAAAATTCTAGCTAACTGGCAAAATGATTGGGATATAACCGAAAAAGGCAGATTTACTTATAATATTATAAATAAAGTTTCTTTTGATCTTGTTTTTAAAAATAATATTATTAATTACTTTGCAACTGGTCAGGGTAGCTTCCCTACTTTCCTATTTAAATTAGGCAAAATAGACTCTCCAAACTGTGATTGCGGTGTTATTGGCGATCCACATCACTATATTATGTTTAAATGCTCTACAAGTAAAGATTATATAAAACGTAGAAATAATGAAAATTTATTAAATTACTACAAAAGAATAGATAATAGTAATTATTATATTGGGATCATATCTAAAATTTACAACGAACTTAATCTTAAATATTCTTTTATTTTTAGCACATTTTGATTTTCTTATATTATCTTGCTTGGTTTATTATGCCGCCTGGTATCAGACATTTATTGGTGTTTTCTTATGTTGATATTTATATGTATATATATATTATGTGTGTATTTATGCTTTATTTGTGTTGTTATATATATCTTCTCTTTATGTTTTTAATGGGTTTTATTTTAAGTTTTAGCTTTGTGGATATTTACAGATATCATTGTTATTGTTTTTTGTGTATTTTATGTTTTTCAAGCTTATATGTTATATTTTAATTAGTTGTTTTCTAAATTCTATTTTGTCAAGAAAGTATTCATATTTACAAAATTAATTTACTGTGTTTCTGGATGTATTCATTGTTATTTATTTAATATAATTGTCTTATTACATATTCTCTTGTTATTAGTATGTTTTATTGCTAATGTAATATGTTTATGTTTTATTGCTATTATGTATGTTTTATTGCTATTATGTATGTTTTATTGCTATTAATTATGTTTTATTGCTATTATTCTATTGCTATGTATTATATCTTGATGTGTAAAAGATTTGTTTTATATCTTGATATGTAAAAGATTTGTTTTTCTTATATTAATTTTAAATGTTAAATTTCTTTTTATAATTTATGTCTTATTTATATTATATATTTTGAAATTTGGCTTTATTTATCTTGAAATATATTTTTAAATTTATTTATTTGGAATAGCTTATTCAAAACTTGATATTTATTTTTATCTTTTAAATTGTCAAAATTTTCTAATTAAGTTTCTTTGTTTATCTTTTAATACTTTAAATAACTAGAATACCTTTTTGTAACATTATTTATTGTATTTAGCATTAATATTCTCAAATGGAAATTGAAATTCATTTGGAACCAAACGAATCTGTAAAAGTTGTTTTGTAATATATATATTTGTAAACTTGATGATTTCTAAATAAATTGGAGCCTTTTTCTCTCCAGCTGGTTCCTTGGGTTCCGAACTTGGTTGTAGGTTTTGCTAGAACGTGGATCGAGCCTCTCCCCACTCCCCTCAGGCTTAGGTAACGATAAACCCATGAGGTTCGTTGGGAGTGTGGGTATTTTCTGTCCCTATCTACTAGTGTGTTATTTGTTTGCTTTCAAGATTTTGACGCTATTTCTTCAAGCTCTTGGAAAACAAGCTTTTTTTGCGGTATTTTCAAGTTTTGAATTCCGAAAAGTAGTTCATCAGTATCAATTCAAGTTTCTCTTTATATATATTCAAAAATTTTAAACCAAGTAAGTGATTTTTAAAGAAAAAACTGCATAATTCTATTTTTGACTTTAGGCCTCATAGACTTACTTCAAATTTTATTGAAAATATTTTATTTGTCAACTTTTTACTATGAAACTATAATCACTGAATAGATCTTTAAATAATATTCAAATTGACATAAGACTCTCTTTTGCAACTATCTCTGGAAGTATTTTATCTAATTTTGAAGTTTTGGACTTTAATATCTATAATATTTCATCTATAAGAATGTCGCCATTATTTTGTACATTGCTTTGAACTGAAAATCTTTAATTGAATCATTTCTTCACGTTCGCACCATGGAGTTTCTTTCTTAACTCTGTTCATAACAAAGCTGACTATAATCATTGGAGCCTGCTTGGAATTACTTGACATAGATCTTAAACCTTTTATATCCTGATGTTTCTATGCAGTCAACGCCTTTTTCCATGGTTTATTTTTGGTATTGATTTTTAGAAGATATTATTCAGAAGACATCTTGATACAACTCTTACTTATTTTAAAGACCTCGAAGAAATTTTCTTGCTTTACTGTACGCGATAATTTTACAGAAGACTTTAGACATATTTATTGAAGACTCTTTATTAAGACAAATTTCATCAATTTTTAAAGACTTTGAAGAACAACTCCTATAGTATTCTATACTCTTACTTTAGTGAAGACTATTTATTTATAACTTTAGTTATACTTTCATCATCAAATAGACTTGGATTTTTCTTCATATAACTAAATGACTAATTTTATTTAATTTGGTGTTATTGTCCAATCTCAACATAAAGAAGACAAGTTCTATACAGTAATACCCCCTGATTCTACTACTCATATTTTAAAAACGTGACATCACTTTGAACATTGGTGAGCCTTTAACTGGTTTTTACATTGTTTAGTTATTTATTTCAATTTGCACGTTCTTAAATTTATTACATATTTATTGATTGTTATTTTGTTTTCGCACGTTATTTTTATTAATTATATATTTATTTAATATTTAATACTTATTATTGATCTCATTTTTAATTTCTTGTGACGTCATTCACTTTTAAGTTAATCATTTTATTTCTAATTACTTTATCTTATGTAAAATTATTTTTAATCTTTCATTGACTTTTAATTTTACTGCACGTTATTTTATTTTTTATATGTACTTTTGTTATTTTATAGTGTATATGATTTATTTTGCCTCTTTTAATACAGGTTTGAGGAAGGTTGGTAATGCCTATTGGGGTATTTCGTCTAACACTGTTAGGGTCTGGTACCAGGCGGTAGTTGAGTCAAAGTTACTTTATGCAATACAATCTTGGTTTCCTTACCTCAATAGTCATGGCCGAAGAAAACTAACTTCAATTCAGAGAAAATTCTTGGTTAAAATTCTCAAATGCTATAAATCTGTTTCAAATATGGCTTTATATACATTGAGTGGAGTACCACCAATAGAAAGAAAAATAGAACTCATGCTGGAACTTCATAAATTAAATACTCAACAATACTCAATAAAAATAGATAATTTGGATATTAAATTGGAAGATATTGAAATTAAACCACTAAAATATTTAATAGATTCTAAAAAATTTCCTAATAATTTAGTCATATTTAATATTACCAATGGTTTTCCTTTTAAAAATAAAGTTGATATTGAAGCTTACACTGATGGTAGTAAAAAAGACGATTTGGTTGGGTTTGGATATGTAGTCTTTCATAATAATGAAATAAACGAAACTGGATACTTAGCGCTTGATAGTTTCAATTCTGTTTTTCAATCTGAGGTCATGGCTATTCTAAAACTTTTAGAATGGTTCATTTCTACAGAATATAATAGCATTAATATTTTCACAGATAGTCAAGCAGTATTAAAATCTCTGGGAAACGTTTATCCTAAATCTCAAATAATCTTAGATATTCATAAAATTTGCAATAATAATCCTAATAAATCATTTTATATAGGTTGGGTAAAATCACATATTGGAATTATAGGTAATGAAATGGCAGATGCCCTGGCAGGCATGGCTAATATTTTGGAAACAAATAAAATCAAAATTAAATATCCTATGTCTTTAATTAAAAAATATATGAAAGATAAAATTCTAGCTAACTGGCAAAATGATTGGGATATAACCGAAAAAGGCAGATTTACTTATAATATTATAAATAAAGTTTCTTTTGATCTTGTTTTTAAAAATAATATTATTAATTACTTTGCAACTGGTCAGGGTAGCTTCCCTACTTTCCTATTTAAATTAGGCAAAATAGACTCTCCAAACTGTGATTGCGGTGTTATTGGCGATCCACATCACTATATTATGTTTAAATGCTCTACAAGTAAAGATTATATAAAACGTAGAAATAATGAAAATTTATTAAATTACTACAAAAGAATAGATAATAGTAATTATTATATTGGGATCATATCTAAAATTTACAACGAACTTAATCTTAAATATTCTTTTATTTTTAGCACATTTTGATTTTCTTATATTATCTTGCTTGGTTTATTATGCCGCCTGGTATCAGACATTTATTGGTGTTTTCTTATGTTGATATTTATATGTATATATATATTATGTGTGTATTTATGCTTTATTTGTGTTGTTATATATATCTTCTCTTTATGTTTTTAATGGGTTTTATTTTAAGTTTTAGCTTTGTGGATATTTACAGATATCATTGTTATTGTTTTTTGTGTATTTTATGTTTTTCAAGCTTATATGTTATATTTTAATTAGTTGTTTTCTAAATTCTATTTTGTCAAGAAAGTATTCATATTTACAAAATTAATTTACTGTGTTTCTGGATGTATTCATTGTTATTTATTTAATATAATTGTCTTATTACATATTCTCTTGTTATTAGTATGTTTTATTGCTAATGTAATATGTTTATGTTTTATTGCTATTATGTATGTTTTATTGCTATTATGTATGTTTTATTGCTATTAATTATGTTTTATTGCTATTATTCTATTGCTATGTATTATATCTTGATGTGTAAAAGATTTGTTTTATATCTTGATATGTAAAAGATTTGTTTTTCTTATATTAATTTTAAATGTTAAATTTCTTTTTATAATTTATGTCTTATTTATATTATATATTTTGAAATTTGGCTTTATTTATCTTGAAATATATTTTTAAATTTATTTATTTGGAATAGCTTATTCAAAACTTGATATTTATTTTTATCTTTTAAATTGTCAAAATTTTCTAATTAAGTTTCTTTGTTTATCTTTTAATACTTTAAATAACTAGAATACCTTTTTGTAACATTATTTATTGTATTTAGCATTAATATTCTCAAATGGAAATTGAAATTCATTTGGAACCAAACGAATCTGTAAAAGTTGTTTTGTAATATATATATTTGTAAACTTGATGATTTCTAAATAAATTGGAGCCTTTTTCTCTCCAGCTGGTTCCTTGGGTTCCGAACTTGGTTGTAGGTTTTGCTAGAACGTGGATCGAGCCTCTCCCCACTCCCCTCAGGCTTAGGTAACGATAAACCTATGAGGTTCGTTGGGAGTGTGGGTATTTTCTGTCCCTATCTACTAGTGTGTTATTTGTTTGCTTTCAAGATTTTGACGCTATTTCTTCAAGCTCTTGGAAAACAAGCTTTTTTTGCGGTATTTTCAAGTTTTGAATTCCGAAAAGTGGTTCATCAGTATCAATTCAAGTTTCTCTTTATATATATTCAAAAATTTTAAACCAAGTAAGTGATTTTTAAAGAAAAAACTGCATAATTCTATTTTTGACTTTAGGCCTCATAGACTTACTTCAAATTTTATTGAAAATATTTTATTTGTCAACTTTTTACTATGAAACTATAATCACTGAATAGATCTTTAAATAATATTCAAATTGACATAAGACTCTCTTTTGCAACTATCTCTGGAAGTATTTTATCTAATTTTGAAGTTTTGGACTTTAATATCTATAATATTTCATCTATAAGAATGTCGCCATTATTTTGTACATTGCTTTGAACTGAAAATGTTTAATTGAATCATTTCTTCACGTTCGCACCATGGAGTTTCTTTCTTAACTCTGTTCATAACAAAGCTGACTATAATCATTGGAGCCTGCTTGGAATTACTTGACATAGATCTTAAACCTTTTATATCCTGATGTTTCTATGCAGTCAACGCCTTTTTCCATGGTTTATTTTTGGTATTGATTTTTAGAAGATATTATTCAGAAGACATCTTGATACAACTCTTACTTATTTTAAAGACCTCGAAGAAATTTTCTTGCTTTACTGTACGCGTTAATTTTACAGAAGACTTTAGACATATTTATTGAAGACTCTTTATTAAGACAAATTTCATCAATTTTTAAAGACTTTGAAGAACAACTCCTATAGTATTCTATACTCTTACTTTAGTGAAGACTATTTATTTATAACTTTAGTTATACTTTCATCATAAAATAGACTTGGATTTTTCTTCATATAACTAAATGACTAATTTTATTTAATTTGGTGTTATTGTCCAATCTCAACATAAAGAAGACAAGTTCTATACAGTAATACCCCCTGATTCTACTACTCATATTTTAAAAACGTGACATC
Source organism: Dolomedes plantarius (assembly GCA_907164885.2). Taxonomy (NCBI): domain Eukaryota; kingdom Metazoa; phylum Arthropoda; class Arachnida; order Araneae; family Dolomedidae; genus Dolomedes; species Dolomedes plantarius. Next base: position 181,634,412 of record OU015498.1, on the reverse strand, counting down.
ACTTTGAACATTGGTGAGCCTTTAACTGGTTTTTACATTGTTTAGTTATTTATTTCAATTTGCACGTTCTTAAATTTATTACATATTTATTGATTGTTATTTTGTTTTCGCACGTTATTTTTATTAATTATATATTTATTTAATATTTAATACTTATTATTGATCTCATTTTTAATTTCTTGTGACGTCATTCACTTTTAAGTTAATCATTTTATTTCTAATTACTTTATCTTATGTAAAATTATTTTTAATCTTTCATTGACTTTTAATTTTACTGCACGTTATTTTATTTTTTATATGTACTTTTGTTATTTTATAGTGTATATGATTTATTTTGCCTCTTTTAATTACGTTTTAATTTAAGTTTTGTCATCTGCATTTGCTTTATTTTGTTTCAATGAGCCAAAAAAAGGAAAAAAATGGGGGATTACTCGCAAGAAACCCAAGACTTAGATTTAGATTCAAACTCTAATCCATTGAACGATCTTCTTGAGAGTTATACATCTGAATTTATTCTAAAAATTAAAAAAGAAATGAACGACATTGATAAAAAATTAAATAAATATGAAGGCAGAAAGGCTGGCAAAGGTATGATTAGAGAGATAAATGAAAAATGTCTAAGAATTCTTACTTCATGCATAAACGTAGAAAAGAACCATTCTTACCTCTTGGGAAAAGTAGAAGCATTTGAAATGCTAAAGGAAGCAATGGATGTAAGAACAACTAAAATTGAGAGTAATCTTGCAGATATTAAAAATCTTATAACAGAAAAAATCCTGATTATCCTATTTTAGGAAAAGATATCTCAGAAATTAAAAAACTCATTATTGAAAAAACACCTGAATTTCCAACAATAGGAAAAAATACTATCAAAGAAGAAGAACAAGTACTAATAATAGAAATAAAGGAGGAAAATGGTGCACTCTCATATAGAGATACACTAAGGAAAAATAAAAACTTATTTCAGGAAGATAATCCTAGTGATGTCCTCATCACTAAGTCAAATAAACTGATCATTAAGATGAAAAATAGAAACAATCTACAAAAACTTAAAGATAAACTAGAAAATGAAATGAACATGAAAGATGTAGCGACTGTAAGAATTAATAAACAAAGAAGAAATAGACTTATTATTTTTGGATTACCTGTAGATCTAGATGATTCAACTATAAAGAAAGAAATCGAAGAAAAAATAGATAATAGGGAAATTGATCTAGTTAAATCATTTACAGGTCGCAATAATTTGAAAAACATTATCATAGATGTTGATAATTTCTCAAAAGCGATGCTTTTGAATAAATCAAATATAGTCATAGATTTAATAAGAGTGAAGATCGCCCAGTATATCTCCATAATGAGGTGCTATCGCTGTCAAAATTTTGGCCACATAGCAACCAATTGCAAAAACAAAGACAGATGTCGAGGCTGTGGCAAAAGTCACGATACAAGAAAATGCAATTCTGAAAAAAATAAATGTGTCAATTGCAAAGATAACAATGAACATAGATCTGATTCTAAGGACTGCCCTGCTTTTGTTGCTTTCAAAGGCACTTTACTCGCAAAAAATAATGGATAATACCTCTTCCTCCTGCTCAACACTTAAACTTGTTCAAATCAACCTTAACAATTGCAGGGCAGCAAATTCTCAACTTGTACAGTTCATCATTTTAAATAATATTGATATTGCCTTAATACAAGATTACTATAAGTTCAATAACAAAATCTCAGGTATACCCTCTGGTTGGCAGATCTTTGAATCTAACAATAAAACAGCAGCTATCTTAATAATTAACAGGAATTTATTTAGAAATGCTATAGTTTCATTTGATAATACAATAATTATTAATGTAATGGTTAAAAATAGACATATTTTCCTAGGATCTCAATATTCTTCACCTTCATCAGATTTAACAATAGATTTAAACAACTGGTCCTATAATTTCTCTGATAAAAATATTATTATGGCTGGAGATTTTAATGCAAAAAAATATACTTTGGGGTTACAATAGAAATGACACAAGAGGTAGCATAATCATAGATCTTTGCTCCACTCTAGACTATAAAATTTATAATAATAAGGAAGATATACCCACCTATCATCTCTTAGGAAAATATGGATGTCCTGATCTTACAATAGGCTCAAACTTAACTGAAGATTTAATAAATAATTGGAAAGTTCACGAAACTGAATCTAACTCGGATCATCGCTATATAACTTTTGATATTAAAACTGATTATATAAAAAGAGCAGAAATTCGATTTAAAAGTAAATTTTGTAATATAAATAAATTAAAAAGAAATTTAGTTAGTTTGGGAAATAAGTTGGAACCAGAAATTAATAATATAGTCACAATTGAACAAGCTGACCTATTTTTGGATAAATTCTATACAGAGGTATTACATGTTTGCAAAAATAATTTTAAAATGAAGAAAATGAGAAAAGATTTTAAACTTAATTGGTGGACGTCTGAGTTAAGAACTTTAAGAAATAAAGTAAATGCCTTATACAGAAAATTTAAAAGAAACAAAGATCAGAAAATTAAAATAATTTACAATAGAGAAAAAGCCATTTATAAAAAGAAAATAATATTAGCTAAAGAAAATAGTTGGAAGAAATACTGCACAGAATGTGGTGAACTATTTGGTAAAACTTTTGATATAGCAAGAGATGCAAGCTTCAATAATAATTCTATGATTCACTTATCTTTAGAGGGTATGACATTAGAAACAAATTATGAAGACATTTATAAAAAATTAATACAAACCCATTTTAGTATAACAAATGATAAAGTTTTAGAAGAATCTAATATTCAGGACATTTCAAAATTTCAGATAAGTTCAAGAGAGCTACAGGCTGTTAAACTACAAAGTATAAAGAAAGCACCAGGCACAGATAAATTAGGTCCACGAATTATTAATTACTTAGTTAAATTTTGTCAACCATTAATCTTAAAATATTTCAACAAATTACTAGAAATAGGTTATTTCCCTATAAAATGGAAGCAAGCTAACGTAATATTCTTTGCCAAGAAAAATAAGATCTTAAGTGATCCAAAATCATATAGACCAGTCTGTTTACTGCAAACTATTAGTAAAGTGCTTGAGAGAATAATCAACTTTAGACTAATCCACAACCTTGAAAATAAAAATGGCTTACATCAAAACCAATATGGATTTAGAGAATGCAGAAATACTACTATGGCAATAGAGAAATTACTCAATATTATAAACAATAGGAAGAAAATTTATAAATATACCATTGCGATAGCTTTTGATTTCACTGGTGCTTTCGATAGTGTAGATTGGAACATTCTCAAAGCAACAATAATAGACCTAAAATTAGATAAACCGCTAGAAAATATTTTAATTAGCTATCTTCGCAACAGAGAAGTTGGCTATTACATAGAAAAGGAATTTTACTCTTTTGGAATTAACCGTGGATGCCCACAAGGATCTTGCCTTGGCCCAACCCTTTGGAACCTTATAGCAAATAATATTCTAAAAAAATTTGATTCAGAAAACTGTGACTTACTTGCTTATGCAGATGATTTCGTAATGATCTTCTCGGAAAATACTAGATCTGCTCTTGAAAATTTAGGAAATAATTTAGTGGATATTTTTTGTAAAATTAGTGAAAGCTTACATTTATCTATATCAAGCAATAAAACACAAGCAATCATTTTTGGCAAAGACCTTTACAGAAGATTTCCTCTAATTAAAATTAAAAAGAACAACTTAAAATTTAGTAACTCTTTTAAATATTTAGGTATTTTTATTGATAGAAATTTAAAGTTTTTTGAGCACTTAAATTACTTAAATGATGAAATTATTAAATTTAATACAGGTCTGAGGAAAGTAGGTAATGCCTATTGGGGTATTTCGTCTGATACTGTTAAGGTCTGGTACCGGGCGGTAGTGGAGTCAAAGATACTTTAAGCAATACAATCTTGGTTTCCATACCTCAATAGTCATGGCCGAAGAAAATTGACTTCCATTCAGAGAAAATTTTTAGTTAAAATTCTCAAATGTTATAAATCCGTTTCAAATATGGCTTTATTTACATTGTCTGGAGTGCCACCCATAGAAAGAAAAATAGAACTCATGATGGAACTTCATAAATTAAAAACTCAGCAATACTCAATAAAATAGATGATCTTGATATTAGCTTAGAAGAAATTGAAAATAAGCCACTTAAATTTTCAATAGATTCAAAGAAATTTCCCTCTAATTTAGTCTTATTTAATATTAACAATGGTTTTCCTATTAAAAATAAAGTTGAAATTGAAGCCTACACTGATGGAAGTAAAAAAGATGATTTGGTTGGGTTTGGATTTGTGGTCTTTTATAATAATGAAATAATTGAAACTGGATCTTTTGCGCTCAATAGTTTTAATTCTGTTTTTCAATCTGAGGCCATGGCTATTCTTAAACTTCTAGAATGGTTCATTTCTACAAATTATAATAGCATTAATATCTTCACTGATAGTCAAGCAGTATTGAAATCTCTGGGAAATGTTTATCCTAAATCGCCAATTATCTTGAATATTCATAAAATTTGCAATAATAACCTTAACAGATCAATCAATATATATAGGATGGGTTAAATCGCACATTGGCATTATAGGAAATGAAATGGCAGATGCTTTGGCTGGTATGGCTAATATTTTGGAAACAAATAAAATAAAAATTAAATATCCTATGTCTTTAATTAAAAAATTTATGAAAGATAAAATTCTAGTTAACTGGCAAAATGATTGGGATTCAACTGAAAAAGGTAGATTTACGTATAATATTATAAACAAAGTTTCTTATGAATTGGTTTTTAAAAATAATATAATTAATTACTTTGCTACTGGCCAGGGTAACTTCCCAACTTTCTTATTTAAAATAGGTAAAATAGACTCTCCAAACTGTGAATGCGGTGCAATTGGTGATCCACATCATTACATTATGTTTAAGTGTTCTACAAGTAAAGATTTTATTAAACGTAGAAATAATGAAACTTTATTAAATTACTATAAAAGAATAGATAAAAGTAATTATTATATTGGGATCATTTCTAAAATTTACAATGAACTTAATCTTAAATATTCTTTTATTTTTAGCACTTTTTAATTTTCTTATTTTAACTTACTTGGATTCTTATGCCGCCTGGTGTCAGACTTTTATTTGTGTTTTCATTTTATTTCTTACTAATATTCAATTGTTTGTTTTGTTTATATTATAGTATTGTTTTATGTTAAACTTTATTAAAATTTTCACTTGTTTAAATACGTATTTACTATTTTAATTTTATTTTTATTATTTTATCTTCTCTTGTTGAAATATAACTATTGTATGTTATATATTATTTCATCTTGATATTTCTTTTACTTTCACAAAAAATTGGAAATGTAGTTAACTGTAAATATCCTTGGTATTGTTTCTATGTCTTATGTGTCATATGTTTTTATGTCTTATTTGTCTTACTCATTTTCAAAATTATATATTGTCAAGAATGTATTTATATTTACTCAATTAATTTATTTTGTTTATGGTTGTATTCATTGTAATTTATTTGCTATATTTGTTTTATTATTTACTCATTTATGTTATTTTAATCTAAATTTTTGATCTGATTTGTCTATTTTATGTCTTATTTGTCTTACACATTTTTAAAATTTTATATTGTCAATTTGTATTTTTATTTACTCAATTAATTTGTCTGTTTCTGGTTATATTTTTGTTATTTGTTTATAAGTCTATTCCTGTATACTAGTAATGTACTTATGCTTATAGCTATGTTACAAAATTATTTTTGTTTTAAATGAAAAAGTTTTTAATATATAATGTAGTTTATTTAAAATTTTGATGTTATTTGGTTACTTATCTATATGTCATTAAACCTTATGTATTTATTTGTAATTTGGTATTATTTGTTCTTAATATATATCTATTAAATTTATTTATTTAGAAAAGTTTATTCAAAACTTGACAGTTATATTTTATCTTTTAAAATGTCAAAATTTTCTAATTTAGTTTCTATGATTTGTTTTTAATACTCTATATTATTGAAAAACTTTTTATAACACCATCTATTATATTTAGCACTTGTATTCTCAAAATTGGAACCAAACGTTTTTGTAAAAAACCTTATCGCAGAGAAGAATACTGATTTTCAGAGCCCAATACTGGAAAAGGACATCTCTGAGATTAAAAAACTAATAACTGATAAAACTACTGATTTTCCAAATTTAATTCATAACAATGTCAAGGAGGAAGAACAAGTTTTGATTATCGACACGAAAGAAGACAACGGCGCAATCTCTTACAGAGATATTCTTAGAAAGAATAAAAATATTTTTGACGAAGATAAACCGAGTGATGTACTCATCACGAAATCAAATAAACTAATAATTAAGATGAAGAATAGAAATAAGCTTGAAAAGCTGAAGGAAAAATTTGAGAATGATACGAACATAAATGACAAAGCAACAGTGCGAATAAATAAGCAAAGGAAAAATAGACTAATCATTTTTGGACTACCCATGGATTTAGATGATTCGGTGATCAAAAATGAGATAGAAGATAAAATTGAAAATAGAGAGATTGAAATTATTAAAACTTTTAAAGTAAGAAATAATCTCAAAAATGTTATTTTCGATGTGGACAATTTATCTAAAGCTACATTAATGATCAAACAAAACATAGTAATTGATTTAATTAGAGTTAGGATCGCAGAATACATTTCAATTATGCGTTGTTACCGGTGCCAAAATTATGGCCATATTGCCACAAATTGTAAAAATAATGAAAGATGTGGAGGTTGTGGTGAAAATCACGACACAAGGAAATGCACATCAGAAAAAATAATTTGTGTCAATTGTCAGGAAAATAGAGATCATAGATCAGACTCAAAAATTTGCCCTGCTTTTGTTAACTACAAGAAAAATCTGCTAAATAAAAATAATGGATAATCATTCTTCTTTATGCACAAAACTTAAACTGGTTCAAATTAATCTTAACAATTGCAGGGCTGCAAATTCTCAACTAGTTGAATTTATCTGCAAAAATAATATAGATATTGCTTTGATACAGGATTATTATAAATTTAATAACAAAATATCAGGCATACCCTCTGGTTGGCAGATATTTGAATCAAATCTTAAAAATGCTGCTATTATAATAATTAATAAAAAATTACTAAGTAATTCTACAGTCTCATATGACAATACAATAATAATTAATATAATGGTAAAAAATAGACATATTTTTATAGGTTCACAATATTCATCACCAACATCAGATTTAGAAATAGACTTAAATTATTGGTCTTACAATTTTTCAAATAAAAATATTATTATAGGTGGTGACTTTAATGCAAAAAATTCACTATGGGGCTATAATAGAAATGACATACGAGGCAATTTAATAATAGATCTCTGTTCAACATTAGACTATAAAATATATAATAATAAGGATGACATACCAACATATCATCTCTTAGGTAAATATGGATGTCCAGATTTAACAATAGGTTCGAATTTAACAGAAGATTTAATAAATAATTGGAAAGTCCATGAGACTGAAACTAACTCCGATCACCCCTACATAACTTTTGATATTAACTCGGATTATGTAAAAAGAGCAGAAATTCGATTTAAGAGCAAATATTGTAATATAAATAAACTAAAAAGCAATTTTAAAATCATGGGAAATAAATTAGAAAATGATTTAAATAATATAACAACAACAGAAGAAGCAGATCAATTCTTGGATAAATTTTATAATGAAGTACTGCAAGTATGTAAAAATAATTTCAAAATGAAAAAAATTAAGAAACAATTTAAAATTAATTGGTGGACTCAGGAGTTAAGAACACAAAGAAATAAGGTTAATGCTTTATATAAAAAATTCAAAAGGAATAAGGATAATAATACAAAAATTATATATAATAGAGAAAAAGCGATTTATAAAAAGAAAATTATACTAGCTAAGGAAAATAGTTGGAAAAAATATTGCACAGACTGTGATAATCAATTTGGTAAACCCTTTGACATAGCTAAAGATAATTACTTCAATAATAACTCAATGATACACTTATCTTTGGAGGGTATGCCTATTGAAAGTAACTATGAAGATATTTATAAAAAATTAATTGAAACTCATTTCAGTACAACTAATGATAAAGTTTTAGAAGAATCAAACATTCAAGATATCACACAATTAAAAATAAGCTCAAGAGAACTAAAACAAGCTGTCAAACAACAAAACTTAAATAAAGCACCTGGTACTGACAATCTGGATCCTAGAATTATTAGTTATTTAGTTAAATTCTGCCAACCTCTTATACTGAAACTCTTAAACAAATTATTAGAAATGGGTTATTTCCCAATTAAATGGAAAGAAGCAAATGTTATATTCTTTGCAAAAAAGAATAAAGTATTAACTGATCCAAAATCGTACAGACCAGTATGCTTGCTTCAAACAATAAGTAAAGTATTAGAAAGAATCATAAATTTCAGATTAATCCACTATCTTGAAAATAACAATAAACTACATCAGAATCAATATGGTTTTAGAGAAGGCAGAAACACAATTATGGCAATAGATAAATTACTTAATACAATAATAAATAGGAAGAGAATATACAAGTATACTATCGCAATAGCTTTCGATTTCACAGGTGCCTTCGATAGTGTAGACTGGAAGATTTTAACAAAAACAATATTGGACCTAAAACTAGACAAAGCACTCGAAAATATTTTAATCAGTTATCTACGTAATAGAAAAATTGGTTACTACATAGAAAAGAAATTTTAGTCTTTTGGAATAAACCGTGGTTGTCCTCAAGGCGCTTGTCTCGGACCAATACTCTGGAACCTAATAGTAAATTATATTTTGAATAAATTCGATTCAGAAAACTGTGATTTAATCGCATACGCGGATGATTTTGTAATGTTATTCTCTGAGAATTCTAGAGCAACACTTGAAAATTTAGGTAACAAATTAGTAGATACTTTTTGTAAAATTAGTGAAGGTCTTCATTTAACTATATCAAGTAACAAAACACAAGCAACCATTTTTGGAAGAGATCTATCAAGAAGATTCCCTATAATAAAAATTAAAAATATCAACTTAAAATTTAATAACTCAATAAAATACTTAGGTGTTTATATTGATAGAAACTTAAAATTCTTTGAACATTTAAATTATCTAAATGAAGAAATTAGTAAATTCAGTACTGGTTTACGAAAGGTTGGAAATGCATATTGGGGTATCTCATCTAACACTGTAAAGGTTTGGTACCAGGCGGTGGTTGAATCTAAACTACTCTATGCTATACAATCTTGGTTTCCTTACCTGAATAGTCATGGCCGAAGAAAATTAACTTCAATTCAAAGAAAATTCTTGGTCAAAATTCTTAAATGTTACAAATCTGTCTCAAATATGGCTTTATATACTTTAACAGGAATACCACCAATAGAAAGAAAAATAGAAATCATGTTAGAACTTCATAAGCTAAAAACTCAACATCACTCAATTAAAATAGATGAATTGGATATCAAATTGAAAGATATTGAACTTAAACCATTAAAATACTTAATTGATTCTAAAAAATTTCCAAATAACTTAAATTTATTTAATATTACAAACGGTTTTCCTTTTAAAAACAATATGGATATTGAAGCATATACTGATGGCAGTAAAAAAGATGACTTAGTTGGATTTAGTTTTGTAGCCTTTCATAATAATGAAATAATAGAAACGAAATCCTTTGCACTAAATAGTTTAAATTCGGTTTTTCAATCTGAGGCCATGGCTATTCTAAAACTTCTAGAATGGTTCACTACTACAGAATTTAATAGTATTAATATTTTTACAGACAGCCAAGCAGTATTAAAATCTCTTAGTAATATTTATCCTAAATCGAAGATAATCTTAGATATTCATAATATTTGTAATAATAACAACAATAAATCAATTCAAGTGGGTTGGGTTAAATCGCATATAGGAATCTTAGGTAATGAATTGGCTGATTCACTTGCAGGTATGGCCCATATCTTAGAAACAAATAAAATTAAAATTAAATATCTTATGTCTTTAATTAAAAAGTATATGAAAGATAAGATTTTAACAAAATGGCAAAATGATTGGAATATAACTGATAAAGGAAGATTTACATTTAATATTATAAATAAAGTCTCTTATGATCTTGTTTTCAAAAATAATATTATAAATTACTTCGTAACAGGTCAAGGTAGCTTCCCTTCGTTTTTATATAAATTAGGAAAAATAGATTCACCTAATTGTGATTGTGGTACTATTGGCGATCCTCATCATTATATTATGTTTAAATGCTCTTTTAGTAAGGAATTTATTAAACGAAGAAACAATGAAAATTTATTAAAATATTACAAAAGAATAGATAATAGTAATTATTATATTGGTATTATTTCAAACATTTATAACGAACTTAATCTTAAGTATTCTTTTATTTTTAGCACATTCTAATTTTTAGTTATTCTATTTTATAAATTTGATACCGCCTGGTGCAGAACATTTATTGGTGTTTTCTTATTTTAATGTTTATTTATGTATATAGATGTATATATTTTCATGTATTCATTTAAGTTATTTGATTTTTGTATGTATTTTCTAATTGTGGATGTCTTTGTTACTGATATTATACTATTCATGATATGGTTGTCTTCAAAATTTTATTACTAAAAGAAAGAATTCATTTCTTTGTCTTATTTTATTGTTTTATTGGATGTATAACAAAATTATTGATTTGCTGTATTTATTATGTATTCATTGTATTATATTTTCTTTTATAATTTAACATTTATGTACTATTCTGTATTTCTGTATTTAGTTCTGATACTATACTATTCATGATATGGTTGTCTTCAAAATTTTATTACTAAAAGGAAGAATTCATTTCTTTGTCTTATTTTATTGTTTTATTGGATGTATAACAAAATTATTGATTTGCTGTATTTATGATGTATTCATTGTACTATATTTTCATTTATAATTTAACATTTATGTACTATTCTGTATTTAGAATGCATTTTTATTGCCTAGTTTGGCTTTATTGTCAAAATTAAATCAAAACCTGATATCTATTGAACTTTTTATCATCAAAATTGTCAAAATTTTCTTACTAAGTTTCTATGTTTAAGAGTTATTACATAAATATTTAGAATATAACTGTAACACCATTTTTTGTACTTAGTTATTACATTCTCAAAATTGGAACCAGATTATGTAAATACAGTTTTGTTATGTATATATTTTTGTAAATTTGATTATTATAAATAAATTCTTTTCTCTCCAGCTGGTTCCTCGGGTTCTGAACTTGGCTGTAGGTTTTGCTGGAACGTGGATCGAGCCTCTCCCCACTCCCCTCAGGCTTTGGTAACGATAAACCCATGAGGTTCGCTGGGAGTGTGGGTTTTCTCTGTCCCTATCTATCCTCCAATCTGCTTACTTCAAACCATAAGTAAACTTTACGAAAGAATATTACATTTCAGACTCATGTTCCATCTAGAAAATAATAATTTGCTTCATGTTAATCAATTTGGTTTCAGAGAGGGAAGAAGCACAACTATGGCTGTTGCGAGGCTGATAGAAACAATTAAAACAAGAAAAGAAAATTTTAAATATACTATCACTATTGCCTTTGACTTTACAGGAGCCTTTGACAGTGTAGATTGGCCTACACTAAGAAACACAATAGCTTCATTTAATTTAAATTATAACTTACTTGCAACCTTAAATAGTTATTTAAAAAATAGATCAGTAGGATATGAGATTAATAATGATCTTAGGTTCTACAACATCAATAGGGGATGCCCACAAGGTTCTTGCCTAGGTCCTACGCTGTGGAACCTAATAGCTAACAAAATTTTAGAATATTTTGATGATTTTAATTGTGATTTATTCGCTTATGCTGACGATTTTGTTCTAGTATACTCAGGAAACACAAGAAAAGAAATAGAAATTACAGGGGAGATATTAGTTAACAATTTCTGTAGCATAAGTGATAGTCTAAAATTAACTGTCTCGGCAAATAAAACACAAGCAATAGCTTTTGGCAGGGATCTTTCGAGAAGATATCCAATTATAAAGATGGGGGGCTCAAGCATCAAATTCAATAAAAGTATTAAATATCTGGGAATATATATTGACAGAAAACTTAATTTTATAGATCACTTAACTTATTTAAATAATGAAATTACAAAATTCACAACCGGTATTAGAAAAGTAGGTAATGTTTATTGGGGTGTATCATCTGACACAATTAGAACATGGTATAGAGTAGTTGTGGAGCCTAAGATTGTTTACGGAATTGAAATTTGGTATCCATTTTTAAATTGTCACGGCAAAAGAAAACTCTCATCTATTCAGAGAAAATTCCTAGTTAAAATATTGAAATGCTATAAATCAGTTTCTAATCTAACACTTAATGTTCTTACGGGTATTGCACCAATCAATTTAAAAGCAGAAACACTTGTATATAACTACAACATTAAATTTAATCGGCAACATATAACCATAGATAACATTGTAACCAATTATACAGAATTAGACTATAAATCACCAAGATACTCAATAGACTCTAGAAAATATCCAAAAAATTTAAAAATACTTGAAATAGATGAGGGTTTTCCAATAAGAAATTTCACAGAAATAGAAGCTTTCACAGATGGAAGCAAAAGGGAAGAGGGAACAGGTCTGGGTTTTGTGGTTTTCAAAGAGCATAAAATAATCAAAACAGGAATGCATGCGCTAAATAACTTAAATTCTGTTTTTCAGTCAGAGGCAATGGCGATTCAAAAGATACTAGAATGGTTCAAGGATAGTAATTTTAACAATATAGTTATCTACTCAGATAGTCAGGCTGCCGTCAAGTCTCTATGCAATGTATTCCCTAAATCTAATATAATAGTTAAAATTCATTCAATATGCAACGAAATACAAAATAAAAATATTTCAATAGGTTGGGTTAAATCTCACACTGGAATAATAGGAAATGAAATGGCGGACTTCTTGGCAGGGATGGCTATCAATGATGAAGATAATATAATAACTTATAAATACCCTATCTCAGTAATTAAAAAACAATTAAATAAAGATATCTTACAAAAATGGCAAGAAACATGGAACCAATGTGATAAAGGTAGATTTACATATAATATTATAAATAACATCTCAATTAATTTAATTTTTCAGAACAATATTATTAATTACTTTGTAACAGGTCAGGGCAGCTTTCCATCTTTTCTTTTTAAAATAGGCAAATTAGACACCCCATACTGCTCATGTGGTATACTGGGTGACTCTCATCATTTTATAATGTCTTCTTGTTCTAATAGTAATGATTACATAAAACGTGGAATAAATGAAACAATGTTTCAATACTACAAAAGAATTGACGGCAGTTATCGGTTTTTAAAAATAATTAATAAAATCTATAATGAATTAAATAGAAAATACTCATTTATCTTTAGTACCTTTTAGCCTCGAGACTGGTCAGGGTTTGGCTTCTTTACTTTTAATATAACTATTAACTAACTTATACTTAATAGTATCAATATTGATTGCAATTGTTTTTATTTATTGAATATTTTATTTTTTTTGTTTATTTTAAGTTCTTTTTGGCATATATCAAAATTTAAATTTCATGAAGAATTCATGAAAATACATTTGTTTATTTCTGGTTAAAATGTATATTTTCTTCTAAGTGAATTTTCAAAATTTGTTGTTGTTTAAGGTGATTATTATGTTTATACTATTCACTTAGTTTTAAGAAATCTTATTATAAAAATTTATACATACAGTGAAATACTATTTTTGTTTGTATTTTGAAATTTAGGTCTTGTTATGTTCAAAAAAAAAATTAATTAATACTTCTTTGTATTCAAAATGATGTTTATGCTTACTTGGAATTTTGTCATCAACATGTACTTTAAAATTTAAATTTCTTTGTTTCTATTATTATGTAAATGCTCAAAAGGAATTGTTTCCACTTTATGTACCTCTGTTATTATTGTAAATAAAATTTTTGGGTCTTGCCTTATTTGGCTCGTCTGGAGTGTGGCTTTTCCTGTCCCTATCTATCCATCTATCTACTATAAATGTTTATCGTTGTTATGACCGTTTTCGTGGAGCTCTTCTTTTTTTTTGTTAATAATCGCGTAATTTTTATTTTTTCTTCCAAGAAAGTTTTATATTCGTGTTCAGAATCTTCGAAAGTATATATAAGTAATTTTTCAATAATTTTGGTCAACTATATTTTTTAATACAAGCTAAATTCCATCATCTTCAAAATTGTCTATTGTACCTGCAACGCTCCAACATCAACTTTTTTAATTCGAACACTGGACTCTTAAAACCAAGATTAAAGAACTGTTCTCAAAAAATAGAAGACAAGGATACTTCATTTTGGAAATTCGGACAACAGGAAGCCAACTTATCTATTTTCTAAAAAATCGGAAAACATATGTTTTTAATTCAAACGGATTTGAAAATATCAAATAGCTGAATCGCCATTACTCCATATCCCACTCTTTCTACCAAACAGCTACTACTCGCCAAAAATAGTCGCCAACTTGAATAACTTTCAAATTTATGCCTACTATTTAACAAGAGAATTTTTATATCCAGCTTATTCAAGATACATCTATAAGCTCGCCAAGTTTCCTTCGCCAAATAAGTGAACTATTACCTTTCTTCATGAACAAGTTTATTTTTCAAATTTAACAAGATAAGATTTATTTTACTACAAAGAATATTAATCTGCCTTCATCCTCGTTAAAATCAAAGTTACCATTTTTCTTCCTTTAGTTAAGAAATGTACTTATATCTTCCGAGCTTCTATCATTTTTAAAAGAAGTAATATTTTCAGGCTAATTTTTAACGCCAAATTTTCATTCAATTTTATATTATTCATTTTTATGTGAACTTTTAATATATCTTATTCATGTTATTAACATTTTATTTGTTTTAATCTTTTTTTGATTATCGCTTATATCTTTGTTCTATTCTTAGGCTATTAATTTCTCTTATTTTTGTCTATTATTTTTTATTTTTTCTTCGCAAACCTGTTAATCTAAATTATTAACTCAGCTATCATATTACTAATATCCTCACTTCTAATATAATATAATACTAACTTTAACGGCTTGGCGTAACATTCAGAACTAGGCCAACTTTTCAATCCAATTTTTTATTACCAATTTTTAAAATTAATCGCCAAATTCTTATTTTATTTTAACAGTTCAGTTTCATTTTTAATCAGGGTAACTTTATTTTTGATTTAATTGTTATATTATACTTTAACATCAACTTCCATTTTTAATTGTGAATTTCTCGCCAATTATTTAAGCCAAGTCATTTTTAAGTAGTGTTGTTTAACCGAGTAAACTTATAAGTGTCTCTCATATCTTCACCTCTCTTAATTCCTACTGCAAAAAGTTGCCAATCATTATCGCCAAAATTAATTTTAATAGCAAAATGAGTTCATTTTAAGTATTAAAAAAAAAAAGGGTTTGCATTTCAGATATACTCAGGACAGTCAAATAGTGTAATTAATTAATTTCTTGTCTTTCTACAGTTCTTTCACCTTATATCGTATTTTAATTGTAAAAAAAAAAAAAAAAAAAAAGCAAAATTAATAATAATGAGTCAGAAAAATAGAGATAAAGGCAAAGAACTTAATGCTGCTGACGAAGATACAGACTCAACAGGCTCACGATATGAAACTTCAAATACATTGGATGATCTACTCGAAAATTATACCTCTAACTTCATCCTAAAAGTTAAACAAAATTTTAAAGATATCGAAAATACCCTGAACGAAGCACACAACGCTGGCAAGAAAATAAATAAGGAGATAATCACTAAAATAAACAAAAAATGCCTGAATACTCTTATGCAATGTATAAACGTAGAAAAAGAACAAGCATTCTTAAATGGTAAGATAGTAGTATATGAAAAAATAACAAATGGACTGGAAGCCCGCTCTAAATCAATTGAAGAGAAAACAAATGCTTTAGAAGATGGAATGGAAGAGATAAAAGTCATCATAAAAGAAAAATCGGAGCAGAAGATTGAAGAAATTAAGAACCTAATAAAGGAGAAAACATTTGATTTTCCACCACTTAATACAAATTTACAGACACAAGAAGAACAAGTCATAATCATAGATACTAAGTGTAGGAGTTAATCACCTAGAAGCAATAGATGCATGCAAGGGTTGGAACACGCAAGGAATACAACGCATTGACCTTACACATACGTTTATTAGACAACCTAAATTTCAATTTACATGTCAGAACTATAGTATTACAATCTGTTTTATGTTAATAATTTTGACGTACAATACCCAGAAGCAGAGGCAAACTATAGTGTCAAATATGATTTTTAGAATCTAACGGGGAGGCACTTACTATCACGGATGTATGCAACGATGATCGTAGCATCGGCGACCGGGACCCAGTATCATCTCCAGTGTATGAAAACGTTGGCAGTATATTGGCACTTCTCCACGGCTATATGGCAGACGAGAGCCTCCGACATCTAACTCTCAGGAACCCAATCTGAAGACCGTCTCCTTTTTTTCTTGATTCCTCTCGTCCTTAGCGAAGCTGTTGTCCGTTTACAGGGGGCCATTCTAGCACGCCCCTCACTTTCATTGGGCAGTGGGCTGTTTCTCCTTCAGTGGTTCCTATCCCTAATTGGTCCTTTATTATACCGCCTCTGCCGCCTCTGTCCATAGGCTATTTAGTACCTCCCCTCACATACGTTTATTTTGTAAAACAACTTTGATTCTTCTCCTCTGAGGTTTTTACTGTGGGCCATAAAATAACGACCATCCATCTTGTAAAATACAAACTTCAGATCGCTATCACTGGCCACACCGACAGCTATTCTTCTATTTTTTTATTGTTTTACAATCCTGTATTTGCCCCTGCCTCTGCATCCTTTATGACACATTCTTTATTGTCCACACACCGTGGGGAATTACACTATTTTCACTTCTACATCACACTCCACCACTATGGAAAAAAAAATTAAAAATTTTTTTTTTCTTAATACAGTCGACTCACGTCCCTGTTCACAGAAGCTGCAAATAAACATTTTAGAGCATACATGTCAGTGTAAGTGTGCCTCCACGCATCACAATATTAAATTAAATCTTCGCCAAAACGACAAACCATACTACTTTTCAATTTTGAATGAGACTTCTAATTCTATATACATATTATATGCAATTTCTTTACCACACACAAGTTTTACTGTACATAAAAAAATCAAATAATTAGCACATTTGTGGTTCTGTAAATATACTGAGTATAATACATTGGAAATTTCAACAGAAATGAGTTCATTACAAATTTGTTTTACTCATTATTTTCAACAAACTTCCCTGCTCTTTATTAGAGCTACCATTACAAACTTAGAACCACATAATTTCTCCACTTATCTGCATCATTATCATTGAATTAATTCTATCTTGAAATGACATCTTAGTTATTTATCTAACATGTTCACGTGCGTTAATTCTCAGCAACACTATCATAATATAACACAAACATAGAATACTACACAATAAGCTTCTTATTACCCACTACATTGATCAATGAAAATTCCATAATACAATTTGCATCTATACATCATCATATCATCAACATAATTATTACTAAATATTCCCTCTATAAAAAAAAAACACCATAATATTTATATGCCCATTTTTTTTTTTTTAATAATTGTAAAATAATAATTCTCGCACAAAAATTTGATGACATACAATAAACCTTATCATAACAACATTAACTTTATATACATACATCGACATCATTGTAACTGCAAATCATCATACACTATCATTCTCACAGATTGTTCGTATCCAAAGTCCATAATTTTACATATGATATATTCTCTGGGCATGATTTCATGTAAAACACAGTTATATCGTACAACTTGTGGTTGTCTTTACAGACGCCGTGTCCCCTGTAAATTTGGCTTTCCACTCCGCATCGCAACTGACCTATGGCTCAAAAAAAAAAATCCGGTTTTTGTTTAAAAATTGCCAGTCTCTCACTTTCGCTCAACCAGTCACGAAAGCCGTTTGTCTGCCTGTTTACCTTTCTACGTCACTTGCAAAATAATTAGCGCTCCATAATCTTTTCCCCCCTACGCATGGCAACGTCTTAGGCCAGAATTTCTCCCGTAATTACTGCTAGTCATTTCCTGTAGCTGCAGTACAGCACTTTTTCAAATGCACGCCGGCAAAATATCTGCCACTGTGATTTATGGCACAACATCTCAGTACATCGGGCTATATTCTGAAACTAAGTATCATATTTTTTTCTCAATTTACTCCATCTATCCAGTTCTTTGTATTTATCTAATTATTTCCTGAATTTATTTGTGCATTTTGTATTTTACTAGCTCAACATTCCATCACGTAGTAAACCTAACTTAGTTGAATTCGCGAATCTATTCTTCAATTATTCAAGCCTATGTCTTTTTGCCTGTTACTTAGTTTCATTGCTTACCACTGTTGTCTTTAATTTAATTTAGTTGTTTGTTAATGTTGTTTATATCATTTTTTTTTATTTATTTACTCATATTGTCTTTTTTTTTATGTTCAACGCTTTTTCCTACACTGCTACCGCTGTGATATTAACGACCTATGATGGCCTTAATAATCTTGTTTCATCGGTGCTCTTCCCCCATCTTAATATTCTTATACTCTACAGGTATGTATTTGAACTTTTATTGGTATTTTGCTTTACTATTCATTTTTCTCCTTACTTGTGACTCATTCATGCATGGCCACTTCACTTGCACGATTTATTTTTTTTTTGATGTTTTGATTTTTTTTTATTTTATTATTATTATTATTATTTATTTTTATTTGATTTGATTACTCCGTGATCTAAGATTATACCCATGTTGTTGTTGAATTTTTGTTCCACGCGAATCAATTTGCCTACTGTGTGTCAATGTATCTTTTCGCGAATCCGTTTCCTGTGAAATAATTTGTTTACTACTCTCATTGTCAAATTCCACATGTGTGTTATCGCCATTGATATTCTCCTCATCGATTATATTAGTTTGCATTTTTGATAAATTCATTTTTACTAATTTCGTAATATGCACTTTACAATCTTCTTCAAAAGGATTCATCGCATTTTTACATAAAAAATTATTATTTCTAAAGCTTTTCATAATGATATAGGGGCCCATAAATTTTGGTCGAAACGTACCCGATGGCCTAAAACTCTTGATGTATACAGTATCCCCAATATTCAAACTAACCGTAGCTTTCCTTTGTCTTTTGTCATATTCATCCATCATTCTTCTCTGATTAGCTAACGTATCATTCCGAATCTGTTCAATTTGTTCGAATGTTTTTTTGAGATACTCGGGTGATGGTCTCTGAGACTCACATGGCTGGTGGGCGGAGAAAGGTGTTCTAAGGGGGCGATTAAAAAATAACACACTTGGCGTGTAACCAGTGCTTCTGGAAATCGAATTATTCATAGCTAATACAATGAATCGGGATTGAACATCCCAATCGAATAATTTTTGTGAGGAAGCCATAATAGATTCTTTATACTGACGATGTGTTCTTTCACACATGGCATTTGCTCTCGGAAAGTAAACGCTGGTTTGTCTAAATTCAATATTCAAATTTGATAGAAATGATCGAAATTCATCCGATATAAATTGTGGTCCATTATCAGTCAATACAATTTTTGGCAAGCCAAACGATGAAAAATATTTCGTTACCGCATTGATTAGCGACGCTGAAGTAATCTTACGTAAGGGAAAAACCGACAAAAACCGTGAGTAGTGATCGACGATTGTTAGTACGAATTGATTACCTTTCAATGAACGTGGAAGTTTGCCAATTATATCCATGGATAAAAATTCTCCTGGTGCATAATTTTTTTCTATCTTTTGTAGTGGAACCGCAATTGTCGGTCTAGATTTGTATAGTTTGCATGTATGACACGTGTCACAATAATTTTTGATATCTCTGTACATTCCATACCAAAAGTAAACTGATTTACATAAATTGTACGTCTTAGGGAAGCCGAAATGAGCCGAGTGTGCATTTACCATTACATTGTTTTTTAATTTCTCTGGAACCACGATTAAAGCTGGCTGCTCTTCTGTCATTGAATCTCTATCGGGCATTACCCATAGTAATTCGCGGTCACTGTCCCATCTAAACATTTTGTACCTTCTCCTCTCTTTCTTATTTCGTATTGCTTCAATGATAATTTTGAGTTTTGGATCTCTTTGTTGATGTATCGACATATTTTCTAGGGATATAGTTTTATCAACTTTAAAAATATCCTCAGTTAGTTTTTCTAGAATAGGAATAGTAAAAACTGCCCTTGATAAAAAATCTGCAGGGTTCGATTCTCCTGCAATATGTTCAATTTTGAAATCAAATTCCTGTATATCTAATAACCATCGCGCTGTAATATCTGATTGTTTTGTTAAACTTAAATGATGTGTTAATGATTTGGAATCAGTTAGAACTTTAAATCGTTTGCCAAATAAGAATTTTTTAAAATGTATCATCGCATCATGTATTGCCAACAGCTCAAGTTTTATTGAGGGATATCTGGTTTCGGAATCCTTTAATTTTCTAGAGTAAAATTCTATTGGCATTTGTGTACCGTCATGTTCCTGCATCAGTATCGCTGATAACGCAATTTTCGAAGCATCACAACTTAAAATAAAAGGCTTATTAAAGTCTATCTTGAAAGTCGTTGGTTTTTGTAAAACAGAGGTCTGAATTTTCTCAAAAGCCTGCTGCATCTCTGCGTTCCATACAAACTTTACTTTCGGACTTGTTGCTTGTATTAAAGGATATACGGTCTCCGAATACTTATTAATTAATTCCCTGAAATAATTACATAACCCTAAGAAGGATTTTAATTGTCGCCTATTCTTAGGTACAGGGAAATTAGAATTTTTTTTTATATTTTTCTCTGCTGGTGCTACACCGTTCTCATTAATTTCAAAGCCTAAGAATTCAATCGTGTCTTTATACAATTGTAATTTTGATGGTTCAATTGTTAGATTTACATCTTGTAATCGTTTTAAAATTAACAATAATTTTTCTTCCATCTCTTTTTGTGAATTTGCACAAATAACCACATCGTCTAAATAATAATGTATATCATGTTCTTTTAAATCACTGAGGCACTTGTCCACTAATTGAGCAAAATATGCTGAGCTATTTTTAGCACCAAATGGAAGCCTGTTTGGCTCAAATTTCCCAAATTCTGTGATAAATGCCAATTTATGTTTGTCCTCAGGTTTTAAAATAATTTGTTGAAATGCCGCATGTAAATCTAAAGTGCAGTATAGTTTGTACCCGCCTATATTATTTAAAATTTCTCTAATATCCGGTAAATGGTATGGAAAACCTACCGTTATGTCATTCAAAAGCCTATAGTCACACGCCATTCTGTATTTAACGTTACCCGGATCATCTGTTTTCTTTGAAGAATTTTTTTTTACAAAAATCACCGGAAAACTGTAGTTAGATGTAGAATGTTTTATTATCCCAGCCTTTAGAAGCTTTTCGATTTCTGATTTCGCATAAGGTTTAATTGCGTAGGGTAACGGATAAGCTTTTGATTGAATTGCTAAATCATGGGATAATTTAAAATCTGGAGATACTAACGTTGTGCTCCCCAGGGTATCATACGATTTTGAAAAACAGCGGTAATGTTCTAATAATAATTTCATCACTCTTTCTCTATCCTCCTTCTGTAAATGTGACAGATCAAAATCTTTCTCACTTAATTCCTTTTTTCTTAATTCATGTATTTCATTTAACGTTAAATTATTAATTCTATATTCTTTTTGCGTGTTTACTCCGTTCGTCTTATTGATGACAAAGTCTTGATGACCGATTGCTAAATTCATTTTCTTATTCAATGTCAGTTTTTTATCGGTTGAATTATGTACATAAGTTAAAATATGATTGGAGTGGTTCACTCTAACTAGCGCATTGTCTACTAGTACTCCTAATTTATTTTTATTTGAGGTAATTAAAATATCTGTATTGTTTGGTAACTTCATCTTAGGTTCAAGCATTACGCATCTCGTCTCATGGGGCTCCAACGTTACTTTATTTATTAAGAAGCAATTAAAATTACTATTTGCCTCCTCATGATTCATAGCTAAACCTTTCAAAGACTTCGTATTTTCATCAGTGTATACATCTTTGAATGTTACCTGATTGCTATCATAGTCGACCACTGCATTGTATTGTTTTAGAAATGGATACCCTAGTATTATCTCGTAATGTTTACTGACATTATTCATAACAAAAAAAGATTGTTTGAATGACCTTTTATCAATTTTGAAATTAATTTGTATTACTTTTGAAAATGGTATCTCAGTATTTTGTATTGTTGTAATTTTAATGTTTCTGGACAAATATTTTATTTTAACGTCGTTCTGTTTAATTTTTTCAAATAATGCCTCGCTCAAGATGTTGACCGCCGCTCCAGAATCCAACAACGACGCACATATTAAATTTTGTATCTCTATTTTTAGTACTGGTAGATTTGAGACTTCTTTGAAAGTACAACTTGCAATTATCAATTGATTATTCCCCTTTTTTTTTTCTTCGATTTGATCCGTTTGTGTCATCGATACCGTTTTGTTTTTCTCCCCCTGTTCACTAATCTTCACATTTTTGGTTATCTTACCCACTTGAATCTCATTTTGCCTCGGGAACCTCTGTATCTGTGGGCTTTTATTACTGTCTACATAGCGTACCAGCGGTTCCCTCTTTAGTTTAACCTCCTCGCATATTGTCTCCTACCTCTCATACCCATATTATGTCTCACACCCCTGTCCATCCTATCATAATTATACTCATAATTCCTATTTATCTCTGCATATGCTTCTCCCTGTTGTGGATAATAATTTCCTTGTCTTTGGTTACTTTGATTATTATCAACATTACTGTAATTTTGCCTATAATTAACGTACGTTTGTGGCATTTGATTATTTCCATTAAAATTTCGCCTCTGGGGAGTCCCCCAATATGTATTCGTAGAATTCGGAAAATTACTTTCTGCCTGAATTACTGGCTGTGTTTGATTTTGACTCATGGTCATATTTCTAGGGTTAAACCAGCATTGGAGTGTATTGTGGTTGGTTTTTCCACATAATTCACATTTTATGTCACCACCTTGGCCCTCTTTTGCATCTTTTAAACTTAAGTTATTTATTTTCTCTGTCGTGGCGTTTAATCGTTCCATCAGTTCTTTATTTTGATTTAATAGTGATTCAATTATTTTCATTGAAGTGCTATCATTATTTATATTCATAACTCTGTTTTCCGAATCCTCTAGCGCGTTCTCTATGTTTCTTGCCTTTTCGTAAGCCTCGTTAAATGTGGTAGGAGCCGTTTTTTTAACTTCCAATTGAATATCGGGTCTTAATCCGTCTAAAAATTTTGATAATTTAATTTTTTCCGTCAGACCAACCGCTCCCTGATCCTCTGATAGTTTCGCAACTTTTAAATAGTTGTACGCGGTCCTGACAATTTCCTCCTTAAAATCTTTAACGGACTGTTCGGGTTTCTGCGAGATTTTCATTAAGGCATTTTGTGATTTCATGAAATCTTGCTCCGGAGTGAATTTTAGTTTTAACGTTCTCTTAAAGTTTTCATAATTATTTTCGTCCTGTAACTCTTCGTGACTACTTACATATTGTAATGCTCTGTCCTTTAGTTTTGCTTTTAAAAATAACAATTTATGCTCTTCATTTAACTTCCCTATGTCTGCTATTTTATCAAATTGGCTAAAAAAAAAATCAATGTTGTCATTTTTATTCCCAGAAAATTCTGGCAAATGCACTAATATATCTTTGCCCTCCATAATTGTATTATCCTTTGTTTCTAATTTACGTATTAATTGCGCTCTAATTGCATCAATATCAATTTGCTGATTCTGCATCAATCTAATGATTGGCAATATATCTTAAATATTGCCTAACCTATTACTCAAACTATATAATATCATTAACATATCATACATACACTTCCAACAATTGTCATATCATTCTATTCGCATTAGTGTTAAACAAATCACTTTAGTGTGTATTCAACATCAGTCAACTAATAAAGTTCATAATTATATATATAATATCACTTCAGAATTTCAAACAACTCACAGTGGTAAAGAAATTGCACACAAGACTCTGCTTCTGAATATCATACGTTAATATCCTACGGTTCTTATTCTTAATATTATGATAAATATTTTCATTATTAAGTTTGGCGATTAACGTAATAGATCACCTCTCAAATTTACTACTTCTTCATACTCGTTATAATCATAATAGTGTTAAAATGTAATCTAAATGGTAATCATAATGTTGCTCACAACTCATATTCTAAGTCTATTTTCACTACAGTTGGTAAAAAAAATAAAAAATAACAACTTGTTTCCTCTTCTACAAAAAAAAAAACAAAAAAAAAAAAAAAAAAACACTTAATTATTCTAGCAAACTAACAACATATTATTTTAGTCTTGATTATTACTAAGGTCTCTTCCGCAATATCCACAAATACTTCCAACCACGTGCATCCTGATCGCGGCACCATAGATGTAGGAGTTAATCACCTAGAAGCAATAGATGCATGCAAGGGTTGGAATACGCAAGGAATACAACGCATTGACCTTACACATACGTTTATTAGACAACCTAAATTTCAATTTACATGTCAGAACTATAGTATTACAATCTGTTTTATGTTAATAATTTTGACGTACAATACCCAGAAGCAGAGGCAAACTATAGTGTCAAATATGATTTTTAGAATCTAACGGGGAGGCACTTACTATCACGGATGTATGCAACGATGATCGTAGCATCGGCGACCGGGACCCAGTATCATCTCCAGTGTATGAAAACGTTGGCAGTATATTGGCACTTCTCCACGGCTATATGGCAGACGAGAGCCTCCGACATCTAACTCTCAGGAACCCAATCTGAAGACCGTCTCCTTTTTTTCTTGATTCCTCTCGTCCTTAGCGAAGCTGTTGTCCGTTTACAGGGGGCCATTCTAGCACGCCCCTCACTTTCATTGGGCAGTGGGCTGTTTCTCCTTCAGTGGTTCCTATCCCTAATTGGTCCTTTATTATACCGCCTCTGCCGCCTCTGTCCATAGGCTATTTAGTACCTCCCCTCACATACGTTTATTTTGTAAAACAACTTTGATTCTTCTCCTCTGAGGTTTTTACTGTGGGCCATAAAATAACGACCATCCATCTTGTAAAATACAAACTTCAGATCGCTATCACTGGCCACACCGACAGCTATTCTTCTATTTTTTTATTGTTTTACAATCCTGTATTTGCCCCTGCCTCTGCATCCTTTATGACACATTCTTTATTGTCCACACACCGTGGGGAATTACACTATTTTCACTTCTACACTAAGGATGAAAAAGGAGCAAATTCTTACAGAGAAGCGTTAAGAAAAAACAGTGAAATATTCAAAGACAACAAACCAAAGGACATCATTATTACTAAATCAAACAAGGTTATCATTAAAATGAAAAACAAAGATGACTTAACAGTAATTAAAAACAACATAGAAAAAAATGAAAATATGAATGCACTAGGAAGTGTCAAGATAATTAAACAAAAAAAACACAGACACATAGCATTTGGTATTCCTGATGATATAGACGAAAAAAAAATAAAGGATGAAATTGAACATAACTTAGACAACAGAGAAATTGACATAATAAAAATATTTACCGGGAAGAATAACAAAAAAAATATAATTTTTGATGTGGATAACTACTCCAAATATGTCCTAACACAGAAAAAAAATCTAATCATAGATCTTATTAGAGTTAGAATCAGCCAATATATCAGCATCAACAGATGTTACAGATGCCAAAATTTTGGCCATATCTCTAAGACATGTAAAAAAATGAAAGATGTGGCAAATGTGGAGGCAACCATGATACCAGAAACTGTTCCTCCGATATTACAAAATGTGTCAACTGTACAATCAATTCAGATCATAGATCAGACAGCAAAGACTGCCCAGAATTCATTAAATATAAAACTACCCAATTGAATCATGGCCAGTAGTATAATATCATCTCAGTCAGCAATTAAAATCGTACAAATAAATCTAAATAATTGTAGGGCAGCAACAAATCAATTAGTTCAATTCATAATAGAAAATAAAATAGATATAGCATTAGTTCAAGACATTTATAAAAAAGAAAACAATATTACTGGCATACCATCTGGATGGCAGACTTTTAGTTAAAAAAATAAAACAGCTATTATAATAATATGCAATACAAAAATAATAAGCAATGAAGTTGAATCTAATGGAAACTCAATAATCATTAATATTTTATTAAAAAAGGAAAATTTATTTTTGGCTTCAGTTTATTCATCTCCAACATCTAACCTAGAAGAAGATTTAAATTTCTGCTGTAATAATTTCTTGTACAAACAAATAATAATTTCGGGTGACTTCAACGCAAAAAATAGATCCTGGGGTTATAACAGAAATGATAATCGAGGAGACATAATTTTAGACCTATGCACAACATTAGATTATAAAATACACAATAATCCAGACGACCATCCAACTTATCACCTACTAGGTAAAATAGGCTATCCAGATCTAACAATAGGTTCTGCAACTACAAGTAACATTATCAAGAATTGGAAAGTACATCTAACAGAAACTAACTCAGACCACAGATATATTACTTACGAAATAGATACCGAATATATTAAACTGACAGAAAACAGATATAAAAGTAAATACTGCAATAGAAAAAAATTAAGAAAGCTATTAATCAATCTTCAGGATAAATACTTAGACATAGTGAAATCCATAACAACAATAGCAGGAGTAGATAACTTCCTCAAAGATTTTTACAATGATCTACATGACATCTGTGATAAATTATTTAAAATTAAAAGAAATAAAGGAATTGTTAAAATAAACTGGTGGAACAACGATCTAAGAATTAAAAGAAACAGAATTAATGCACTTTATAAAAGAGTCAAAAGAACAGGTAACGAAGAATTAAAATTAATATATAACAAAGAAAAAGCTCAATACAAAAGACAAATTCTAGATGCAAAATTAAATAGTTGGAAAAAATTCTGCAATAACAATAAAGAAATGTATGGCAAACCATTTGAAGTTGCAAGAAATAAATATTTTAATAGAAATAGTTTAATACATATAAAATTAGATGGCATGCCTTTAAATACGAACTACGAAGACATTTATATTAAACTAATAGAGAGTCATTTCAATATAACGAATAATATAGCATTGGAAAAAGAAAAAACAATCATGATAAATAATGAAAGAATAAATTATCAAGAATTAAAAGAGGCAATAAAATTACAAAGCAAAAATAAAGCACCTGGAACTGACAAAATAGACCCAAGGATCACAAAATACTTAATAGACCATAGCGCAAATTTAATATTAGAACTAATGAATAAGCTTTTAGAAATAGGGTATTTTCCAAACATATGGAAAAAATCTACAGTCCTTTTCTTCTGCAAAAAAGATAAATCAACCAATAATCCAAAATCATACCGACCCATTTGCCTCCTACAAACTTTAAGTAAAATAATGGAGAGAATAATTCTATTTAGATTAAATTTTCATCTAGAAAACAATAATATTATACACAATGAACAATATGGATTCAGAGAAAAAAGGAATACAACCATGGCAATTAATGAACTCTTAATGAAAATAAAAAACAGCATCAAAAATTATAAATATATAATAGCTATTGCATTTGACTTTGCAGGAGCGTTTGATAGCGCAGACTGGAACATTCTGAAAGATATCTTCAAGAACTTAAACATCAGCAGTTATCTCAAAAATATTTTAATAAGTTACTTGACAAACAGAGAGGTTTGTTTTGAAATAGATGGTAAAGAAAGAATCTTTGGTGTGGATCGCGGTTGCCCTCAAGGTTCTTGCTTGGGTCCGGTAATGTGGAATCTCATTGCCAACAATATTCTTAAAAAATTTGACATTGAAAACTGTCATATACAAGCTTATGCAGATGACTTCATAATTTCATACTCAGATAATAGTAGAGCCATGCTGGAAAACATAGGTAATGATCTAATCAATAAATTTATTAATATAAGGGAAAACCTAAATTTAACTTTATCGATAGACAAAACACAAGGTATCATCTTTGGAAAAGATCTCTCTAGAAGGAATCCTATAATTAAAATCAAAAATAGTAATTTATAGTTCAAAAATCATATTAAATATCTAGGCATTATAATTGACAGAAAACTAAACTTCATTGAACATTTAAATTACCTAAATGAAGAAATTGCAAAATTTATAACAGGTATTAAAAAAGTAGGCAATGCCTACTGGGGAATTGACTCTTACACAATAAAGGAATGGTATAGGGCTGTTGTCGAATCCAAAATCTTATATGGCGCGGAATGTTGGTTTCCTTTCTTAAATAGTCATGGTATACGTAAATTAAACTCAATTCAACGCAAATTCTTAATCAAAATTCTAAAAAGTTATAAATCTGTTTCCAACATGGCTCTCTATACACTTACAGGTATACCCCCAATAGAAATTAAAATTAGAAATAAATTAGAAATATATAATATGAAATTAAATAAACATAAAATTAATTTAGATAACAAAGAAATTGCAATAACAGACATAGAAAATAAAACCATTAAATTTCTAATCAATAGCTTAAATTATCCAAAAAATCTTCACTTCTTGGAATTAAATAACGGTTTTCCAATCAAAAGTAATGTAGATATTGAAGCTTACACAGACGGAAGTAAAATTGATGATTTTGTCGGGTTGGGTTTTGTTGCTTTTCATAAAAATTTAATAATTAAAACAGACACAAAACTACTAAATAAATATAATTCAGTATACCAGTCTGAAGCATTAGCCATACAAAAATTAATAGAATGGTTTAGTGACACCAACTTCATTAGCATAAATATATACACAGATAGTCAGGCAGTATTTAAATCTTTAAAAAATATCTACCCAAAATCACCAATAATTGTAAATATACATAATATTTGTAATAATATTCAAGACAAAACAATAAACATAGGGTGGGTTAAATTACATATTGGCATTGTTGGCAATGAGATGGCGGACGCCTTGGCTGGTATGGCTCATATTTTAGAAGACACATACTTAGACATTATCCTTCCAACATCTATCTTAAATCAATATACGCAAAAGAAAATTTTAAATGAATGGCAATCCAAATGGGAAAACTCTGATAAAGGAAGATTCACCTATAATATCATAAACAACGTAAATTTCGATTTAAAATTTAACAATAACATTTTAACTTACTTTATAACTGGCCAAGGCAGCTTTCCTTCATTTTTATATAAAATTGGCAAAATAGACTCACCAAATTGTGTTTGTGGAGAACTTGGCGATCCACACCACTTTGTTACAATGAAATGTAACTTCTGTCCTGAGTATATTAAAAAGTATGATAATGAGAATTATTTTAAATATTATAAACGTATAGATAAAAATAAACAT
Source organism: Dolomedes plantarius (assembly GCA_907164885.2). NCBI lineage: Eukaryota > Metazoa > Arthropoda > Arachnida > Araneae > Dolomedidae > Dolomedes > Dolomedes plantarius. Next base: position 181,604,790 of record OU015498.1, on the reverse strand, counting down.
AACTTAAGAAAAATAAAAAAATATCTATAATAAATTAAACACGCACTACTCATTCATATTCAGCACTTTTTAATCCTTGAAGTATTCTATTATTAAATTATTGAAGTCGTTATACTTTGTTATTAACTTCAAATATTAAGTGTTTTGTTATATTAATTTGTGAGTGGTTTTTATTTGGAAGTTATATTAAGCTTTATTTTGAATGTTTAAAAAAAAAAAAAAAAAAAAAAAAAAAAAATTAAAATTTGGCTACTTTGCTTCGTTATGTTACTTATTTAAAATTTTTATTTTGTTCTAAAATTTAAAGGTATAAATTCTTGTTTAAGTATTTCATGTATTAGTATTTTTATCTACTTAAAAAAAAAAAAAAAAAAAAAAAAAATCCTTGATGTAATATTTATCAACAAAATTGTTTTTCTGCTTTGTCTTATGTATATCTTATGTATTCCACAACTTGTATTTCTATGTTTTTGTAACCTTTTATTTTTTAAATAAATTTCTGGGTCTTCTGACTCTGCTAGGTTCCGCCGAAAACGGTCGCTCGGGCTTGGTTTTGCTGGATGTAGATTGGTCTTTCCCCACTCTTCTTGGCACTTGTGTGTCGATAAACCCATTTGGGTTCGTCAAGAGTGTGGGTGTTTTCTGTCCCTATCTATCCCTAAGAATTGACGGCAGTTTTCGGTTGTTAAAAATTATTAATAAAATCTATAATGAATTAAATAGAAAATGCTCATTTATTTTTAGTACCTTTTAGCCTCGAGACTGGTCAGGGTTTGGCTTCTTTACTCTTAATACAAATATTAACTAACATATATTTAATGGTATCAATATTAATTGCAACTGTTTTTATTTATTGTATATTTTATTTTGGTATATCTCAAAATTTAAAGTTCATGAAGAATTCATGAAAATACATTTGTTTATTTCTGGTTAAAATGTATATCTTCTTCTAAGTGAATTTTCAAAATTTGTTGTTTTTAAGGAAATTATTATGTTTATATTATTCACTTAGTTTTAGGAAATTTATTATAAAAATTATACATACAGTGAAATACTTAATAAGTTATTATCATTTTTGTTTGTATTTTGAAATTTAAGTCTTGTTATATTTCAAAAAAAAAAAAAAATTAATATTTCTTTGTATTCAAAATGATGTTTATGCTTACTTGGAATTTTTGCATTTATTTGTACTTTAAAATTTAAATTTCTTTGTATTTATTTTCATGTAAATGCTCAAAAGGAATTGTTTCCACTTTATGTACCTCTGTTTTTATTGTAAATAAAATTTTGGGGTCTTCCGACCCTGGATGGTTTGGCAGGTACGCTCTGTTGGCTGTGGTTTTTGCTGGATGTAGAGAGGTATTCTCCTCACTCCACATTGACCCTTTGGTGTCGATAAGCCTTATTTGGCTCGTCTGGAGTGTGGCTTTTACTGTCCCTATCTACTCTTTATATATCTACTATGCTTTAACACTGTTGCGGCAGTTTTTATGTGCTCTTATGATTTTTATTATTTTTAGCGTTATTTTTTATTCCTGAACTCTAAAAGTGTTTTCGTCTTGAAATACAAAAGCAAATATATACCTTGTGAAGTTTTCATTCATTTTGAGTCATTATTTTGAAAGTTATCGACGAAATTCCAAAGATTTTATAATTTGATCCTTATATTTTCAAACGTATTTTCTTCATCTTTTGAATTTTGATCCCAGCAACCTTCAAACCTCTTTAAGAAGATTCACCATAGAATTCGGATTAATAGGACATCAACCTTTTGAATTTTGGACTACTGCAAGTGAAGTTATCTTTTTTGAAGTTTTAAATATACTGTGTTTATTTTTTAAATACAATTCACTGAATTACGAGATGCCATTATTATCATTTCTGATTTCCTTTTAGCGCCTACTAGTTCGCCAATTTTTACATTATTGAAGATATTTAAAAGTAATTCTCAAGTATTCTTTTGATTTATCATTTTTTTTTTATTTCTGAAAAAGATTCTACAATCATTCTACTTTATTTCAAGAACTTTTTTAGTGTTTCAATTTAACATTTTCATCGCCATCAAGATTTATACTTTTTACGCCTACTGTCTCGCCAATTTTAACAGTACTGAAAGGTTTACAAGAAATACTCAAGTATTTTTATGTTTGACGATATTTATTTCTGAACGCCAAGTTTTTCGCCAACTAAATCATTTACGTGTTTTTTTCTTTTAATAATAAGGACTTACCTACTTGTTCGCCAATTTTTACAATATTGAAGCTATTTAAAAGAAATTCTCAGGTATTCTTTGGAATTGTCGTTTTTTATTTTTGAAAAAGTTTCTATAAACATTCTACTTTATTTCAAGAACATTTTTAGTGTTTCTATGTAACATTTTTCATCGCCATCAAGTTTTATACATATTACGCCTACTGTCTCGCCAATTTTAACAGAACTGAAACTTTTACAAGAAATACTCAGGTTGATCGCCAAGTATTTCGAAAACTGATTCATTTTTGTGTTTTTATTACTACGGACATATCTTTTCAGTCAATTTTTAAAATTTTATACTATTTTTCTTTTTATGTTTTAAATACTTATTTAATTCCTGTTTGATATTGCTTGGTTTTAAATTTAATCTTTTCTCTGATATCTTCTGGATTTAAGTCGCCAAATTATTATTTTATATACTGAACAAGGTTTTAATTACTTTATCATATTTTAATTTTAATTTCTAGGTATTTTGTTAATTTTTAATATACTTTTAGATATTTCTGTAGTTATTATACGATTTATAGGTATTTTTATTGTGATTATATCAAATGTTTATGTCTGTTTAAGCTTTTTATTTTTACTTAATTATATTTTATTACTTTGAAAGGGTATTGAATTATTATTTTATAGGCTTTATCAATTTAAGATATTTTTGAGATTTTTCTTGTTCATATGTCTTAATCATGAGTCAGAAAAATAAAGATAGGTCAAAAGAATATATAGATATGGACACAGACAATTTCCCATTTCAAGATATTTTCGACGATTACAAATCAGATTTTATCTTAAAGATAAAACAAAGTATTCTAGATATAGACTTAATCTTAGGAGAAGCCAACAAAGCAGGAAAGAAAGTTGGGAAAGACTTAATAAAGGACATAAACAAGAAATGTCTTAAGTTAATGATGTCCTGCATTAATGCAGAGAAGGACTTTGCTTGTCTCTCAGCTAAAAACAATGTCTACGAAAAGGTCACTAACAACTTCGACTCTCGTCTTCAATCAATAGAGGAAACAATTGTTAGAAATAAAGAAAATTTAGAAGACATCCTAAATAAAAACAGAATAGACTTGTATAAGGGAATGGAATCAATGTCTGTTGATCTAAACTACAAGATTGAAGAAAAGATAATTGCTAGTTCTCAAAATTTTGACAAAAATATGTTTGATATAAAAAAAATTCTAAAAGAAAAAATTCAATTATTCCTTTAGTAAACAGTGAAGACTTTCCGCAATTAGGTAGAGATGATTTAAAAGAAGAAGAACAAATTCTCATAATCGACACAAAAGAGGACAAGGGAGCTATCTCGTTTAGAGACGCACTAAGAAAGAATAAGGATATATTCGAAGAAAACAAACCTAAAGACATTATTATAACAAGGCCAAACAGATTAATTATAAAGATGACAGAAAGAGAAAAACTACAAAAAGTAAAAGAGAATTTAGAAAATAATGCAGATATGAAGGATATAGGTGTAATTAGAATTAACAAACAAAGGAAAAATAGATTTATAATTTTTGGTATTCCAGAAGATCTTGAAGAAACAACAATTAAGGAAGAAATTGAAAGCAATCTAGATGGAAGAGAAATAGACATAGTGAAAATTTTAAAAGGAAAAAACAACTTAAAAAACATTATCATTGACGTAGATAATATCTCAAAAATAGTTCTATTAAGAAAACCTAATCTCATTCTGGACTTTATTAGAGTAAGGGTAGAACCCTATATCGCTATTAATAGGTGTTATCGATGCCAGGGTTACGGCCACATTGCCTCAGTTTGCAAAAATCAAGAAAAATGTGGCAAATGCGGAAACAATCATGACACAAGGAAATGTAATTCTATTATCACCAAATGCGTAAACTGTAAAGAAAATACAGATCATAGATCAGATGCCAGAGACTGCCCTGCATTTACTGCCTATAAGGCAAGCTTAATAAGTAAACACAATGGAAAATAATTCTCAGAATCAGTCAGTAATTAATGTAGTACAAATAAATCTTAATAATTGCAGGGCAGCTACTCCACAATTAGCTCAATTTATCGTTGAAAACAAAATAGATATTGCATTGATTCAAGATTTTTATAGAAAAGATAATAAAATAACAGGCATTCCATCAAGTTGGCAAACATTTACTTCGAAAAATTTAAACTCAGCAATTTTAATTATTAATCAATCAATAATTAGTAACGAAGTTATTTCACGTGATAATATAATAATTATAAGTATTATGGTTAAAAATGAAAAACTTTTTATAGGTTCTCAATATTCTTCCCCTACCTCAGATCTTGAAGAGGATTTAAACAAATGGTCATATGATTTTCACAATAGAAAAATTATTGTTTCAGGTGACTTCAATGCTAAAAATAATTCTTGGGGCTACAATAGGAATGATATTAGGGGAGATATTATCATAAATCTTTGTACTACTCTTCATTACAAAATTTTCAATAACGCTAGTGATATCCCAACCTACCTTCCCCTTTAGGAAATTATGGTTATCCAGTCTTAACAATTGGCTCAAATACAACTTTAGATTTAATTCAAAATTGGAAAGTACACGATACTGAGAGCAACTCTGACCATAGATATGTAACTTATGAAATATCAGCAAACTATGTATCAAGAACACAAATTAGATATAAAAGTAAATATTGTAATCTGTCAAAATTAAAGAGAAATATGAAAAATTTGGAATTACGTTTGATGCACAATTTAATTGGGATTGAGTCCACAGAAACACTAAATAAATTTCTTGAAAAATTTTATGAAGAAGTTTGGAAAATATGTGATAATAACTTTAAATTAAAGAAAATAGGAAAGAATAAACAACTTACATGGTGGAACTCAGAACTAAGCTCAGAGAAATAAAATACATGCCCTATATAGGAAATATAAAAGAACAAATGACCAATCCATAAAAATAATATACAGTAGAGAGAGGGCTCTTTATAAAAAGAAATTTATACAAGCAAAACAAGAAAGTTGGAAAAATTATTGCAATAGATGTGGTGAAACTTATGGTAGAACTTTCGATATTGCTCGGGACAATAGTTTAGATAATAGCTCACTCATACACATTGCCTTAGATGGTATGCCAATAGATACGACCTATGAAGATATATACAAGAAACTAATTGAGACACATTTTAATATAACAAATGAAATAATAACTGAAAGAAGAATGGACTATACAATACAAGAAGACATCATTGATCAGAAAGAACTTATTCAAGCTATGAAACTTCAATCGATTAATAAAGCACCAGGTACAGACAAGATTGATCCACGGATTACTAATTACTTAATTAAATATTGTCAAAATCTTATCTTAGGAATTATGAACAAAATATTGGAACTGGGTTATTTTCCTAAAATATGGAAACAAGCACAAGTAATCTTCTTTGTAAAGAAAAACAAAATAGCAACCAGTCCTAATTTTTATCGTCCAGTCTGTCTTCTTCAAACATTAAGTAAAATATTTGAAAGAATTATCAATTTCAGATTAATATACCACTTAGAAAATAATAACGGTTTACATCACAATCAATATGGCTTCAGAGAAAATAGAAATACTACAATGGCGGTTGATAAATTGTTAAACATAATTAAAAAAAGGAATAAAGATTACAATTATACAATAACTATATCTTTTGATTTTTCTGGTGCTTTTGACAATGTAAATTGGCAGATTCTGAAAGAAACAATTCATGAGCTAAATCTTAATAGACCCATTGAAATGATTCTAAGAAGTTACCTTTGCAATAGATGTGTAGGCTACCAAATTGAAGGAGTTTTCAAATCATATGGTATTAATAAAGGATGTCCACAAGGATCTTGCTTGGGGCCAACTTTATGGAACATCATAGCGAATAATATTTTAAATGAATTTAACAACGAGGATTGTGATCTAATAGCATACGCAGACGACTTCGTGCTGGTCTTTTCAGGAAACACAAAAAAATTATTGAAAAAAAGGGTACTGAACTAGTTAAAAAATTTGTGGAATATAGTAGTGCTTTAAATCTTACAATTTCAATACCAAAGACTAACGCGGTGGTATTTGGAAAAGACCTTTCAAGGAGATATCCTATAATTAAAATAAATGGTGTCAACATAAAATTTAAAAAATCTTTTAAGTATCTTGGTATTATAATAGATAATAATTTAAACTTTTTAAAACATCTAAATTATCTCAATGACGAAATATCAAAATTTATAAGAGGTATCAAAAAGGTTGGAAATACTTATTGGGGTGTATCTTCAGAAACTATAAAGGTATGGTACAGTGCTGTAGTTGAATCGAAATTGTTATATGCAATACAATCATGGTATAAGTACTTAAATAGCCATGGCCGACGCAAATTAATCTCTATACAACGCAAATTTTTGGTTAAGATAATAAAATGCTATAGATCTGTTTCGAATATGGCTTTATATGCTCTATCGGGAGTGGCCCCTATGAATTTAAAAATTGATGAACTTATGAAAATATATAGAATGTGGAATGATCAGATTTCAATATCAATAGATGATAAATACATAAACTCACAAGATATGGAAACAAAAACAATTAAATTCACAATAGATTCAAGAAATTTTCCGAAGAACTTAGATCTATTTGAAATTAGTAAGGGTTTCCCTATTAAAACTGAAGCGAATATTGAGGCATACACTGATGGAAGTAAGAGGGATGGGCTCGTGGGTTCTGGTTATGTAACCTTCCACAATAATCGTATAATTAACACAGGTATGTTTACTCTAAACAATAATAACTCGGTTTTTCAAGCAGAGGCCATGGCTATTTTAAAATTATTAGATTGGTTTATCACAACTAACTTTAACTGTATTAGTATTTTTACAGATAGTCAAGCTGTGGTCAAGTCTCTAAACAATATCTATCCAAAATCACCGATTATAATTGATATTCAGAACATATGTAGAAACTATCCTCATCTGAAAATTGGAATTGGTTGGGTTAAATCACACATTGGAATACTGGGAAATGAGATGGCTGACACACTGGCTGGGATGGCAAATGTTCTTGAAGATAATCAAACTTATGTAAATTATCCGATATCATTAATTAAGAATAATATGAAAAAGAACATCCTTGAAAATTGGCAGGCAAAATGGGAAAATTCAGATAAGGGTAGATTTACATACAATATTATTAAGAAAGTTTCATTTGATTTAATCTTTAAAAACAATATTATAATTTTCTTTGTGACTGGACAGGGTAGTTTCCCATCTTTTCTATTTAAAATAGGGAAATTAGAATCTCCAAATTGTGATTGTGGATCTTTGGGAGATTCCAATCATTATATTATGAGTAAATGTTCAGCTAGCACTTTATATATTAAACGTAGTAATAATGAATCAACTTAAAATTATTATAAAAGAATTGACAATAGTGTTGGAAATATTAAAATTATCAATAAAATATATAATGATCTTAACTCTAAATACTCATTTATTTTCAGTACATTTTAAATATGCATTAGTTGTATTTTTATTTACTTATATTTAACTGTTTAAACTAATATTTGTTTTGTTTTGTGCTGACTGGCCTATTTAACGTGCACTGTACCATATACCTTTGTTCCTAATTTTGAATTGTTTGACATATTGTGAACTGCAGCAGTGTTATTAGCTTATTTAATATTCTTTATTGAATTTATCTTTAAGAAAGTATGTATTGTTTGTTTATCTATTTCATGTTATGTATTATAATTTACATATATACTTTTATTTGTATATATTTTTGTTTTGTCTTTATGTTTTGTAATTTGCTATTTGTTATTAACAGTTTCAAAATTTATATTTCTGTTTTTGGTTTCTACTTATTTATTTTATCATTTGTTTAAATTTGTATTTTCTAGACTATGTATAACTCTCTTTTAATTCTATATATATATAATTTCTTTTTTTTTCTTCACTCTAGTCTAAATTCTAATTACAATTCTTGTTTTCATAATGTTTTGTATTGTCGTTCTCTTAAAACAAAATTATATATTGTTATCTGACTTGTCATAATATTCATCTATTTTTGAATTTTATATTTATGCTTAAAATATACTTTTACTGATATGTAAATTAGATCTCAAAACTATATGACTTTTGTTAGAATTTAAGTAGAACATATAACTTATGTATCAAAATTTATTTATTGTTTTCATATTATGTAAATTATTTATTTGGTTTTCAAAATAAATTTTGGGTCTTTGGACTCCAATGGTTTCGCTGATCTTAGTCTTGGATGTTGGTTTCGCTAGTGTGTAGATTGAGTTCTCCCCACTTTCCATTGGCTTAGGCGGCGGTAAACTCATATTTGGTTCGCCGGAAGTGTGGGCTTTTTCTGTCCCTATCTACTCTCTTATGTCAAAGTGCTTTAACACTGTTGCGGCTGCTTATTGTGAGCTCTTAAGTTTTTCATAATTTTTAGCGTTATTTCTTACTTTAGGATTCTAAAAGTGATTTTATTCTGAAATATTCATGTTAAACCATTTCTCGTAAAATTTTCATACACTTCGAGACATTATTTTGAAAGTTATCGTCGATATTCCAAAGATTTTATAAACTTGCTTCATATACAGTCAAACGTATTTTTATCATCTTTTAAACTTTGTTTCCTGCAACCTTCAAACCTGTTTAAGAAGACTCATCATAAAATTCTAAACAATAGGACATCAATTTTTTAAATTTTGGACTACTGCAAGTAAAGTTATCAGTTTTTAAAGTTTTATTTAAACTGTGTTTATAATTTAAAACATATCATTGAAATTTACTTTCTCTACGAGACGCCATTTTTATCTTTATTGACTCTCATTTATCGCCTACAAGTCCGCCAATTCAACCGAACTGAAGCTTTTTTACAATAATTTCTCAAGTAATTCTATGAAATGTCGCTATTTATTTATGAAGAAACATTCTAAAGGTCGTTTCAATCTATTTCAAGAGTGTTTTTAAGTATTTTTATCTAACTTTTTTTATCGCCAACAAGTTTTACTCATTATACATTAATTTTTAAATTTAACAATCAACTTCAAGAAACTCGCCTATGTTGTAGCCTAGAAGATTTGTATGCTCAACAATTATTATATCGCCAAGTAATTCGCCAATTATACCAAATTTGTGTTTTTGGATACAGAGGAAATATCTTTTTCAAGTTAATTTTAAAATTCATATTATGTTGTAAATAATTAATCTCTTAACCTTTAACTCTTTTTAGTATTGATTACAAACTATTTAATAATTTCCTCTGGCATCTTTTGGAATTCAATTGCCAAATTAACATATTATATCTTAAACAAAGTTTTTAATACTTTATCTTATTTTAATTTTTGACTCATAGCCGTTTTATTAATTCTTATATATTTTTTGGATAATTCTGTAGTCTTAATATGGTTTATATGTATTCTTAATGTGTTTATATTCTATGTTTTTATCTTGCATTCAAGTATTTTAATTAGCTTAATGCATTTATTTAGTACCTTAATCTTTCCTATTTTAATCTTTAGTTTTTCTCGCCAATTTTATTTCTAATAAGTTCAGTATTTAAATAGCATTTAAACCTTTTTATGGTTAAAATTCGCTAATTTCTATAACGTAAATTCACTCTACCATTATAAACAGCTCTATTGTTCTATTATTTATTTATCTAAAATTTGTCTAATTTTCAAATTAACTAATAAGACCACTCATTGAAAAGAAGCGTAATATAATTGGCCTTGTATCATAAAGTTATCATAGTATTTATGTATTAAAATGAGTCAAAAAAATAAGGAAAAGGTTAAGGAAGTTATTGAGGAAGAATCAGACAATTTTCCGTTTAAAGATATCTTTGATGATTATAAGTCGGAATTTATACTTAAAATTAAAAATAGCATACTAGATATTGACTTAATCCTGAATGATGCAAATAAAGCAGGGAAAAATGTTGGCAAAGATATCATTAAGGATGTAAACAAAAGATGCCTAAAAATAATGATGACTTGTATCAACTCAGAAAAGGATAATGCATGTCTTTTGGCCAAAAATGATGTCTATGCACACGTTACTACAAATTTTGATACAAGACTGAAACAATTAGAAAAATCAACAAACAAAAATACAGATAGCTTAGTTGAAATATTGGATAGAAATATAACAGAATTCAATAGAGGCCTTGATACTTTGAACAATGACCTGACTAATAGAACAAATAAAATAGAAGATAATATGGAAGAGATAAGGAAATTGATAAATGAAAAAGCAATGGATCAACCAAAATTGTCAAGTGAACGTCTGTCAAATGAGGAACAAGTATTAATTGTGGATACAATCGACGAGAAAGGAGCAGTATCCTACAGAGATGCCTTACGAAAAAACAAATCAGTATTCGAAACGCACAAACCTAAGGATATAATATTAACGCGTCCCAATAGAGTAATAATTAAAATGAACTCTAGAGAAAACCTAGAAAAAGTGAAAGAAAAAATAGAAAATAATGAAAATATTAGGGATATGGGTAATCTATACTTATATATAAAGAGAGAGCGGATTTTGTACGTGGAGGGTAATCTCCAGAACCACTTCACCTATTTGAAAAATTCTTTCACTGTTTGAAAGGTACATTATTCCAGATGGACATAGGCTGTATATTATGTATATCTGATCATCTATACTTATATATAAAGAGAGAGCGGATTTTGTACGTGGAGGGTAATCTCCAGAACCACTTCATCTATTTGAAAAATTCTTTCACTGTTTGAAAGGTACATTATTCCAGATGGACATAGGCTGTATATTATGTATATCTGATCATCTATACTTATATATAAAGAGAGAGCGGATTTTGTACGTGGAGGGTAATCTCCAGAACCACATCATCTATTTGAAAAATTCTTTCACTGTTTGAAAGGTACATTATTCCAGATGGACGTAGGATATTATGTATATCTGATCAGTAGAAATAAAGTTAGGGGCTTACTTTATTCTGCTGAGAATAAAGTGGGCTTCTGAAGAGTGGGCTTCTGTTCTGACGATAGCGGTTCGAAACTAGCCTATGTTCTGGTATAATATTTTGTTCAACCCGGACAAAGTCGGGACAGGCCGCTAGTATTAAAATAAACAAACAGAGGAAACATCGATTTATAATATTTGGTATCCCAGATGATATTGAAGAAAATATACTAAAAGAAGAAATCGAAAATAACACAGAAGGAAGAGAAATCGACTTAGTAAAATGTTTTGATGGAAAAAATAATAGAAAGAACGTAATAATAGATACGGACAATGCAACAAGAAATCTACTGTTAAAAAAGACACACATCATAATTGATCTTATAAGAGTAAGAATTGCCTCATACATCTCGGTCAATAGATGTAATAAATGTCAGTCTTTTAGACATTTAGCTGGAAACTGTAAAAATAAGGAGAGGTGTGGAAAATGCAGTAAAGAGCATGATACGAGAACATGCACTGCCAATGTCACAAGATGCGTTAACTGCACTACAGAATACGACCATAGATCGGATAGTAAAGACTGCCCTGCGTTTACTAAATATAAAAATATTCTACTAAATAATTATGTATAATAATAATAATACTTCTCGGTCAGTTATTAAAATTGTTCAAATTAATCTAAATAACTGCAGGGCCGCAACATCTCAACTTACCAAATTTATAAAAGATGAATCAATAGACATTGCTCTCATACAAGATTTCTATAAAAAAGACAATAGAATTTTGGGCATTCCTATAAACTGGCAAACTTTTATGTCTAAAAATAGCAAGGCGGGGATTATTATAAGTGACAATAGAATTATCTGCAATGAAACTATGTCCTCTGAAAACGTCATTATTATAAACATTTTAGTTAGAAACAAAAAAATATTTCTCGGTTCTCAATATTCGTCTCCAACCTCAGATCTCCTACATGACTTAAATTCTTGGTCCTTTGATTTTCATAATAAATTTATAATAATTTCAGGAGATTTTAATGCAAAAAATAATTTATGGGGCTATAATAGAAATGACAATAGAGGTGATATTATAATAGACCTATGTACTACTTTAGACTATAATATTTACAATAATCCAAATGAAATACCTACATATCACCTTCTTGGAAATTACGGATATCCAGACCTTACTATTGGCTCGAATCTATCTTCAAATCACATTAATAACTGGAAAGTGCACGAAACAGAATCTAACTCAGATCATAGATTTGTCACCTATGAAATAGCAATAGACATTATACCTAGAACAATAAATAGATATAAAAGCGAATATTGTAATAAATTAAAATTAGGAAAAGCACTTAAGAAGATGGAAGAAAAATTAATTAACAATATAGAAAATTTAGATAATATAGATAAAATAGACCAATTTGTGGATAAATTTTATAATAAATTATACTCTATTTGTAATAATAATTTCAAAATCAAAAAAAGGAAAACAAATATAGAACTAAATTGGTAAACCCTCAACTCAGACAACAAAGAAATAAAATCAACGCCTTATATAAAAAATTTAAAAGAAATGGTCTACAGTCAACAAAAATAATTTATAATAAAGAAAGGGCAATCTACAAAAAAAATATAATAGAAGCTAAAAAGAATAGCTGGAAAGAATATTGCTACAATATAAGGGATAAATTTGGTCGAACTTTCGAAATTGCGAGAGAAAAAATACTTAATAATAATTCACTTATTCATACATCATTGGAAGGTATGCCACTAGATAGTAATTATGAGGACATTTATAATAAATTAATAGAAAGCCACTATTATATTACAACAGACTTGAATGAGGAAGAGATCTACAATAATTTAGAAGATGAAGAAATTAACCAACAAGAATTAATAGAAGCTAATAGAATGCAAGGGAAAAAAAAGGCACCTGGATCAGACAGAATTGACCCAAAAATAACAAACTATTTAATAGAATACTGCCCAAATCTAATATTAAAATTACTTAACAAATTATATAAATCCGGCTACTTCCCAAATAAATGGAAAAAAGCTTTAGTTATCTTCTTCCTAAAAAATGGTAAACCAGAAAAAAATCCAAAATGTTATCGTCCAATCTACCTTCTACAAAACATAAGCAAACTATATGAAAGAATTATACATTTCAGACTAATGTTTCACCTAGAAAATAATAATTTGCTCCATAATAACCAATTCGGTTTTAGAGAGGGGAGAAGCACAACAATGGCTATTGAGAGGCTGTTAGAAACAATTAAAACAAGAAGAGAAAATTTTAAATATACTATCGCTATTGCCTTTGACTTTACAGGCGCTTTTGACAGTGTCGATTGGCCTACACTAAAAAATACAATAGCATCACTTAACTTAAATAACAATTTACAAGCAACCCTTAATAGCTATTTAAAAAATAGATCAGTAGGCTATGAAATTGATAATAATTTTAGGTTCTACAACATAAATAGGGGTTGCCCACAAGGTTCTTGCCTAGGTCCTACGTTGTGGAATCTAATAGCTAATAAAATTTTAAAATATTTTGACGATTTTAATTGTGATATTATTGCTTATGCTGATGATTTTGTTTTAGTGTACTCAGAAAACACAAGGAAAGATCTAGAAAATACAGGGGAGACACTAGTTAACAATTTCTGCAGCATAAGCGACAGTCTAAAACTAACAGTTTCGGCAAATAAAACACAAGCAATAGCTTTTGGCAGGGACCTTTCGAGAAGATATCCAATTATAAAGATGGGGGGTTCAAGCATTAAATTCAACAAAAGTTTTAAATATTTGGGGATTTACATTGATAGAAACCTTAATTTCATAGATCACCTAACATACTTAAATAATGAAATTTCAAAATTTACAACCGGTCTAAGAAAAGTAGGTAATGCTTACTGGGGTGTATCATCAGATACTATCAGAACATGGTACAGAGTAGTTGTAGAACCTAAAATTGTATATGGAATTGAAATTTGGTACCCATTTTTAAATTGTCATGGCAAACGAAAACTCTCATCTATTCAGAGAAAATTCCTGGTTAAAATATTGAAATGCTATAAATCAGTTTCTAATTTGGCACTCAACGTTCTAACGGGCATTGCACCAATAAATTTAAAAGCGGAAACACTTGTAAAAAATTATAATATTAAATTTAAACGGCAACAGATAAATATAGATAACATCCAAATTAATTATACAGAATTAGATTATAAAACACCAAGATATTCAATTGACTCTAGAAAATATACAAAAAATTTAAAAATACTTAGAATAAATGAGGGTTTTCCAATAAGAAACTTGTCAGAAATAGAAGCTTTCACAGATGGAAGCAAAAGGGAAGAGGGTGTGGGTCTAGGTTTCGTAGTTTTCAAAGAACATAAAATAATTAAAACGGGAATGCATGCTTTAAATAATTTAAATTCTGTTTTTCAGTCAGAGGCAATAGCGATTCTAAAATTATTGGAATGGTTTAAAGATAGTAACTATAATAATATAGCTATTTACTCGGACAGTCAGGCTGCCGTCAAGTCTTTATGCAACGTATTTCCTAAATCTAATATATAAAAATGAATTTTTGTATCTCTGTAATTGTATAGAAATCCACAGTTTAGGAGCAACGATCGTGAAATTTTACATACAGGCGTCTTTAAAAACAGCCGAGGGTCTGAAGAACTTCAAAAATCGAAATTAATTACCGTTGATTTTTAATTAATAAAAAACCAACAATTTGTAAGCTGTTACACTTTCTGGAATCACCGCTCTGAATATGGCGTCCACGTTAGGGTTAGCAAACAGCGAGCGAAAAGATAAAAATAAATAAAATCAAAAAGTTTCAAGTTATATATTAAACCAGAATAATAAATGAAAATAATAATCTTTCAAGTCAGATTTTATACTCTAAAATAAATCGGATCCAACGGCATATTGACACTCTCACACGCGATGGAAAATTCGAATCAACCACGCTAAGTGTCACGATCTTTTTTAATCGCTACTGCAATCCTCCTAGCTTATGTCTCTGTGTCTATTGAAGAGTTAAAGACTAAGCTTCTATCCTGCTAACTTATTTCTCACTTAAAACTCCTCTTACTCCATAAATGTATGTATATTCACCAACCCATAGCAACTTTCCAAAAAACTCATTGCGTATATTTCTTACTTTACTCAACAGTGTTGTGTGTAATCGTGGCGTAGTAGTTAAAGCGATTCATTTGGTACCCCGTAAGTCTCGGGTTCGAGTATGGGATCGTGCAAATTTTGCTAAACCTGTATTTTCAGCTTTTTTATGAAGGCTTTTTTATTTCGGCTTTTATTTTATTATTTTTTTAATTATTATCTTTATTTTATTTTATTATTTTTTAAATTATTATTTTTATTTTATTTTATTATTTTTTAAAAAAATTTTTCAGCTTTTTTATGATGAAAGACCGAATATAGCTGAAATCTGAGGAGTTTATTATACATTTATATATTTTAATTGGTTTTCATATTATTAATGTGTATAACATTTCGTATGCTTTTTTTTCTATGTTATTTATACTGTGTTTAGTTTTTTAATGGATTTTGGTAGGTTTATTATAAATAGATGGCGCCACTATTTTAAACTTTTAGTATTCCATAAACCAGGTGTTCCTAAACGAACGGTACATTCAAATTAAATACAATGTCAGTGTATGCAATTAATGCCAATATATATATATATATATATATATATATATATATAATAAATACGACGATCAATGTATACGATTGACGTATAAAAAACAAAAAAAAATATATTAATAAAAAAATCGTAAGGGATATTTTTATAGACAAAATAATGTAGAAGAAAGTATTCAAATTAAATCTCATAGGACATACTAAAGAATATAGTACAGTTAATGTAGTACAGTTTGAGGAACATATCTTTTACATTATTTTAATATTTTTTTGAATAATGTCCAATCGTCTGCCGCATTAGCAAGAAAAAAATGTATTTTTTTGCCTATTTCGTTGTTATGTGAAGATAAACTTATTTAAAGTAACAGAAAAAGGAATCACGTGATCAGCGTTTAATAAATTAACCTTTTACATGCCAATGTTCCTTTTTTGGAACACCATGTTTAATATTTTTTTTTTAAATAAAGTGTGATATCTGTCAGTTTGAAAAAATTACCGTATATTATAGAAGGCATGATTGATTTTTTGACTTTTTTTTTCAAATATGAATATTTTAGCGTAGAAAAATTTCTAAAAATCAGCTTTTTTCACAATTTTTACAGTACGTAAGAAAAAAAATTCTATAAAATTCCTAAAAATTCAAATCCACCCAAAAATTTCCCCATCGTACTTGCAAAGGACAAGTTTAACGAGTTAATAAAATAAATTAAAATAATAACAAGAAATATTTCCTCAAGACTGCGTAAAAATGCAATGTTCCAAAAAAGGAACAATGGCATGTAACGATATACAAAAGCAGTGATATCACACGTGATCAGTGATTCTGCCGTCTGATTACTTAGAAAATTCAGCCGAACTTACAAAGCTGCATGCCCTACAAAAAGGAGACTCTTTAGACGTCGACGCAAATGACATTCGGCAGTTTCTTGGATTACTGTTGTTTAGTGGCTACCACTCAGTACCTGATGAAAATACATATTGGAGCTCTCAGGAAGATTTGCATATCCTAATTGTTAACAATACAATGCCCAGAAATAAATTTCGGATGTTAAAATTATTTCCACATTGTTGATAATAGTAAATTGAAACCAGGCGATAAATTAGGAAAAATTTCTCCCCTTTATAAAGAGGTGGGAAAAAATTTTCGTCAATTTGGATTTTTTCATGAAAATATGAGTATCGATGAATCCATGGTTCCGTGTTATGGACATCGTTCGGCTAAGGTATTCATACGTGGAAAGCCAATTCGCTTTGGTTTCAAAGTTTGGATGATCTGCTCAGCAAATGGTTATCCTTATGCTATGCCTATCTACGGTGGAAAAAGTTCGAAAAATGAAAATTTGCCACTTGGATCAAAAGTTGTCTCCGAACTATTATCTTTTATTGACAATCCAGAGAAACGCAAAATATTTTTCGATACCTTTTTTTACATCGTACAGTCTGCTGACAGATTTATCTAACAAAGGCTTTAAGGCAATCGGCACAGTGCGAGATTCCAGAACGGGACAATGTTCTCTTAAAACAGCAAAAGAAATATCGAAATTTCAACGTGGAGAGTTTGATTACCGATGCGATGGAGAAGTTTATATGTGCTATTGGAACGATAGTTTTGTTGTAACTATTACATCAAATTTTATCACTCACGAACCATTAGGAAGAGCAAAAAGATATGTCCGAGCTAAAATAAAAGTTGATTTTCCTTAACCTTACATTATAAAATTATATAATAAAGGAATGAGTGGAGTACACCTGTTGGACCGACTTCCTGGAAGTTATCGACCAAAGTTACGCAGCAAAATATGGTACTTTATTCCTTGATCATAGTGTGGCATGTAAAAGGTTAAATTCTAAAAATTAATCTTTAAAAATTCACCAAAAATCATAAAATGGAGGTAAAGATTCGAAAAAGATTTCATATTAAAGGAATTTTTATGATCTTTTTCGTGATATAAATTTTATAACCCTCAAATTATTATTATTTTAAATGCAAACTTAAAAAAAGTTACTAAAACAACTCAAAAATTTAATTTTAAAAAAATCTAAAAAGAATTTTTCAAAAATCTTTCTTAGTGCACTCCTACACTAAAAGAAGAATCGCCATGCAAATTTTCAGCCCTTTTATTTCCCGCGGTTTGGTCTGTACGTTGTATGTCAGTCAGTCAATCAGTCAGTCAGTCAGTTAGTTACGGAACTGTTTTATATATATATATATATATTATTATTACTATCTTTATATCGTAACGTTAACTTCATGCGCACGCATTATTTTCCTATGCTTTTTTTATCTTTATAATAGCGTAATTTTCATATGATTTTAAACAACAATAATTTTTAACTGGCATTCAATTCGATGTTAAAACTTTATATTTACACCCTATTTAAAAGAAGTAGGGTGTAAATTTTCAAAGAGAATGTTTCAACACCCAACTTCAAAGAAGTAGGGTGTAAATTGTAGGGTAGAAAGTTGGTAAAATCAAAATTTTGTGCAATGTATTTAATTTCTCGATTAAAAGTAGTTTTTTTCTAAAAATGAATTTATTTCGCTTGAAAAGCTAAATATTTTATGCACGCGGTTTATATTATTATTACTATCTTTATATCATAAAGTTAACTTCATACGCGAGCATTATTTTCATATGCTTTTTTTATTATTATCTTTATAACAGCTTTATTTTCATATGCTTTTAAACAACTATCGTTTTTATTCATATCATGTTGGTTTTTTATTAATTAAAAATTAAGAGTAATTAATTTCGATTCCGGAAGTTCTTATTATCTTTATTTTCATATGCTTTTTCATTTACGAATTATTCAAATGTTGGTTAAAAAACTTATGTAATTCATACATTTGCGTGAGTTTAATTATTGTAATTAATAAATTTATATTTCTGGAGAGGATGTTTCAGGTTTTAGTGGTACTATGATGAAAGGCTGAATCTACCAAAATTCTGAGGAGTTTATTATGGAGAGAAAAGGAATTTAATATGTAGAGGATGTTTATAGGAGTTTAATATGGAGAGGAGTTGAATGGTTTGCAGCCCTCAATCAAACACTTCATTTTTTAAGAGGCAACGCTACAGTCATATCATGGTTCTATTGGAAATTTCAGCTAAACCTGTAATTTCAGCTTCTTTTTTTGCCCAAATGATAAAAGGCTAAATCTAGCTGAATTCTGAGGAGTTTATTATAATTTTATATATTTTTTATTGGGTTTTCATTTTATTCATGTGTATAAGATTTCACATGTTTTTTTCTATGTTATTTATAACGTGTTTAGTTTTAAATTAATTTTGGTTAGCAAACATTAGACAATTTGACATTTTTACTTTTCGGATTTTAGTGCTTCGATGATGAAAGGCTGAAATTCCTGAATTCTGAGATGTGTATAACATTTCACATATACTATTTCTATGTTATTTATACTGTGTTGATTTTGGTTAACAAATATTGTTAAAATCCCGGGCAATGCCGGGTACTTCAGCTAGTCAAATATAATAGTCAAAATTCACTCAGTATGCAATGAAATTCAGAATAAAAATATATCAATAGGCTGGGTCAAATCTCATATTGGAATAATAGGTAACGAAATGGCGGACTTCTTGGCTGGGATGGCTACTAATGAAGAAGATAATAAAATAACCTATAAATATCCCATCTCAATAATAAAAAATCAACTAAATAAAGAAATTTTACAAAACTGGCAAGAAACATGGAACATCTCTGATAAAGGTAGATATACATATGATATAATAAACAACATCTCAACTAATTTAATTTTTAAGAATAATATTATCAATTACTTTGTAACAGGTCAGGGTAGTTTCCCTTCATTTCTTTTTAAAATAGGAAAATTAGACACCCCATACTGTTCATGTGGCATACTGGGTGAACCTCATCACTTTATAATGTCTTCCTGCTCAAATAGTAAAGAATATATCAAACGTGGAACTAATGAAACAATATTTCAATACTATAAGAGAATTGACAGCAGTATTCGGTTGATTAATATTATTAATAATATATATATAACGACTTAAATAGAAAATACTCATTTATTTTTAGTACCATTTAGCCTCTTGATCGGTCAGGGTTTGGCTTCTCTACTATCAACACAAATATCAAACAATATATGCTTCATGGTCTCAATATTAATTACAACTGTTATTTATTATAAATTTTTTTTGTTTTTGTTTTGTCTTTACTTATTTATTGTTTACATGTGTTATTTACTAGCTTTGACTAGTTATGTCTGTACTGATTTTATCATAATACTTTATATACTCTTTAATTTCTTTTGGCAATTTTTTTTTTGTTTGTTTCAAAATTTAAAGTTTCTGAAGAATTTATGCAAATTCCATTGAATACATTTTGCTTATAATGTATAATTATTTTTAGGTAATTTATCAAAATTTGTTATTTTTAAAGAAATTATTATGTTTATACTGTTCATTTAGTTTTAGGAAAAGTTTCAAAATTATATCTCTAGTGTAGTTTTTAATAAGTTATTTTCACTTTTACTTGTATTTTGAAATTTAAGTTTGTTATACCTTAAAAAAAAAAAAAAAATTATTTATATTTCTTTGTATCCAGTATCATGTTTATGCTTACAAGGAACTTTGTATTTACTTGTATTTTGAAATTTAAGTTTGTTATACTTTAAAAAAAAATTTTAATTTATATTTCTTTGTATCCAGTATCATGTATATGCTTACAAGGAACTATGTATTTACTTTGTGTACCTCTGATTTTTGTAAATAAACTTTGGGGTCTTCCGACCTTGGATGGTTTGGTTAGTGCGCTCTGTTGTCTGTGGTTTTGCTGGAAGTAGAGAGGTATTCTCCTCACTCCACTCTGACCCTTTGGTGTCGATAAGCCTTATTTGGCTCGTCTGTAGTGTGGCTTTTCCTGTCCCTATCTACTCTAAAGTCAAAGACAAAATTGAAAACAATGAAAAATTTAAAGAAATGGGAACACTGAAAATAAATAAGCAAAGGAGACATAGATTTATCGCATTCGGTATCCCTGAAGACATTGAAGAAAATGACATTAAAAATGAAATAGAGAACAACACTGAGGGCAGAGAAATTGACATTGTGAAATTTTTCACAGGTAGAAATAATAAAAAAAATATTATAATAGATGTTGACAATACAACCAAAAATTTATTTTTAAGGAAAACACACTTAATAATAGACCTTATAAGAGTTCGTATCACCCAATACATTGCAGTAAATAGATGTAACAAATGTCAAGGTTTTGGCCACTTGGCAAGAAATTGCAATAATAAATCAAATTGCGGAAAATGTGGTCATGAACATGATACTAGAACCTGTGACGAAAATAATACCAGATGTGTAAATTGCACAACTAACTATGATCAGAGATCAGACAGTAAGGAATGCCCTGCCTTCATCAAATATAAAAATATTTTACTTCTTAATCATGTATAATTTAAATTATCAAATTCAGTCGGCTATCAAAATAGTACAGATTAACCTTAATAACTGCAGGGCCGCAACTTCTCAACTCACAAAATTTATACTGGATCAATCAATAGACATAGCTCTTATACAGGATTTCTATAAAAAAGACAATAGAATTTTGGGCATTCCTACAAACTGGAAAGTTTTTATGTCTAAAAACAGCACGGCGGGGATTATTATAAGAGATAATAGAATTATCTGCAATGAAACTATGTCATCTGAAAACGTAATAATTATAAATATTTTAGTTAAAAACAAAAAAATATTTCTGGGTTCACAATATTCGTCTCCAACCTCAGATCTCTTACATGACTTAAATACTTGGTCTTTTGATTTTCACAATAAATTTATAATAATTTCAGGAGACTTTAATGCCAAAAATAATCTATGGGGATATAATAGAAACGACAATAGAGGTGATATTATAATAGATTTGTGTACTACATTAGATTACAATATTTACAATAATCCAAATGAAATCCCTACATATCATCTTCTTGGAAATTATGGATATCCAGATCTGACTATTGGCTCGAATCTATCATCAAATCACATTAATAACTGGAAAGTGCATGAAACAGAATCTAACTCAGATCATAGATATGTCACCTATGATATTGCAATAGATATTATACCCAGAACATTAAATAGATATAAAAGTGAATATTGTAGTAAATCAAAATTAGGAAAAGCACTTAAGAAGATGGAAGAGAATTTAATAAACAAAATAGGAAATTTGGATAATACACATAAAATAGACCAATTTGTGGATGGATTTTACAACAAACTACACTCTATTTGTAATAATAATTTCAAAATCAAGAAAAGAAAAACAAATATAGAACTCAAATGGTGGAACCCTCAACTTAGACAACAAAGAAACAAAATCAATGCCTTATACAAAAAATTTAAAAGAAATGGATTACAGTCAACAAAAATAATTTATAATAAAGAAAGGGCAATCTACAAAAGAAACATCATAGAAGCTAAAAAGAAAAGCTGGAAAGATTATTGCTACAATATCAGGGATAAATTTGGACGAACATTCGAAATTGCAAGAGAAAAAATATTTAATAACAATTCTCTTATTCATACATCATTGGAAGGTATGCCATTAGAAAGTAATTATGAGGACATCTATAATAAACTAATAGAAAGTCACTATTACCTTACAACAGATTTAATTGAGGAAGACATCTATACAAATTTAGAAGATGAAGAAATTAATAAGCAAGAATTAATCGAAGCTAATAGGATGCAAGGAAAAAAAAGGCACCTGGATCAGATAGGATTGACCCAAAAATAACAAATTATTTAATAGAATACTGCCCAAATCTAATATTAAAATTTCTTAACAAACTCTATAAATCTGGTTACTTTCCGAAAAAATGGAAACAAGCTTTAGTTATCTTCTTCTTAAAAAAGGGTAAACCTGAAAAAAATCCAAAATCTTATCGTCCAATTTGTCTTCTACAAAATATAAGCAAATTATATGAAAGAATTATCCATTTCAGACTAATGTTTCACCTAGAAAATAATAATCTCCTTCATACTAACCAATTCGGTTTCAGAGAAGGGAGAAGCACAACAATGGCTATTGAGAGGCTGTTAGAAACAATTCAAAGAAGAAGAGAAAATTTTAAATATACTATCGCCATTGCCTTTGATTTTACAGGTGCTTTTGACAGTGTCGATTGGCCCACACTAAAAGATACAATAGCCTCATTTAACTTAAATAACAATTTACAAGCAACCCTTAATAGCTATTTAAAAAACAGATCAGTAGGTTATGAAATTGATAATAATTTTAAGTTTTATAATATAAACAGGGGTTGCCCACAAGGTTCTTGCCTAGGTCCTACGTTGTGGAACCTAATAGATAATAAAATTTTAAAACATTTTGATGATATTAATTGCGATATAATAGCTTATGCTGATGATTTTGTTTTAGTGTATTCAGAAAACACAAGGAAAGCTCTAGAAGATACAGGAGAGACACTAGTTAACAATTTCTGCAGCATAAGTGACAGTCTAAAACTAACAGTTTCGGCAAATAAAACACAGGCAATAGCTTTTGGCAGGGACCTTTCGAGAAGATACCCAATTATAAAGATGGGGGGGTTCTAGCATTAAATTCAACAAAAGTTTTAAATACTTGGGGATATACATCGATAGAAACCTTAATTTTATAGATCACCTAACCTATTTAAATCATGAACTTTCAAACTTTACAACTGGTCTTAGAAAAGTAGGCAATGCTTACTGGGGTGTATCATCAGATACTATCAGAACATGGTACAGAGTAGTTGTAGAACTTAAAATAGTATATGGAATTGAAATTTGGTACCCCTTTTTAAATTGTCATGGTAAAAGAAAGCTCTCATGTATTCAGAGAAAGTTTCTGGTTAAAATTCTTAAATGCTATAAATCAGTTTCTAATTTGGCACTCAATGTTCTAACGGGTATTGCACCAATAAATTTAAAAGCGGAAACACTTGTAAAACATTATAATATTAAATTTAAACAGCAACAGATAAGTATAGACAACATCCAAATTTATAATACAGAATTAGATTATATAACACCAAGATATTCAATTGACTCTAGAAAATATCCAAAAAATTTACAAATTCTTAAAATAGATGAGGGTTTTCCTACTAGAAACTTGTCAGAAATAGAAGCTTTCACAGATGGAAGCAAAAAAGAAGAGGGTGTGGGTCTTGGCTTCGTAGTTTTTAAAGAACATAAAATCATTAAAACGGGAATGCATGTTTTAAACAATTTAAATTCTGTTTTCCAGTCAGAGGCAATGGCGATTCTAAAATTATTAGAATGGTTTAGAGAGACTAACTATAATAATATAGCTATTTACTCAGACAGTCAGGCTGCCGTCAAGTCTTTATGCAATGTATTTCCAAAATCAAATATAATAGTCAAAATTCACTGAGTATGCAATGAAATTCAGAATAAAAACATATCATTAGGATGGGTCAAATCTCATATAGGCATAATAAGCAATGAAATGGCAGACTTCTTAGCTGGGATGGCTACAAATGAGGAACTTAATAAAATAATCTATAAATATCCTATCTCAATAATTAAAAATCAATTGAATAAAGAAATTATACATAACTGGCAGGAAATATGGAACATCTCTGATAAAGGTAGACATACATTCGATATAATAAACAACATCTCAACTAATTTAATTTTTAAGAATAATATTATCAATTATTTTGTCACAGGTCAGGGTAGTTTCCCTTCGTTTTTATTTAAAATAGGAAAATTAGAAACTCCATACTGTTCATGTGGCATACTGGGTGAACCTCATCACTTTATAATGTCTTCCTGCTCAAATAGTAAAGAATATATCAAACGTGGAAATAATGAAACTATATTTCAGTACTATAAGAGAATTGACGGCAGTATACGCTTGATTAAAATTATTAATAATATATATAATGACTTAAATGCAAAATACTCATTTATTTTTAGTACTTTTTAGCCTCTTGATCGGTCAGGGTTTGGCTTCTCTACTTTCAACACAAGCTTCAAATAATATATGCTTCATGGTCTCAATGTTAATTACAACTGTTAATTGTTATAAATAATTATGTATTTTTTTGTTATGTATATTTCTTTTCTGTCTTTATGTATTTATTGTTTCTATGTGTTATATACTAGTTTTGACTAGTTTTGTATGTTCTGATTTCTTCTTAGTACTGTATACTTTTTAATTTCTTTTGGCAAATTTTTCAAAATTGAATCTTCAGAAGAATATTTGCTATATAATACATTTTGTTTATAATATATACTTAATTTTTGGTAAAATATCTAAATTTGTTTCTTTCTAAGATCTTACTATGTTAATACTGTTTATTTAGCTTTAGGTAAACTTTCAAAATTATATCTTTAGTTTAGTTTTTAATAAGTAATTTTTATATATACCTGTCTTTTTAAAATTATGCTTGTTTTACTTATTTCGAAATTTTAAATACTATTTCTTTGTATCAAGTATCATGTATATGCTTACCAAGAACTATGTATTTTCTTTATGTACCTCTGATTATTGTAAATAAACTTTGGGGTCTTCCGACCTTGGCTGGCTTGGTCGTGTGCGCTCTGTTGTTTGTGGTTTTGCTGGGGGTAGAGAGGTATTCTCCTCACTCCACTCTGACCCTTAGGTGTCGATAAGCCTTATTTGGCTCGTCTGGAGTGTGGCTTTTCCTTTCCCTATCTACTCTATATCTACTATGTTGGATTTTTAAGATTTTGACGCTATTTCTTAAACTCTCGGAAAAGAAGCTTTTATTGCGTTAATATCTTGTTTTGAATTCGGAAAAGTGGATCTTCAGTTTCAACTTTTTGTTTTCTTTATATATACCCCAAAAAATTTTTAAAAGTAAGTGATTTTTAAAGAAAAAACTGTGAATTTCTATTTTTGACTTTTAGCCTTATAGACTAACTCAAAATTTACTGAAATATTTTAATTGACAATTATCTGTTTTGAAACTATTTTCATCGAAAAGAGCTTTTAAAATTATTCAATCTGATATAAGATTTTATTTTTTTACTATCTCCAGAAGTATATTATCTAATTTTGAAGTTGTGGATTTTTATAATTATTATATCACTTCAATAAGATAGTCGCCATTGTTTTTGCAATTTGAACTGATATATTTTATTAAATAATTAAAACACGTTCGCACCATGGAGTCTCTTTCCTAACTCTGATTATAAAAATAGACTATATTGATTTGAGCCTATCTGGATTTATGTGACAATATCATTATATAATTTCTATCCTGATGCTCGTTTGTGGACTATGACCTCTTCAATAGCTTATTTCATTACTAATTTATAGAAGATATTATTTAGAAGACATCTTGTGACGGTTTATATTCAACTTGAAGATTTCAAAGAAATTTTATTGACGTTACATATGCTTTTTAATTATTGAAGATATTATTTATATATTTTTGAAGACAATCTATTCAGACAAACTTCATCAATTTTTGGAGACTCTATCGCTCAACTCATTACTGACTCTATACCCAGCTGAATCTTATACTCAAATTTTAAATTATTGACGTCACTCTGAATTTTGGTGAGATACTAACCAGTTTTTACTATGTTTATTTGCACGTGCTTTATTTTTTTGCTTAATAATTTATTGTTATTTTATTTTAGCACGTTATTTTTAATAATCATATATTTACCTTATATATTTTACTTATTTTTGATTTTATTTTTAATTTCTTGTGACGTCATTCTTTTAAGTTATTTATCTTATTTTGATCATTGATTTCACTGCACGCTATTTAATTTTTATTTTACGTGTACTTCTGTTATTAAATAGTGCCTATATTTTATCTTGCCTCTTTTAACTACATTTTAATCTAAGTTTTATCATATGCATTGTACTATTTTATCTAAATGAGTCAAAAAAAGGAAAAAATGGGTGAATCTTCGCAAGAATCTCAAGACCTAGATTTTGAATCAAACTCAAATCCTTTGAAAGAGCTACTCGATAGTTATACATCTGAATTCATTCTCAAAATTAAAAAGGAAATGAATGATATAGACAAAAAATTAAACGAATATGAAGGAAGAAAGGTCGGCAAGGGAATGATTAAAGAAATAAACGAAAAGTGCCTTAGAATCCTTACATCCTGTATTAATGTAGAAAAAAATCACAGTTTCCTCTTAGGAAAGGTCGAAGCCTTCGAAATGTTAAAAGAAGCTATGGATATTAGAACCACTAAAATAGAAAGCAACCTTGCTGATATTAAAAACCAAAATTACAGAGAAAAAAAATGATTATCCAATCTTAGAAAAAGATATTTCTGATATTAAAAAATTAATTACAGATAAAACCACAGAATTTCCAACAATAGGAAATAACACAATTAAGGAGGAAGAACAAGTTCTTATTATTGAGACTAAAGAAGATAATGGTGTAGTCTCTTACAGAGATACTCTAAGAAAAAATAAAAAACTATTTGAGGAAGATAAACCAAGTGATGTCCTCATTACGAAATCTAACAAACTAATCATAAAAATGAAGAACAGAAATAACCTTGAAAAACTAAAAGATAAATTAGAAAAAGATATGCATATAAACGACATAGCAACAGTGCGAATAAATAAACAAAGAAAAAATAGACTAATTATTTTCGGATTACCTGTGGACTTGGATGATTCTATAATTAAAAAAGAAATAGAAGAAAAAATTGACAATAGAGAAATTGAAATAATAAAAACATTTACAGGTAAAAATAATCTTAAAAATATCATTTTCGATGTTGACAATTTCTCTAAAGTAATATTATTGAACAAACAGAACATAGTTATTGACTTGATTAGAGTTAAGATTGCTCAATACATCTCAGTAATGCGTTGCTATCGGTGTCAGAGCTATGGCCATATAGCTACAAACTGCAAAAACAATGAAAGATGTGGTGGCTGTGGTGAAAGCCATGATACCAGAAAATGTACCTCAGAAAAAATAATGTGTTAATTGTAAGGATAAAAAAGATCATAGATCTGATTCAAAAAATTGCCCTGCTTTTGTTAGTTACAAGAGTAATCTTCTAGCTAAAAACAATGGATAGTTCTTCTTCTTGCACAAATCTTAAATTGGTACAAATAAATCTTAACAATTGCAGGGCTGCAAATTCACAACTAGTTAAATTTATCATCAAAAATAAAATTGATATTGCTTTGATACAAGACTATTATAAATTTAATAACAAAATCTCAGGCATACCCTCTGGTTGGCAGATCTTTGAATCTAATCATAAAACTGCTGCTATATTAATAGTTAATAAGAAATTATTCAGCAATTCTACAGTCTCATATGACAATACAATAATAATTAATATAATGGTTAAAAATAGACATATTTTCATAGGTTCTCAATATTCTTCACCCTCTTCAGATTTAACAATAGATTTAAATTAATGGTCTTATAATTTTTCAGATAAAAATATTATTGTAGGTGGTGATTTTAATGCTAAAAATATACTCTGGGGCTATAATAGAAACGACACAAGAGGTAATATAATCATAGATCTTTGCTCCACCTTAGACTATAAAATATATAATAATAAGGAAGACATACCAACCTATCATCTTTTAGGAAAATATGGATGCCCAGACTTAACAATAGGTTCAAACTTAACTGAAGACTTAATAAATAATTGGAAAGTTCATGAGACTGAAACTAACTCGGATCATCGTTACATAACTTATGATATTAAATCAGACTATATAAAAAGAGCAGAAATTCGTTTTAAAAGTAAATATTGTAATATAAATAAACTAAAAAGCAATTTTACTAATTTGGGAAATAATTTAGAACATGAAATCAATAATATAATAACAATTGAATAAGCAGATCTATTTTTGGATAAATTTTATAGTGAAGTATTACAAGTTTGCAAAAATAATTTTAAAATGAAGAAAATTAGAAAAGACTTTAAAATTAATTGGTGGACGTCTGAGTTAAGAACTCAAAGAAATAAGGTTAATGCATTATATAAAAAATTTAAAAGAAAACAAGATCAAAATACTAAAATTATATACAATAGAGAAAAAGCAATATATAAAAAGAAAATAATATCAGCTAAAGAAAAAAGTTGGAAAAAATATTGCACAGAATGCGGTAATCAATTTGGAAAAACTTTTGACATAGCTAAGGATACAAGCTTCAATAATAACTCGATGATCCACTTGTCTTTAGAGGGTATGCCTTTAGAAAGTAATTATGAAGATATTTATAAAACATTAATAGAAACTCACTTCATTATAACAAATGAAAAAGTTTTAGAAGAATCAAATATCCAAGACATCTCACAATTACAGATAAACTCAAGAGAACTAATTCAGGCTGTTAAACAACAAAATTTAAATAAAGCACCTGGTACAGACAATTTAGATCCTAGAATTATCACTTATTTAGTCAAATTCTGCCAACCACTAATATTAAAACTTTTAAACAAATTATTAGAAATAGGTTATTTCCCAATTAAATGGAAGCAAGCTAATGTTATATTCTTTGTGAAGAAAAATAAGCTATTAAATGATCCAAAATCATATAGACCTGTATGTTTGCTTCAAACTATTAGTAAAGTGCTAGAGAGAATTATAAATTTTAGATTAATCCACTATCTTGAAAATAACAATAGATTACATCATAACCAATATGGATTTAGAGAAGGCAGAAACACAATTATGGCAATAGATAAATTACTTAATACGATAAATAATAGGAAGAGAATATACAAGTATACGATTGCAATAGCTTTTGATTTCACAGGTGCATTCGATAGTGTGGATTGGAAGATTCTAAAAAAAACAATAATAGACCTAAAATTAGACAAACCAGTAGAAAATATTTTAGTTAGTTATCTTCGTAACAGAGAAGTTGAATACTATATAGAAAAGAAATTTTACTCATTTGGTATAAACCGTGGTTGTCCTCAAGGTTCTTGTCTTGGACCTACACTTTGGAACCTTATAGCAAACTATATTTTGACTAAATTTGATTCAGAAAACTGTGAATTACTCGCATATGCAGACGATTTTGTTATGATATTCTCGGAAAATTCTAGAGCTACACTTGAAAATTTAGGAAATAATTTAGTAGATACTTTTGTAAAATTAGTGACAGTCTACAATTAACTATATCTAGCAATAAAACTCAAGCAATTATTTTTGGAAAAGACCTTTCAAGAAGATTCCCTCTAATTAAAATTAAAAATATAAACTTAAAATTTAGTAACTCAATTAAATATTTAGGTATTTATATTGATAAAAACTTAAAATTCTTTGAACACTTAAATTATTTAAACGAAGAAATTAGTAAATTTAATACAGGTTTGAGGAAGGTTGGAAATGCCTATTGGGGTATTTCGTCTAACACTGTTAGGGTCTGGTACCAGGCGGTAGTTCAGTCAAAATTACTTTATGCAATACAATCTTGGTTTCCTTACCTAAATAGTCATGGCCGAAGAAAATTAACTTCAATTCAGAGAAAATTCTTGGTCAAAATTCTTAAATGTTATAAATCTGTCTCAAATATGGCTTTATATACATTAACTGGAGTACCACCAATAGAAAGAAAAATAGAACTCATGTTGGAATTTCATAAACTAAAAATTCAACATTACTCAATAAAAATAGATGAATTGGATATTAAATTGGAAGATATTGAACTTAAACCATTAAAATACTTAATTGATTCTAAAAAATTTCCTAATAATTTAATCTTATTTAATATTACCAATGGTTTTCCTTTTAAAAACAAAGTGGATATTGAAGCTTATACTGATGGCAGTAAAAAAGATGATTTGGTTGGGTTTGGTTATGTAGTCTTTCATAATAATGAAATAATCGAAACAGAATCCTTTGCGCTAAATAGTTTAAATTCTGTTTATCAATCTGAGACCATGGCTATTCTAAAACTTTTA
The DNA here is from genome assembly GCA_907164885.2 of Dolomedes plantarius. Taxonomy (NCBI): domain Eukaryota; kingdom Metazoa; phylum Arthropoda; class Arachnida; order Araneae; family Dolomedidae; genus Dolomedes; species Dolomedes plantarius. Next base: position 181,573,940 of record OU015498.1, on the reverse strand, counting down.
GAATGGTTCACTACTACAGAATATAATAGCATTAATATTTTCACAGATAGTCAAGCAGTATTAAAATCTCTTAGTAATGTTTATCCTAAATCTCAAATAATCTTAGAAATTCATAAAATTTGTAATAATAATAATAATAAATCATTTTATATAGGTTGGGTTAAATCGCATATTGGAATTATAGGTAACGAAATGGCAGATTCCCTGGCAGGTATGGCTCATATCTTGGAAACTAATAAAATCAAAATGAAATATCCTATGTCTCTAATTAAAAAATATATGAAAGATAAAATTCTAACTAACTGGCAAAATGATTGGAATATAACTGAAAAAGGCAGATTTACTTATAATATTATAAATAAAGTTTCTTATGATCTTGTTTTTAAAAATAATATTATTAATTACTTCGCAACTGGTCAGGGTAGCTTCCCTACGTTCTTATTTAAATTAGGCAAAATAGATTCTCCAAATTGTGACTGTGGTGCTATTGGCGATCCACATCATTATATCATGTTTAAATGTTCTTCAAGTAAGGATTATATTAAACGTAGAAATAATGAAAATTTATTAAATTATTATAAAAGAATAGATAATAGTAATTATTATATAGGGATTATATCAAAAATTTATAACGATCTTAATCTTAAATATTCTTTTATTTTTAGCACATTTTGATTTAATTATATTATCTTTTATAGTTTATTATGCCGCCTGGTATTAGACATTTATTGGTGTTTTCTTATGTTGGTGTGTTTATATGTATATAGTTGTATATATTTATTATGTGTGTTTTTAAGCTTTATTGTATTTTATATATATCTTCTTCTTATGATATCATTGTTATTGTTTTTGTATATTTCATGTTTTATAAGCTTATATGTTTTGTCTGAATTGGTTATTTTCTAAATTCTATTTTATAAAGAAAGAATTCATTTTTACAAATTTATTTTACTGTGTTTATGGATGTATAACAAAATTATTTTACTGTGTTTATGATGTATTCATTGTCTTCTATTTAATATAATCTTCTTATTAAATATTATTTTGTCATTAATATGTTTTATTGATGCTGTAATATGTTTGTGTTTTATTGCTTTTATGTATTTTAGTAAATATGTTTTGCTAATATTGTTTTATTGCTATGCTTTGTATTTTGATGTGTAAAAGATTTGTTTAATATCAATTTATATAAGGGTTTTTGTTTCTTATATAGGCTTTAATGTTATATTTCTTTTTATACTTTATGTCTTGTTTATATTAAATATTTTTGATATTTGGCTATATTTAACTTTGAAATATTTTAAAATTTAATTATTTAATAGCTTAATCAAAACTTGATATTTATTTATTATCTTCAAAATTGTCAAAATTTTCTAATTAAGTTTCTATGCTTAACTTTTAATACTTTAAATATCTAGAATACCTTTTGTAACACTATTTATTGTACTTAGCATTAATATTCTCAAAATTGGAACCAGTTCATGTAAAAGTTGTTTTGTTATATATATTTTTGTAAACCTGATTTTTCTAAATAAATTGGATCCTTTTTCTCTCCAGCTGGTTCCTCGGGTTCTGAACTTGGTTGTAGGTTTTGCTGGAACGTGGATCGGGCCTCTCCCCACTCCCCTCAGGCTTAGGTAACGATAAACCCATGAGGTTCGCTGGGAGTGTGGGTTTTCTCTGTCCCTATCTACTCTCATATGTCTACTATGATTTTCATTGTTATGACCGTTTTCGTGGAGCTCCATCTTTTTATTTCTTAAACGCGTAATTTTTCATTTTTCTTTCTCGAAAGTTTTAAATTATTGTTCAGCACCTTCAAAAGTATATCTTGGTAAATTTTCAGTAAATTCGCTCCATTCTACTATTTCTAACAAGCTAAATTCTACAAACTTCAAAATTGACCGCTTTCTCTGAAACGGATCAACATCAGTTTTTACAGTTCGAACCCGGGATCTTCAAAACCAGCTCTAAAAGACTGCTCTTAAAAAATAGAAGTAAAGGACATCTCACTTTTGAAAATTGGACTTCAAGAAGCTTATTTATCGAATTTTTAAAATTTCTAAAATTATATGTTTTTAATTTCGAAAGATTTAAAATATTGAATATCTGAAATCGCCATTACTCTTAATCCTGCTCTGTTCACCAAGTAACAATTGTTCGCCAAAAAAAAAAAAACAGTCGCCAACTTCAATAACTTTTCTTCTCTGTTCATTATTTAGCCAGTGTTTTGTTATAATTAATTTATTCAAGGTATAAAGCCATAGGTTAATTTAAAAAAAAAAAAAAAAAAAAAAAAAAAAAAAAAAAAAAAAAAAAATCCTCAAGGAACAATATCAAGCTCGCCAACTTTTAATCGCCAATCAAGTAAACTTATAATTATTTTTATCAATTCATTTATTATGAACTTCACCTATCTATGATAACATAAACTGACTTTCAAGAAAGTAACTTCTGTTTTCTCAAGACAATTTTGAAGCTTTCGTTGTTCAAAAGAATACTCTTTATTTCTCCTTCAATCGGAAACTAAGTGGAAATAACTTTTTTAAGCCAATTTACGCTATCACAACAAATAAGTAACTACTGAAAATCAACATATTCCTCCATTCGCCAAGAAGATAAATATTCAACAGCTAAGAAATATCATACTGTTACCCTCGACACTACAATCCAAGAAACTTTTTCAATTCCTTACGTAAGAAACGTACTTTTATCATTATAGTATCAAGCTCCTGTCTGAAAAGTAATAATTTTAAGATAGTTTTTCTACGCCAATTTATCATTCAATTTTCATAATAATCATTACATAGTTCTCATCGCCAAGAAGGTGAACATTTTTAAACTACTTTATTATCTTCTAAGTCATAATCTTTTTATTTGTCTAAAACATACCTTTGCTTATCGTTCTTTTTCACTGGTTTATTTTAAGTTCATAATTAAATTATTATTATTATTCATTATAATTTAACTATATTTTCGCCAACTCACTTAAAACTTTTATATATTTTCTCACATTTAATTCGTATTTGAAAAGGTTTTTAATTTAGTTTTAATACAGTGCTTATTATAACATTTTGGTGCCATTTTCAAAACTAAGCCAAAGGTTTCTTCGCCAATATATAGTCCATTGTTAAAACTCGTCGCCAATATTAAATTTCTTCTAAAATTTTAATATTTATATAAGAAGGGTAATTCAATTTTTGAAATAATCATTACATTCAATATTACTACTTTTTTGTCTTATATAGTTGAGAATTTTTAGCCAACTTTCAGCAAATATTCATGCCAATTTAATTTTAAGAAGTTTTGCATAACTAACGTAACTCACAAGTGTTCCATCTTTTCATCTCTTTATCATTTAAAATAGCCAATAGTCGCCAATTTTTCTCGCCAATCATAATTTTCATCGCCAAATGTGATATTTTTCAAAATTTAACTAGTTTTTACTTAAGTTTACATATTTTAATATATTCAGGACATATATATTGCGTACATCTATAGTTAATTTTCTGTTAACAGTGCATTTTCATGTGTATTACATTTTATTTGTATATAAGATTACTATAGTATAACAAATTAAATTTTAATAAAATATAAACTATTTAAAATTAAAATATCTTGTTTTATTACATTACGTAACTTATAAGGTAAGAAACATCCATTAGCAATTATGAGCCAAAAAAATAGAGAAAAAGGAAAGGAACATAACGGAGAAGAAGACACGGACTCTACAGGCTCACGGTGTGAATCATCAAGCACCTTAGACGACCTTCTAGATAGCTACACATCAAATTTTATTCTAAAAGTAAAACAGAATTTCAAAGATATTGAAAATGCTTTAAACGATGCACATAACGCTGGAAAGAAAATCAACAAAGAATTAATCACCAAAATTAACAAAAAATGCCTAAATACACTAATGACCTGCATAAACGAAGAGAAAGAACATGCATACCTTAGCGGAAAGATTGAGGTTTATGAAAAAATAACAAGTGGATTAGAAGCTAGATCAAAAAAAAAATAGAAGAAAAAACGAATACAATTAAAGAAAGTATGGAAGAGCTTAAAACAATTATAAAAGAAAAAACGGAAGACAAAATGGAAGAATTAAAAAATCTTATCAAAGAAAAAAATACTGAATTCCCATCTCTCAATATTGATAAGCAACAACAGGAAGAATAAGTTTTAATAATTGAAACAAAGGAGGAAAAAGGAGCAACCTCATACAGAGACGCTCTGAGAAAAAATAGAGAAATCTTTAAAGAAAATCAACCAAAAGACATCATCATTTCCAGATCGAACAGAGTTATTATCAAGATGAAGAATAAAGACGCACTAACAAAAATCAAAAATAATATTGAAAAGGATGAAAATATCAATGCACTTGGAAACGTAAAGATAAATAAACAGCGCAAACATAGATTTATAGCTTTTGGTCTACCTGATGACATAGATGACAAGAAAATAAAAGAAGAAATCGAAAGTAATTTGGAAGGTAGAGAAATAGACATTATTAGAATCTTCACAGGGAAAAATAACAAGAAAAATATAATCATTGATGTAGATAATTATTCAATATTAGTTATAACTCAAAAAAAGAACTTAATTATTGACTTAATAAGAGTTAAAATCAGCCCCTACATAGCCATCAATAGATGCTACAAATGCCAAAACTTTGGCCACATAGCTAAAGTATGCAGACAAAGTGAAAGATGTGGGAAATGCGGTAGAGATCACGATACAAGAAATTGCACCTCAAATATCTCAAAATGTGTTAATTGTAAAACTGACTTCGACCATAGATCCGATAGCAAAGACTGCCCTGAGTTTATTAAATATAAAATAAATCAATTGACTCATGGATAATAGAACAATACCATCTCAGTCAGCTATTAAAATAGTCCAAATAAATCTCAATAATTGCAAGGCTGCAACAACTCAATTAGTACAGTTTATAATAGAAAAAAAATAGATATTGCTCTAGTTCAAGATATTTATAAAAAAGAAAATAAAATAACAGGAATACCATCTGGATGGCAAACATTCACATCTAAAAATAAAACAGCTGCAATAATAATAATCAACCCAAAAATAATAAGTAATGAAGTCGCAGCTTACGGAAATTCTATAATTATTAATGTTTTGATAAAACAAGAAAAATTATTTCTGGCATCCATATACTCATCTCCCACATCTAACCTCGAGGAAGATTTAAACTTCTGCTGTCATGACTTCTTCGACAAACAAATAATTATCTCTGGCGATTTTAATGCGAAAAATAGATCATGGGGATATAATAGAAACGACAATAGAGGAGACATAATTTTAGACCTTTGCACAACCTTGGATTACAAAATACATAATAACCCAGATGACTCTCCAACATATCACCTTCTAGGAAAAATAGGTTATCCAGATCTAACAATAGGATCAGTAATGACAGAAAATATTATCAAGAACTGGAAGGTGCATTTAACAGAATCAAACTCTGATCACAGATATATTACATATGAAATAGATACAGAATATATTAAATTAACAGAAAACAGATACAAAAGTAAATATTGTAATAGAACAAAACTAAGAAGATTATTAATCAAACTACAAGAAAAATATTTAGATAAAGTGAAATCAATTAAAACAATAGTGGAAGCAGATAACTTTCTTAATATTTTCTACTTAGATCTGCATTATATATGTGACAATATTTTTAAAATTAAAAGAAATAGGGGTTTAAATAAAATAAACTGGTGGAACAATGAACTCAGAATTAAAAGAAATAGAATAAATGCCCTCTATAAAAGACTCCACAGAACAGGAAACGCTGAATTAAAAATACAATATAACAAAGAAAAGGCACAATATAAAAGACAAATATTGGAAGCGAAGTTAAGCAGTTGGAGAAAATTTTGCAATAATAATAAAGAATTGTATGGTAAAACATTCGATGTAGCAAGAGAGAAAAATTTTAATAGAAACAATTTAATACATATTGCCCTAGAAGGAATGCCTATAAATACAAAGTACGAAGATATTTACATTAAACTAATAGAAAGTCATTTTAACATAACAAGTAATAAAACAATAGAAAAAGAAAAAACAACAATAATGAATACAGAACGAATAAATTACCGTGAAATAAAAGAGGCAATCAAACTACAAGGTAAAAAGAAAGCACCTGGTACTGATAAAATAGACCCAAGAATAACCAAATATTTAATAGACTATAGCCCAAAACACATTCTGGAAGTCATGAACAAATTTCTCGAAATAGGTTATTTCCCAAAAATCTGGAAAAAATCAACAGTAATTTTCTTCAGCAAAAAGAACAAACCTACAAATAATCCAAAATCTTATAGACCAATTTGCCTCTTACAGACTTTAAGCAAGATTTTGGAAAGAATAATTCTTTTCAGATTAAATTTTCATTTAGAAAATAATAATATTTTGCACAACGAACAATATGGATTTAGAGAAAAAAGGAACACAACTATGGCAATTAACGAACTCTTAGCAAAAATTAATAATAGCATTAAAAAGCATAAATACATAATAGCAATAGCTTTTGATTTTGCAGGAGCATTCGACAGTGCAGATTGGAAAATACTGAAAGATATTTTCATTAATTTAAATATCAGCCCTTATCTTACTAATATCCTAAATAGTTATTTGAGAAATAGAGAAATATGTTTTGAATTAGATGGCACAGAAAGAAGTTTTGGTGTGGATCGCGGTTGCCTTCAGGGTTCATGTCTGGGACCAGTTATGTGGAGTCTCATTGCTAACAATATTCTCAAAAAATTTGATACAGAAAATTGCCATATACAAGCATATGCTGATGATTTCATAATTATATACTCAGGCGACAGTAGAGATATGTTGGAAAAGAAAGGTAATGATCTAGTTAAAAAATTTATTACTATAAGTGAAAATTTAAATCTAACAATATCAATAGAAAAAACACAGGGTATCATTTTCGGGAAAGATCTTTCGAGGAGAAACCCAATAATTAAAATTAAAAATAGTAATTTACAGTTTAAAAATTATATAAAGTATCTAGGGATCATAATTGACAGAAAATTAAACTTTTTTGAACATCTCAATTATTTAAACGAAGAAATCGCAAAATTTACTACAGGTATAAAAAGAGTAGGTAATGCTTACTGGGGTATTGATTCTTTTACAATAAGGGAATGGTATAGGGCTGTTGTAGAATCTAAAATTTTATATGGTGCGGAATGTTGATTTCAATTTCTAAATAGTCATGGGCGAAGAAAATTAAACTCTATTCAACGTAAATTTCTAGTCAAAATAGTAAAAAGCTATAAATCTGTTTCCAACATGGCTCTATATACACTAACAGGCATCCCCCCAATAGAAATTAAAATTAGATACAACCTAGAAATATTTTAAATGAAACTACACCAACAAAAAATTAACATAGATAACAACGAAATTAGTATACAAGATATAGAAAGTAAAACAATTAAATTCTTAATCAATAGCAGAAATTTTCCAAATAATCTTCACTTTTTTGAATTAAACAATGGTTTTCCGGTCAAAAGCTATGCAGATATTGAGGCATATACAGATGGAAGCAAAAATAATGATCTTGTTGGGCTGGGTTTCGTTGCTTTCCATAAAAATATAATAATTAAAACAGATGCAAAATTATTAAATAAAAATAACTCAGTATATCAGTCAGAAGCCATAGCAATAGAAAAAGTAATAGAATGGTTCAGTAATACTAACTACAATAGCATAAATATCTATACAGACAGTCAGGCGGTATTTAAATCTCTAAACAATATATATCCTAAATCACCAATAATTGTAAATATACATAACATTTGTAATAATATACAAGATAAAACTATACACATAGGGTGGGTCAAATCACATATTGGTATTGTTGGCAATGAGATGGCGGATGCCTTGGCTGGTATGGCTCATATATTAGAAGATTCATACTTCAAAATTAGCCTTCCTACTTCTATCCTAAAACAATATGTACAAAAAAAATTATAAATGATTGGCAATCACAATGGGAAAACTCAGAAAAAGGTAGATTCACATATAATATCATTAACAACGTAACATTCGAACTGCAATTCAATAATAATATCTTAACCTACTTTGTAACTGGCCAGGGCAGCTTTCCAACTTTCTTATACAAAATTGGTAAAATTGATTCACCAAATTGCGATTGCGGAGCACTTGGCGATCCACACCACTTTGTTACAACAAAATGCAACTTATTACGTTGTAAAACTAAATCAACAAAATTGTCATATCTAATGTTTTATACTTCTTTTCTGTATTTTACTATTGTATTTTTTGTGATTTTTGTAACATTATTCTTGTCAAATAAATTCTTGGGTCTTCTGACTCTGCTTGGCTCCGTCTAGAACGGTCGCTCGGACGTGGTTTTGCTGGATGTAGATTGGTCTTTTCCCACTCTTCTTGGCATTCGTGTATCGATAAACCCATTTGGGTTCGTCAAGAGTGTGGGTGTTTTCTGTCCCTATCTACTCATATATATCTACTAATGTTTTTCACTGTTGCGGTCGCTTTTGCTGAGCTCTTGTTTTTTGAATATTTTTATGCGTAACTTTTTATTATTGGATCTTTAAAGTGTTTTTATTTTGACGTACTAACTAAAATCTATATTCTTTGAAATTTTCAAGTATTTTCTAACATTTTTCTGGAAGTTATCGACGAAATTCTAAAAATTTTTCAAATTTGTACATTGAACTGATAAACGGATTTTTATCATCTTCAAGATTTTAATAGCGGCTTTCTTAAAACCTGTTTTAATAATTTAATCATAAATAACAGATCAACAGGAGATCAAATTTATGAAAATTGGACCATCACAAGCAAAGTTATCATCTTTAAAAGTTTGGAAATCAATATGCTTAATAATTATTAGAAGTACTCGCTTTTTAAAATTTATCAAGTCGCCATTGTTTACTTGTTGGTTGCTTCAACAATCGCCAAAGTGATCGCCTTCAGAAGATTCTCTAGCTTTTAGTTAATATATTCAAACTGTTTTTACCTCGCCAAAACTGTCGCCAAGAAATATTAACTGTGTTCTTCTGTGTTGGAGTTACTAGTACCATAGGAGTTTCCAGACCAAGGGATTTCTAACAGCCGAGCTTTTTTAATAGACAATCGTACTCGTTTCGGAACAGATGTATTACACGCACCTCCCTTGGCGACAATTTGGCGACAAATTTTTTTTGACGCCAAATACTCGTCAAAAAAATTTTGTCGCCAAAACAGGCGTACGCGGACATTTTACACTTAAAATAATAAATATACACAAAATATCAATAACAACTCAAATATAAAAATAAATTCAAAACAAACTTACCAATGGCAATAATAAACTTTCAAAAACATGTCACAAAACCACAACAGCTACTTTAAAACATACACGAATATATCTAAAAACGGCTGTATTAAAATTCAAAACCTAAACAGAAATGCTCAACTGCTACTTTAAAACACGCAAAAATATCTAAAAACAGCTGTATTAAACTTCAAAACCTCAGCAGAAATACTCAACCACTTATTTAAAACATACGCAAATATATCTAAAAACGCCTATATTAAAATTCAAAAGCTAAACAGAAATGCTCAACCGCTACTTTAAAACATACGCAAATATATAAAAAAACGAAGACATTAAACTTCCAAAAACATTACACATATCCGCAACATCTATTTAAAACATACGCAGATATATCAAAAAACGAAGACATTAAACTTCCAAAAACATTACAGAAATCCTAAACCGCTACTATGAAACGCCAACAAAAATATCGAACACCGGTATATTAAACTTCCAAAAACACTACACAATACCACAACACCTATTCAGGGTTGCAACAAAAAACAATCACGCCAAATCGCATGGCTGCCAGACCAAACAAAAAAATCGCCAAACATAAAAAAATCGCCAAATTGAAAAAGGTGCGTGAAACACATCTGTACCCTCGTTTCATTTTCTGCCAAGAAGTTTTCATTTAATTTATCTGCAATAGTACTCTATATTTATTTCTACATCTTAAAATAACTTTTAATACAAGGAAGGATGCCAAACGGTCAACATCTGTGTTGGTGTTACTAACGCCGTAGGAATTTCCACGCCAAAAGATTTTAAACAGCGAAACTTTACTAATAGACTGTCGTATTCCCTGGTATTACTATTTTCATACTATTTGTTTTTATCATCTTTAATATCATGAGAAATTAACTTATTATTCAAATAACAGTTATTTAAAATTTTATCTATAATCATTTTTATAAGCTTTTCTATTATTTAAGAGAATATCGAGTAACTGTGGTTTAAATCATACGCCAACCTATCGCCAAATTTTTAAATTTACTCTGTTGTAAAAGCTTTTGGATAGTGTTTTAATATTTTTATAGTACTATAAGTTGTTTTAATTTGAATCAATAATTGTGATAAATTTCGCCAAATACTGTGGTATTCTATAATTTGCTTCGCCAAAAGTGCTTATCCTATATCTTATAGTAACTATCATTTGCATATTTATAAATTTTTAATTTATTCTCAAAAATTAACTTACTTTACTTTATTTTTAAAATTTACTCGCCAACTCTACTCGCCAACTATATTTATATAATTAATTAATGCTTATTAATAAGAAATTCTTTCGCCAATTTTAAAAGTTTTAAATATATTGAGTGTATTTTAAGTATATAACCTGAAATTTTCTTTGCCTTTATGTAGTTCAAATATACTTTAATTATTTATCTCTAATTTTACACCAATTTAAAACTTATAATTTTTTATTCGGTCAGCCCTACAGTCACAAGATTTTTAAATAGAAACAGTATTAGTGTAATAAGTTTACTTCTAACATAACTTAATCTATACAAATAAAATGAGTCAAAGAAATAAGGAAAAGACTAAGGATCTTACAGAAGATGACTCGGAATCATTTCCCTTCAACGAAATTTTTGATGATTATAAGTTTGATTTTATATTAAAAATTAAACAGAGTATTCTAGATATTGATCTTATACTAGGTGAGGCAAACAAAGCAAGTAAAAAAGTGGGTAAAGATCTAATGAAAGACATTAACAAGAAATGTCTAAAGATCATGATGACGTGCATCAACGCTGAAAAAGAGAATGCTTGTTTAATAGCATCTAACAATGTTTATGACAAAGTAACTAAGAATTTCGACTCTAGACTACAAATTTTAGAGGAAACTACAGATAAATACAGAGAAAATTTTGTAGAATCATTGGAGAAGAATCTGACAGAAGTAACAAGAGGACTAGAAACACTAACAGAAAATATGAATCAAAAAACGGAAAAAATTGAAGATACTATGGAGAAATTGGGAAAACAACTATGTGAAAAAAATTTGGAACAATCTTCAAGGAGTTTAGTAAATATGCCTAATGAAGAACAAGTACTCATAGTAGACACAAGTAATGAGACAGGGGCCGTTTCTTATAGAGACGCCCTGCGTAAAAATAAAGATGTTTTTGAAAGTTACAAACCCAGAGACATTATACTAGCACGTCCAAATAGGGTAATTATTAAAATGAAAAACAAAGAAAGTCTTGACATAGTAAAAGAAAAAATTGAAAATAACGAGAACATTAGGGAAATGGGTACAGTAAAAATTAATAAACAACGTAAACATAGATATATTGCTTTCGGTATTCCAGATGACATAGAGGAAAAATATCTTAAAGAAGAAATTGAAAAAAATATAGAAGGTAGGGAAATAGATATAGTCAGATGCTTTGTAGGAAAAAATAATAAAAAAAATGTAATATTGGATGTCGACAATGCTACTAGAAACCTATTTCTAAGAAAAACCCATTTAATAATTGATCTAATTACAGTTCGTATCACTCAATACATCTCTGTAAACAGATGCGATAAGTGCCAAGGATTTGGCCACTTGGCGAGAAATTGCAACAATAAGGAAAAATGCGGTAAATGTGGAAAAGATCACGATACTCGAACCTGTAATGAAACAATAACTAGATGCGTGAATTGAACAATAAATTATGATCACAGATCAGACAGCAAAGAATGCCCTGCTTTCAACAAATATAAAAATATACTGATAAATAATCATGTATAATGCCCAATCTCAATCTCGGTCAGTAATCAAAATAGTACAAATTAACCTAAATAACTGCAGGGCTGCTACTTCTCAACTTAGTCAATTCATAACAGAACAATCAATAGATATAGCTTTAATTCAGGATTTCTATAAAAAAGAAAACAAAATTATAGGTATTCCAACAAGTTGGCAAGTTTTTACATCTAAAAATAATACGGCAGGAATAATAATAATAGACAATAATATAATATGTAATGAAGTTAAGGCCTCAGATAATGTCATAATCATTAACATACTTGTAAAAGACGAAAAAAATTTTTTAGGATCACAATATTCATCTCCAACTTCAGACCTAAACCAAGATCTAAACACATGGTGTTTAGATTTTTATAATAAACTCATAATAGTTTCTGGAGATTTCAACGCTAAAAATATTTTATGGAGCTATAACAGAAATGACATCAGAGGAGATACTATAATAGATCTGTGTACCACATTAGACTATAAAATATACAATAACCCTAATGACATCCCTACATATCATCTTTTAGGAAATTATGGTAATCCAGATCTTACAATAGGGTCAAATTTATCAACAGGATACATTGAAAATTGGCAAGTTCATGAAACTGAATCAAACTCAGATCACAGATTTATCACATATAACCTAATAACAGAAGTAATATACCGTACTCAAAATAGATATAAAAGCGAATATTGCAGTAAAATGAAACTTGAAAAAAATCTTAAAAAAATGGAAGAAAAATTATTAACTAAAATAGATAATTTGGAAAATACAAAAGATATAGATGATTTTATTGAAGAATTTTATAATAAACTATATACAATTTGTGACAATAACTTCAAAATAAAGAAAACAAAAATTAATTTAAAATTGAACTGGTGGAATCAACAGCTAAGAAAACAAAGAAATAAAGTTAATGCATTATATAAACGTTTTAAAAGAACAGGTTCACCATCAATAAAAATAATCTACAATAGAGAAAAAGCTATATACAAAAGAAATATTATTGAAGCAAAAAAACAGAGTTGGAGAGAATACTGCAATAATTTTAGAAATAACTATGGACGTACATTTGATATTGCAAGAGATAAAAGTTTTAATAATAACTCATTAATTCATATAGCAATGGATGGAATGCCTCTATATACAGACTATGAAGAAATATACAAAAAATTAATAGAGAGTCACTACTATATAACTACTGATAATGTAGAAGAAGAAACATACAATGATTTACAAGATACTAAAATTAATTATCAAGAGATAACTGAAGCAAACCGAATGCAAGGAAAGAAGAAAGCACCAGGGAATGATAGGATTGATCCTAAAATAGTTAATTATTTAATAGAATTTTGCCCTAACTTAATTTTAGATCTATTTAATAAATTATATAAAACTGGTTACTTCCCTTTAAAATGGATAATTATTGGATTTCGCCTCTTTCGAGGCGAAATCCAATAATTAAAATAAAAAATAGAAATTTACAGTTTAATAATTATATAAAATATCTAGGGATCATAATTGATAGAAAATTAAACTTTTTTGAACATTTAAATTATTTAAACGAAGAAATTCTAAAATTTACTACAGGTATAAAAAGAGTAGGTAATGCTTACTGGGGGATTGATTCTTTTACAATACGGGAATGGTATAGGGCTGTTGTAGAATCAAAAATTTTATATGGTGCGGTATGCTGGTTTCCATTTCTAAATAGTCATGGGCGAAGAAAATTAAACTCTATTCAACGTAAATTTCTAGTCAAAATAGTAAAAAGCTATAAATCTGTTTCCAACATGGCTCTATATACACGAACAGGCATCCCCCCAATAGAAATTAAAATAAGATATAACCTAGAAATCTTTAAAATGAAACTATACCAAATAAAAATTAACATAGATAACAACGAAATTGGTATACAAGATATAGAAAGTAAAACAATTAAATTCTTAATTAATAGCAGAAATTTTCCTAATAATCTTCACTTTTTTGAAATAAACAATGGTTTCCCGGTTAAAAGATACGCAGATATAGAGGCATACACAGATGGTAGCAAAAATAATGATCTTGTCGGCCTGGGTTTTGTTGCTTTCCATAAAAATGTAATAATTCAAACAGAAACAAAATTATTAAATAAAAATAACTCAGTATATCAGTCAGAAGCAATAGCAATACAAAAAGTAATAGAATGGTTCAGTAATACTAACTACAATATCATAAATATCTTTACAGACAGTCAGGAGGTTTATAAATCTCTAAACGACATATATCCTAAATCACCTATAATAGTAAATATACATAACCTCTGTAATAATATACAAGATAAAATTATACACATAGGGTGGGTCAAATCACACATTGGTATTGTTGGCAATGAGATGGCGGATGCCTTGGCTGGTATGGCTCATATATTAGAACATTCTAACTTAGAAATTAGCCTTCCTACTTCAATCCTAAAACAATATGTACAAAAGAAAATTATAAATGATTGGCAATCACAATGGGAAAATTCGGAAAAGGGTAGATACACCTATAATATTATTAAAAATGTAACATTTGACCTACAATTCGAAAACAATATCTTAACTTACTTTGTAACCGGCCAAGGCAGTTTCCCTACTTTTTTATATAAGATTGGAAAAATTGATACTCCAAATTGTGAATGCGGAGCACTTGGCGATCCACACCACTTTGTAACAACAAAATGCACTTTCTGTCCTGAATATATTAAAAAATATACTAATGAAACTTATCTAAAATATTACAAACGTATAGACAGAAATAAACATAACCTAAGAAAAATAAAAAATATTTACAATAGATTGAACTCACACTAATCTTTCATCTTTAGCACTTTTTAGTTTTAGTCAAATATAATTTTTATTGTTCCAGTTGATCATTTTAATTAACTACTTTTGTTTTCGTAAATGGATGATTATTTACTTTTATTATTCTTTTCACGTGTGCTGATATATTGATTAATTCATGTATTCTCATATTTATCTTATATCTTGTTTTTATATATTAAAATCTTATTTGTTGTTTTATTTTCTTATATATTTTATTATACATATTTAAAATTAATGTTATGTGTCTTATGTTTTATTTTGGAAAGTACTTTTTCTTTTCATTTAATTTTATTTATATTATTCATTTATTTGCATAGTATATTTATTTGCATATTATATACTTTGTTTTGATATTTACTTATACAAAATTTATAATGTACGACATTTATCTATGTATATATATATTTTTGTTTAATTTATATGTACACCTTACTCATATGTTTGATACTTACTACGTTGTGAAACTATATCTACAAAATTGTCATATCTAATATTTTATACATTTTATCTGTAATTTACTCTTGTATTATTTGCGTAATTTTGTAACTTTATTTATCTCAAATAATTTCTTGGGGTCTTCTGACTCTGATTGGCTCCGTCGAGAACGGTCGCTTGGACATTGTTTTGCTGGATGTAGATTGGTCTTTCCCCACTCTTCTTGGCATCCGTGTGTCGATAAACCCATTTGGGTTCGTCAAGAGTGTGGGTGTTTTCTGTCCCTATCTACTCAAGCCGCTCAAATGGTAAGCTCATTGAAATTTGTTGACTAAGTTGTAAAAAGAGTGTTTTGGTGCTACAATTGATTGTATTATATAAGATAAGTGGTTGACGAGGAGATAGGTAGTGGAAAAGAATATAAATAAGTCTTTATTAAGGAAGAATAGAGGTTTTTCTACTGTTGATAACTAGGCCTTACGGGAGCCTAAAGTGTTGCATGTTCAGAATATTTATTTGTTTGCGGATGGCTTTGAAACTAGGATAAAAGAATAGAACTATCAATAGCGAAGAGAAAGAAACTGGTTTCATTAAGATTGGCTCAAAATTGAGCGAGATATCCGCTTCTGAACTTTTTATTGACTTTGCTGTTTTTGTGTTACTTGCTTATGTGAGCCGCCATTGCTGTGTTACTCCCCTTCTTCCTGACTATCGGGAGAGAATCGTCAGGGCTTTTTGAGCTCAAGGACGGCAAGTGGCGACTGGGAGAGCTCCGTTTGGGGTTTTTGTATTACTACGACGACACAGAGAGGTACATCTTGTTTAAGACCTAGATTTCAGTTGGTCGATCGGGGTGTGATCCGGCGGCGAAGACGACGACATATTTGAACTTTTTGCGGCTCTGGCCTTTTTTGGGCTGGGAGTTCTTTTCCTTAACCAAGGGACAGTGAGATATAGGATTCTTCTCGGCGGCGTCGACGACGACGACCTTCTTTGTGTTACCGTTCTTCTGACCACTACGGGGAGCGAGTCATCGTATCTATCGTTTTGCTGAGAACGAGGATCTCCAAGGAACTTAAAGCATTGGGTTCTGGTGGAATTTGTCCCCAAGTTTTGTTGGTGCCCTTGCTATTCCATACGGTGAGTTCACTTGGTGTTAATCTCTCCTTTGTATAAATTTTGTATTAGTGTTGTATATATATTTTGTGTTTCTCTTGATAATTAATGTGTATTGTTGAAATATATTGTGAAATTGTATTGTTTATATGATGTATATAGAGTTGATATTTAAAACTGATTGGATAAATCTATATAATTGATTTGGGATAAGAGCTTTTTGAATACCCCTAAGAAATCTTACACACCGGTATAATGAGTCAAAGAAGGGATAGGGTACAGGAGTCCGTACAGGAATCCCAAGAGGGGGACATTGAGGCGTGCCCAGGGCCGATAGTCGAATTATTTGATAGCTTTACTTCAGAATTTATATTAAAGGTAAAGAGGGAAATGAATGAAATAGATAAGAAACTTACGGAATATGAAGGAAGGAAAGTAACCAAGGGCATTATAAAAGAAGTCAACGAGAAATGTCTGAGATTTTTGACCTCCTGTATCAACGTGGAGAAGAACCACTCTTATCTTTTGGGTAAGGTGCAAGTATTCGACAGGATGCAGGAGGGGATAGAAACAAGATCAATAAACATAGAAAAGAACATGTCAGAACTCAAGAGAATGATAACTGAGAAAACGCCAGTCTTTCCTTTACTAAGCAAGGAAAAGGCAAAGGAAGAAGAACAGGTCCTTATTATAGAAACGAAGGATGAAAAGGGAGCGGTTTCATATAGAGATGCCTTGAGGAAACACAAGGATATTTTTAGGAGAATAGACCCAGCGATGTGGTTATAGCAAGATCTAATAGAATAATAATAAAGACGCAGGATCGAGAGAAATTACAGAAAGTAAAGGATAATCTGGAGACAAACAGAGATACTAGAGATATGCGGACAATAAAAATTAATAAACAGAGGAAGAACAGGATGATCATATTCGGCATTCCTGAAGACTTGGAAGACGATACGGTAAAAGAAGAAATTGAAAATAGACTAGAAGAAAGAGAGATAGATCTGATTAAAACATTTCAGGGCAGGAATAG
Source organism: Dolomedes plantarius (assembly GCA_907164885.2). NCBI lineage: Eukaryota > Metazoa > Arthropoda > Arachnida > Araneae > Dolomedidae > Dolomedes > Dolomedes plantarius. Next base: position 181,556,360 of record OU015498.1, on the reverse strand, counting down.
TCAAAAGAATATGATTATAGATGTGGATAATGTGTCTAAGGCCTTGCTTTTAAGGAAACCGAATTTAATACTGGACCTAGTGAGAGTAAGAATTGCTCCGTACATAGCCATAACAAGATGCTATAGATGTCAGTCATATGGCCACATAGCAACTAACTGTAAGAACAAAGAAAGATGTGGAGGTTGTGGAGCGGAGCATGACACCAGACAATGTAAATCTAAGATAACTGAGTGTGTAAATTGTAAGGAGAAGTCGGATCACAGATCTGACGCAAAGGATTGCCCTGCCTTTGTTGAGTATAAGGCATCCCTGATAGCTAAACAACATGGATAAAAACCACGCTACTCAGTCAGCATTGAAAGTTGTTCAAATTAATCTCAACAATTGCAGGGCTGCAAATTCTCAACTGGTCAATTTTATATTTGAAAACAACATTGATATTGCCCTTGTTCAGGACTTTTATAAGGACAATAATATTGTTGGTATTCCTTCTAGCTGGCAGGCTTATGTGTCTAGAGATAAAACAGCTGCTATATTAATGGTCAATCCGAAAGTACTTAGTAATGAAGTTGCTAACTATGACAATACAATTATAATTAGTATTATGACGCGAGGAAGTCATTTTTTCATAGGTTCGCAGTACTCTTCTCCTACTTCAGATCTGATAGCAGACTTAGGTAACTGGTCTTACGAGTTCCACAGTAAGAACATCATTATGGTGGGTGATTTCAATGCCAAACACAGTTTGTGGGGCTATAATAGAAATGATTTAAGGGGAGATACTATCATAGATCTATGTGCAACACTAGATTTTAGGATATATAATAACAGAGAAGACATACCCACTTATCATCTTTTGGGTAGATATGGGTGTCCAGATTTGACTCTGGGCTCAAATACGACAGAGGATCTGATTTCAAATTGGAGAGTTCATGAGACAGAGTCGAACTCGGATCATCGATATATCACATATAACTTATTAATGGTTTGTATAACTAGAACCCAAATTAGATTTAAAAGTAAATTCTATAATGAAACTAAATTAAAGAGAAATCTGAAGAAATTAGTAAGGAAATTACAGCCCGAAGTCACGAATATAGAAACAGTAGAACAAGTGGATCATTTTCTAGATCATTTTTATAGTGAGGTCTGGGATATTTGCAATAAAAATTTTAAAATTAAGAAGATGAGTAAAACAAAGAACTTAAACTGGTGGAACCCAGACTTGAGAATGCTGAGAAATAGAATAAACGCTTTGTACAAAAAATACAAGAGGGGTAATGATCAGAATATCAAAATAGTTTATAACAGAGATAAGGCATTATATAAAAAGAAGATTCTGATTGCAAAGGAGAAAAGCTGGAAAAGTTACTGTAGTAGGAGTGGAGAGGTATTTGGTAGGACATTCGAGATTGCGAGAAATGCAGGATTCGATAACAATTCGATGATACATACTGCCCTAGAGGGTATGCCTACAGATACAAATTATGAAGAGATATATAATAAACTGATTCAAGTACATTTTAGTATAACAGAAGAAAACGTAAGGGAAGAGGCAGCTGAACGAGTACCTCAATACAGTACAATAAATAGGCAGTAACTGATCCAAGCAATGAAATTATAAGGCATCAACAGGGCTCCAGGTACGGACAAACTAGATCCACGAATCACTGGATATTTAGTGAGGTATTGCCAACCCCTAGTCCTAAAGTTCTTAAATAAACTGCTAGAGCTGGGCTATTTTCCCCATAAATGGAAGGAAGAAAACGTAATTTTCTTCGCGAAGAAAAATAAGAATCCAATGGACCCAAAATCTTATAGACCAGTATGTCTGTTACAAACAATTAGTAAGATTTTTGAACGTATAATTAACTTCAGGATAATATATCAACTAGAAAATAATAATGGATTTCATTCGAACCAATATGGTTTTAGAGAGTCGAAAAATACAACTATGGCCATAGAGAAATTAATAGACATCATTAAAACTAGAAATCAAAATTATAAATATACAACAGCAATAGCGTTTGACTTCACTGGGGCCTTCGATACAGTAAACTGGAATATTTTAAAAGAAACAATAATTGCTCTTAAGTTAGATGGGTCCATTGAAAAGCTGTTACTTAGTTACCTGTGCAATAGAAACGTGGGTTACTACATAGGGGAAAATTTCTATTCTTATAAGATTGATCGGGGCTCCTCAGGGTCCTTGCCTTCATTGTCCTCAGGGTTCTTGCTTAGGCCCCACTCTGTGGAACCTGATTGCTAATAAAGTTCTAAGGCAGTATGACACTGAGGACTGTGAAATTATAGCATATGCAGATGACTTTGTTCTCGTGTTCTCAGAGAACACGAGAGCGGGTCTAGAACGTAAAGACAATCACCTAGTTGAAAAATTCATTGCGATTAGTGACTTATTACACCTATCGATATCTACCTCTAAAACGCAGGCTGTGGTTTTTGGAAGGGATTTGTCGAGGAGATACCCCATAATTAGGATAATAGACACTAACTTAAGATTCACTAAGTCTTTCAAATATCTTGGTATAATTATAGATAAGAATTTAAATTTTATAGAACACCTTAATTATTTAAATGACGAAATAGTTAAATTTACAACTGGTATTAAGAAAGTGGGTAACGTTTACTGGGGTGTCTCCTCTGACACTATTAAGGCTTGGTATCATGCAGTGGTGGAATCGAGGCTGCTCTATGCCGTTCAATCTTGGTTCCCATGCTTAAATAGCCATGGCAGACGTAAATTGACTTCTATACAAAGAAATTTTCTGGTTAAGATCTTAAAATGCTATATGACAGTATCCAATATGGCGCTTTATACTTTAACGGGAGTGGCCCCTATAGAACTTAAAATAGAACAGTTGATGGAAGTACACAGAATGAGGACCCAACATCTCTCCCTCTTCATTGATGATATCTATGTTAGCTCAAATGAATTACAAAATAAATCTATTCGCTACAAGATAGACTCCAGGAACTATCCTCATAACCTAGAACTGTATGATATAGGTAATGGCTTCCCCATTAGAAATAGAATGGACGTAGAGGCCTATACTGATGGCAGTAAGAGGGATGAGATAGTTGGGTTTGGTTTTGTGGCTTTTCACAATAACATGATTATAAAAACGGGTGCCTTCCCGCTAAGTAGTTTTAATTCGGTATTTCAATCGGAGGCCATGGCTATTCTAAAGCTATTGGATTGGTTCATGACTACGGAATATGTTAGTATTAATGTTTATACAGACAGTCAAGCAGTGGTGAAATCATTGAGTAATATTTACCCTAAGTCCCCAATAGTAGTGGGGATCCATAATCTTTGCAACCAGTCTCCTAATCGCATATTTAAAATAGGCTTAAATCCCATATTGGGATCTTGGGAAATAAGATGGCAGACTCCCTGGCCGGAATGGCTAATGACCTAGAGGAAAATCATCTGTTTCAGAAATATCCTGAGTCAATAATAAAAAATAATATGAAAAATAGAATCTTAATGAACTGGCAAGCCCAATGGGACTCAATAGAAAAGGGAAGATATACATACAATATAATTGATAAAGTATCTTTTGAATTAGTTTTTAAAAACAGTATTATAAATTACTTTGTAACTGGTCAGGGTAGTTTCCCCTCTTTCCTATTTAAGATAGGCAAAATTGGTTCTCCTAATTGTGATTGTGGGGCGATGGGTGATTCCCATCACTATGTTATGAATAGGTGCTCTGATAGTCGGGATTATATTAAACGCAGAACAAAAGAAACTGCTTTAGCGTACTATAAGAGAATAGACAGGAGTACCAACCTTCTTAGGATTGTCGCCAAAATATATAATAAATTGAATAGCAAATACTCTTTCATTTTTAGTACATTCTAGCCCAGGTGGTTTTCGGACCTTTAGTATGTTGGACTCTATCTACTAGCATGGTACCAAAGGCCTTGGTCCCCATTTCCATTTAGGTGATGTTTAGGTATGGAATTATATAATACTAGAAGGTAACCCGTCATTTTGACGTCATAATGGAAAAAGTATATGAAAGTTATAAAATATCCCGCATTATCTAACAATATTGCATTTAATCGACACCTTGTAAAAGCAAACCCTTTCATTATTTTTTATTTATTTAGTTTTTCATGCGATTGGAGTAGTAGACTGCCATCCATCCCGTCATTATGACGTCATAATACTAATAATGATGTCATAATGGAAAAAGTATATGAAAGTTAAAAAATATCCCGAATTATCCAACAATATTGCATTTAATCCACACTTTGTAAAAGCAAACCCTTTCATTATTTTTTATTTATTTAGTTTCTCATGCGATTGGAGTAGTAGACTGCCATCCAGTTTTTTACAGCTCACCACGCGATATGAATACTTGAGCTACTTGATTCATTCACATTCAAGTTTGTTTACTTTCAGAATTCATCGCAAAAGTAAACAGATTTTTAAAAACTGTTAAATATACAGCTAAAAGCATCCAATTTTTTTTTAGTTCTGAATGTTTTATAGAAAAATAGACAGAACAAACGTGATTTTATGGAGAAGATATTAGTTTTTAGGTAAGAAAAAAATTCTGATCCACATCTGAAATTGAAATTAAGCCTGACCGGCAGTTTGTTTACTTAGGGCTTCAATTGAAAGATGAGTACAGCCCGGAAGTGTTATACAGAGACAACGGCTATTATATATATAATTTAGAATTATGTGTTATTTTACCTGTATATTATTGTGTATAGAATTGTTATTTGAAAATGTAGCCTATGAAGCATATAATTCACTTTTTAAGAACTATAATTACTTGTATTGAAACATGTGTCCATATGTTTTAATGTTAATGTCCCCAATAAATAATATAGGTATTGCACTGTGAATCATTGTGTCTAAAGATATGTAAATAATGTATATAATGTTTATATATGGTGTATAATGTTTATATATGGTGTATAAAGATACTTTATCATGAACTTAATGTTTGAATCATATTTTATGCGAATTATTGTGAATAACAGTGTTTGGTCGCTGACCTGTCGTATGGATGCGAGTAAGCTATGACCTATCGCATGTTTATTTGTGCTTTTCTTGTCTCTTACTAGTGTTTATATATGGTAATAAGAAACTTGCGTGTCCTTTATAGTATTTGAATAGAGTAATATAATGTAATATAATCTCCTGTGTTCTTGTACGTAAATGGATTTTATTCTTTCGCATGGTGATTATACATATTATTAAGAACAGTTGTGCTTGCCCCTATTGTGCTTGAATAGAGTAATATTTGTTTGAATTTGGAGCCCATGTGTTAACAGTGTCTTTGTCCCCAAAATTTTATAATTGTGAAATACTGTCATTTACTATGTCTGTTTATTGAAATAAGGTACTAGGTTATCTTAGGTATTATAATTGATGGAATTGGTGCTTCGCAAAGTGTTTATATATGGATATAAAGTAAAATAATGTGTGTACTTATTGTTTTTGATTAGTGTAATACACAGCAACGAAAATTATTTGTGTACTTTATGAAATTGTTTTTTGTTGTCTCTAGCAAAGTGTATACATGGGTCTCTTTTTAGAGAATTAGTTCTTGTTGATTAATGTAATGTAATGTAATGTAAAAATATATTTATGTCGAGATTTGAAATTAGAGCCCATGTGTTTAATATGTAATTGTCCCCAGAAGGTAACCAATGAGACATATTGTGAATTAGTGAGTTTGTTGGTTGAATCTTAAGTTCAAGGGTATACTAGTTAAAAAGAAGAATTATTGTTTGAATCTGTGTTTATTAGACTTTCGCAATGTGTTCTTATATGGTTTTTAAGTAAAATATTGTGTATCTACAAGTTTAGGCTTAGAGTAAATAGTATGTAATATGACTTGAGTTTTATGTGTATTTGGGGATATTTGTTTCTAGCAAAGTGTTTATACATGGTTTTAAAGAATAATAGTACTAGATGAAAAGTGTAACGTAATGAAAGTTTTCTATGTGTCTTTATATGAAATTGGTGTCCATGTGTTCTCTACGTTGTTGTCCCCATTTTATGAATAAGGTGACATATGGTGGAACAATGTGTTTGAATGCAGTTACTTCACAAGGGTTAGTGGGCTAAAACATATATTGATTGAATTAGTGCCTTTTGCTTTTAGTGGGGTATTTTGTTTTTATATGGTCTATTAAACTGTACCTGCATAGTGTTATATGGAAATGTGGACAATGTGTTGTAACATGGCTATGGGGAAAGCAAACTATCTTCTTGGTATAGTGATAAATAGTGTAATATTGTGTAATATTGTGTATATAGTGTAATATTGTGTAATAATAGTGTAATATTGTGTATATAGTGCATATAGTGTATTAAAGTGTAAAATAGCATAATAATGGGAATCATACAGATTTGTCTGGAGTTAAAAAGATTGTATCTTTTCATACTACAAGAATGTAATTATAGAGTATTGCTTTGTTATTAACTGCAAATTGTGGCAATGGAATGCTTTTGTTTTGGAGCTTTATGTAATTGTAGTTATCTTTTTGAATAAAGATGGGGTCTTCGGACTCTGCCTGGTTTAGCGGGCCCGGCCCTGCGGCGGGGTTTCGCTGGTTTGTGGAAGGAGCTATTCTCCGCTCCCCCTAGGGCCCACTGGCGGCGATAAACCCTGCGGGATTCACCGGGAGCGTGGGCATTTTCTGTCCCTATCTACTCAACCACAAATATACAGTAGTAATAGCGTTCGATTTTGCAGGAGCATTTGACAGCGCAGATTGGAAAACACTAAAAGAAATATTTATCAATCTAAACCTAAGCCCCTATCTAACTAATATCCTAACAAGTTACTTGACAAATAGAGAAATATGTTTCGAATTGGATGGTATCGAGAGAACTTTTGGTGTGGATTGTGGTTGCCCACAGGGCTCTTGTTTAGGACCAGTTATGTGGAATCTCATTGCTAACAATATTCTCAAACAATTTGATACAGAGAATTGTCATATACAGGCTTATGCTGACGATTTCATCATCTTCTCAGGCGACAGTAGAGCCATGTTGGAAAAAAAGGGTAATGAACTAGTAAAAAAATTTATCACAATAAGCGAAAACCTCCACCTAACAATATCAATAGACAAAACACAGGGTATCATTTTTGGCAAAGATCTATCGAGGCGCAATCCGATCATTAAAATTAAAAATAGTAATATAAAATTTAACATTTCTATAAAATATCTAGGTATCATAATCGATAGAAAACTAAACTTCTTTGAACATCTTAATTACTTAAACGAAGAAATTCTAAAATTTACTACAGGAATAAAAAGAGTAGGTAATGCTTATTGGGGGGTTTCATCTTTTACAATACGGGAATGGTATAGGGCTGTTGTAGAACCAAAAATATTATATGGCGCGGTATGCTGGTTTCCCTTTCTTAATAGTCATGGGCGAAGAAAATTAAATTCAATCCAACGTAAATTTTTAGTAAAAATAGTAAAAAGTTACAAATCTGTTTCCAACATGGCTCTATATACACTCACAGGCATCCCTCCAATAGAAATTAAAATTTGATATACCTTAGAAATCTTTAAACTGAAACTAAACCAACTAAAAATTAACATAGATAATAATGAAATTAGTATACAAGATATAGAAAGAAAAACTATAAAATTCTTAATTAATAGCAAAAATTTTCCTAATAACCTTCACTTTTTTTAACTTAATAATGGTTTCCCGGTAAATAGAAATGCAGATATAGAGGCATATACAGATGGCAGCAAGAGTGATGATTTCGTCGGCCTGGGTTTTGTTGCTTTTCATAATAATGAAATAATTCAAACAGAAACAAAATTATTAAAAAAACATAACTCAGTTCTTCAGTCAGAAGCACTTGCAATACTTAAAGTAATAGAATGGTTCAGCAATACTAACTATAATAGCATAAATATCTTTACAGACAGTCAGGCGGCTTATAAATCTCTAAGAAACATCTATCCAAAATCACATCTAATAGTAAATATACACAACCTCTGTAATAATATAAAAGATAAAACAATATACATAGGGTGGGTCAAATCACACATTGGTATTGTTGGCAATGAGATGGCAGATGCCTTGGCTGGTATGGCTCATATATTAGAAACTTCTAACTTAGAAATTAACCTTCCTACCTCAATCCTAAAACAATATGTACAAAATAAAATTATAAATGATTGGCAACTACAATGGGAAAATTCCGAAAAGGGTAGATACACCTATAATATTATTAATAATGTAACATTTGACCTACAATTCGACAATAATATCTTAACTTACTTTGTAACCGGCGAAGGCAGTTTTCCTACATTCTTATATAAGATTGGTAAAATTGATACTCCAAATTGTGACTGTGGAGCACTTGGAGATCCACACCACTTCGTAACAACGAAATGCTCTTTCTGTCCTGAATATATTAAAAAATACACAAACGAAACTGATCTAAAATATTATAAACGTATAGATAGAAATAAACATAACCTAAGAAAAATAAAGAATATTTACAATAGATTGAACTCACACTACTCTTTTATCTTTAGCACTTTTTAGGTTTAGTCAAATATAATTTCTATTGTCCCAAATTTTCATTTTAAATAATTACTTTTGTTCTTGTAAATGGATGATGTTTTGTTTTTATTACGTGTGCTGATATATTGTTTAATTTATGTATTCTCATACTTCTTTTATATCTTGTATTATATATTGTAGTTTTGTTTATTCTGCTCATTTCTTATATCTTTTACTATACATATTTAAAGTTTAATTTATATGTCTTATATTTTATTTTTGAATGTATATTTTTCCATCTATTTATTTATATATTTTATTTATATGTTTAATATATACTTTGTTTTGAAATTTCCATAAACAAAATTTGTAATGTATGACATTTATCTTTGTTGTATATCTTTCTATTTATTTATTTGTACACCTTATTTATATGTTTGATATTTACTACGTTATGAAATTTATATCTACAAAATTGTTATATCTAATATCTTGCACATATTATCTGTATATTACTCTTGACTCATTTGTAAAGTTTTGTTACTTTAAATATTTCTAATAAATTCTTGGGGTCTTCTGACCCTGCTTGGCTCCGTCGGGAACGGTCGCTTGGACGTTGTTTTCGCTGGATGTAGACTGGTCTCTCCCCACTCTTCTTGGCCTCCGTGTGTCGATAAACCCGTTTGGGTTCGTCAAGAGTGTGGGCTTTTTCTGTCCCTATCTACTGTCCCTATCTTATATGTTTACTTGTGTGTATTTGTAATATACTGATGATTATAGTTATGTTACAAAATTTTACTTGTTTAATTAGAAAGTTTCTTATTTATAATGTTGTTTATTTAAAAGTTTCTTCTTGTTTAGTAATTTATCTAGATGTCTTTATTTAACCATATGTTTATATTTGTAAATTTGGTTTTAATTGTGCCTAATAATTATCTATTAAATTTCTTTATTCAGAAAAAGTATATTCAAAACTTGGCACATATATATTTTATCTTTTGAAATGTCAAAATCCTTATTTAGTATCTATGCTTTTTACAAATGCTCTATATTCTTGGAATACTTTTTATAACACCATATATTATATTTAGTACTTGCACTTTAATAATTGGAACCAAGTATTTATGTATAATAATTGTATTGTAATCTCTTTATTTGTAAATTTGTTTATTTTAAATAAATTAGGATCGTTGTACTCCAATTGGTTCCGCGGGTCCTGAACTTGGTTGTAGTTTTTGCTAGAACGTGGATCGAGCTTCTCCCCACTCCCCTCAGGCTTAGGTAACGATAAACCCTTGAGGTTCGCTGGGAGTGTGGGCATTTTCTGTCCCTATCTACTAAATATATTATAAAGTTTTAACACTGTTGCGGCAGTTTACTATGAGCTCATAATATTTTTTAATTTTTTCGCGTTATTTCGAATTTCTGGAACTGAAAAGTGCTTGCATTCTAAAGTATTTATGAACATTTATATTCTGTAAAATTTTCAAGTAATTCGGACTTTTATTTTGGAAGATATGATCGAAATTCTAAAGATTTGAAATTTGCTTAATTTTTGAACAAACGTACTTTTATCATCTCCGAAACTTTTAATCCAGCACCTGTGAAACCTGATTAGGAAGATTCCTCATAAAATTTCATTCAATAGTACACCAATCTTAAGAATTTTGGACAACCGGAAGTAAAATTATCGATTTTTAAAGTTTTAAACATTTTGTGTTTGATATCTATTGCAAATCCTTGTTTATCAACATCTCTACGAGACGCCATTGTTAACTTTACTCACTTCTCTTTCTTCGCCTACAAGTTCGCCAACTCTCTTATACTGAAGCTCCATACAAGATTCTTCTTCATTTTTCCATCGAACTCATTGTATATTCCTGAAAGAACATTCTAAAGGACGCATCATTCTTATTTTCAAGTTATTTTTATATTTTCAATTCTATCAGATTTTATCGCCAACAGTCTAACAATCAAATTACATTGACTTTTATCCTTAAACTTAGACTTTTTCGTAAAGGATTTCGCCAAACATTTCAAACCCGTACTTGTAGTACAGAAATATTGCATCTTCCGAAGTCAAATAGAACGCCAAGAAGTCCGCCAAATATATCAACTACAGAAGAACTAACTTTTTGCAAAGAAATTTTATTTTTAAAATACATTCAATTTTCTCATTTTAATTTTAGCTACCTATTTCTTTCGCCAAGAAGTTTACTGTGAGTATAATATCTCTTAAATTAAGTTTCTCTCTTTATTATTAACTATTGGCGCTCTTTTAGTTTATTGTTTATTTAATTAATATTTTTAGAATTGATTCTTGTTACTCATATAATTTCTCGCCAAATTAACTATTGATTTTCTTAAACTTTGTTTTTAGTGTACATATCTAATTGAGTACTTATTTAGAATTTATACATACTTATTTTACGTATATTCTGTTATTTTTATCGCCAAGTTATATCTTATTTGGCTAATTTGCTATTTTATTTTTCAATTGTATTATCTTAACACTATTTTATTTTAATTGAACTGTGTGCTAATCTCAACAACAAATTTTGGCGACATTTTCTATATGTACTATAAGTTATCTACTCGCCAAGTAATTATTGCAAAAACTTAGAAATTTTACTGGCGTTTAAAATTTAAACATACCTTTATAAATTCTTATCTTAAGTTACTCTTATTATTATCTTTTTTACTAACTATTTTTGTTAATATTTAATTATTTTCATAAATTTTGAGCTTCTCACTACAACTACATCATTGTTCTCGTTAAGTAAATAAACTCCACTAAATACAGAAATATGAGCCAAGCAAACAAAGATAAAGGTAAAGACATATCAGAAGACGATTCAGACTCATTTCCATTCAAAGATCTTTTTGACGATTATAAATCAGACTTCATACTAAAAATAAAACAGTCAATATTTGACATAGATCAAATATTAGGCAACGCACAAAAGGCAGGGAAAAAAGTTGGTAAGGAAATACTGAAGGATATCAACAAAAAATGCTTGAAACTTAAGATGACATGCATCAACCAGGAAAAAGAAAATGCTTGTCTTTTGGCAAAGAATAACGTCTATGAAAAAGTCACAACCAATTTTGATTCCAGACTACAAGAATTAGAGGATACAACAAATAAAAACAAAGATTGTTTAGAAGAGATCAAATCGTTAATTACTGAAAAACAAAATGACTTCCCAAAACTAAATTCTGTAGAAAATACAACTGATGACCAAGTACTTATCATTGATACTACGGAAGAGAAAGGAGCAATAACATACAGAGATGCTTTAAGAAAAAATAAAGACATACTAGAAGATAACAAACCCAGCGATATTATAATATCAAGATCGAACAGACTAATCATCAAGATGGGAGACAGAAATAGCTTAGAAACCTTAAAAGAAAAACTCGAAAATAATGAAAATACGAAAAACTTAGGATTAATCAAAATAAACTAACAAAGAAAAAAACAGGTTCATAGCCTTCGGTATTACAGAAAATTTGGACGACATTACAATTAAAAACGAAATTGAAAAAAATTTGGAGAAAAGAGAAATTGACATCGTTAAATTTTTCACAGGCAAGAACGGAAAGAAAAATATTATATTTGACGTTGACAATCTTTCAAAAAAACATTATAATAAGCAAAAAAAAAATTAATCTTGTAAGAGTTAATGTATCAAAATATATATCAATCGATCGATGTCTTAGATGCCAGGGCTTTGGCCATATTGCAACAAAATGTAAGAACAAATTAACATGCGGTAACTGTGCTGAAGAACATGATACAAGAAAATGTATTTCTAAAATCACTAAATGCACTAATTGTAAGAAGGAAAGAGACCACAAATCAGACTCAAAGGACTGCCCTGCATTCATAGCCTATAAAACAAAAGTTCTATCTAAAGATAATGAATAATATCCAACTGAATCAGTCAGCCCTAAAAATAGTACAAATTAACCTTAATAACTGTAGGGCAGCTACATCACAATTGCAACATTTTATTATAGAAAATTCAATATACATAGCACTAATTCAGGATTTTTACAAAAAAGATAACAAAATATTAGGATTCCCAACAAGTTGGCAAATTTTTACTTCGAAAAACCACACAGCAGGCATAATTGTGATCAATCCATCAATAATTTGTAATGAAGTATTGGCATCTGATAATGTTATTATAATTAATATCTTGGTAAAACAAAAAAAATTATTTCTGGGTTCTCAATATTCATCTCCAACATCTGACCTTGCATTTGACTTAAACACTTGGACAAATACCTTTCATGACAAATTTATAATAGTTTCTGGAGATTTTAATGCTAAAATTTATCTTTGGGGATACAATAGAAATGATCATAGAGGCGAAATTATAATAGACCTATGCACTACTTTAGACTACAGAATTTACAATAACCCAAACGAAATACCTACTTATCATCTTCAAGGAAAATATGGCAACCCAGATCTGACAATAGGCTCAAACCTCTCTGCTAGTCACTTAGAAAAATGGACAGTTCATGCAACAGAATCAAACTCAGATCATAGATACGTAACTTTTGAACTCGCAATAGATATCATATACCGCACACAAAATAGATACAAAAGTGAATATTGCAGCAAATCAAAACTCAAAAAAGGGCTTAAGAAGATAGAAAAAAGACTGATTCATAAAATTGGTAATTTAGATAATACAGTCGAAATAGATAACTTTATTGATGAATTCTATAATAACTTATACTCTGTATGTGACAATAACTTCAAAATAAGGAAAATCAAATCAAATACAAAACTTAAATGGTGGAACCCACAACTGAGATTACAAAGAAATAAATTAAATGCTCTATATAAAAGACTTAAAAAAACAGGATCATCATCAATAAAAACTATATATTATAGAGAAAAAGCAATTTACAAAAAAAAATATTTTAGAAGCAAAGAAAAAAAGTTGGAATGACTACTGCAATAGGTTTCAAGACAACTTTCGCCGTACCTTTGACATAGCCCGGGATAACATATTTAACAATAATTCTTTAATACATATCGCAATGGATGGTATGCCTTTAGACTCAAACTATGAAGACATCTATAAAAAATTAATAGACCACCATTTTTATATAACAACAGAAACAATAGAGGAAGAAATGATCTCAGAAATACAAGATGAAGATATAAATTATGAAGAATTAATAGAGGCTAATATAATGCAGGGCAAGAAAAAGGCACCTGACACAGATAGAATTGATCCAAAAATAATTAATTACCTCATAGAATATTGTCCAAATTTATTATTAGAATTATTTAACAAATTATACAAATCTGGTAACTTTCCAACAAAATGGAAACAAGCATTAGTAATTTTTTTCGTTAAAAAAGGTAAACAAGATAATAATCCAAAATCATACCGTCCAATCTGTCTCTTACAAACAATCAGTAAACTTCTTGAAAGAATTATTCACTTTAGATTAATGCACAACCTCGAAAATAATAATCTTTTACATAATAATCAGTTTGGTTTCAGGGAAGGGAGAAACACGACTATGGCCATAGGGAGGCTAATGCAGCTAATTCAAAGTAGAAAACAAATATATAAATATACTATTGCCATTGCCTTCGACTTCACTGGAGCTTTTGACAGCGTGGATTGGTCTATTCTAAAAGATATAATAGCATCGTTTAACTTAAATAAAAACCTCCAAGCTACACTTAATAGTTATTTAAAAAATAGAACTGTTGGCTACGAAATTGATAGCAAATTTAATCCATACAATATTAAACGGGGTTGTCCACAGGGTTCTTGCCTAGGTCCGACGCTTTGGAACTTAATAGCTAATAAAATCCTACATGCCTTTGTCGACAAAAACTGTGATTTAATAGCCTATGCAGACGATTTTGTTTTAATCTTTTCAGAAAATACGAGGGGGGCCTTGGAGGCGACCGGGACGACACTAGTTAACCTTTTCTGCAGTATTAGTCAAAGTTTAAATTTAACGGTCTCAGCATCAAAAACACAGGCAATAGGTTTTGGTAAGGATCTTTCGAGGAGATACCCCATAATAAAACTGGGGGGGGGGGGGTTCAAATATTGAATTTACAAAGAGCTTAAAGTATCTGGGGATATATATTGACAGAAATTTAAATTTTTTTGAACATCTAAATTACCTTAACAATGAAATAATAAACTTCACAACAGGTATTAAAAAAGTAGGGAATGCATATTGGGGTGTCTCCTCTGACACAATAAGAGTATGGTATAGAGCAGTAGTTGAAGCTAAACTTGTCTACGGCATTCAAATATGGTACCCTTTTCTCAATAGCCATGGACGTAGAAAACTAACCTCAATCCAAAGAAAATTTTTAGTAAAAATCTTAAAATGTTACAAATCAGTTTCAAATATGGCACTCTATGTACTGACGGGTGTTGTCCCGATCGCTTTGAAGGCTGAATCTTTAGTGGAACTTTATAAATTAAAATATAACCAGCACCAAATTATAATTGACAATATTCAAATAAGCAATAATGATATAGAAGTAAAGACACCACGCTACTCAATTGACTCCAGACTTTATCCAAAGAATCTAAAAATACTTAAAACAAACGATGGTTTTCAGCATAGAAAATGGGCAGAAATAGAAGCATACACTGATGGTAGTAAAAAAGAGCATGGAGTAGGTTTTGGATACGTGGATTTTAATAACAATAGAATAATTCACACTGGTATATATTCATTAAACAATAATAACTCTGTTTTCCAATCGGAGGCAATGGCAATTCTTAAATTATTAAAATGGTTCATTGAAACAAAATTTAATAGCATAATAATTTACTCAGATAGTCAAGCTGCTGTCAAGTCCTTGAGTAACATATATCCAAAGTCAAACATTATAGTAAGAATTCACCTTATATGTAATAAAACACCTAATAAGAACATTACAATAGGATGGGTTAAATCTCACATAGGAATAGTAGGCAATGAAATGGCAGATTTTCTGGCGGGTATGGCAATTGAAGACGAAGACAATAACGTAACCTCTAAATATCCCTTCTCCTTAATTAAAAATCATATGAACAAATACATTTTAAATACTTGGCAAGATATGTGGAACAATTCAGATAAGGGTAGATACACATTTAATATAATAAATAATATTTCAAATAATTTAATTTTCAATAACAACATAGTTAATTATTTCGAAACTGGTCAAGGTAGTTTTCCGTCCTTTCTGTTTAAAATAGGCAAACTAGAATCTCCAAACTGTACTTGTGGAGTCTTGGGTGACTCCCATCACTTTAGTATGTTTTCTTGCACTGCAAGTGTAGACTTCATCAAACGTGGAAATAATGAAACATTATTACAATATTACAAGAGAATTGACAGCAGTGCCCGTAATATAAATATCATTAACAAAATATATAATAGCCTTAATGTTAAGTACTCATTTATCTTCAGCACCTTTTAGCCCTTCTTGACTGTGGTCTGGTTTCTTCATCCTTTTATTAAAAATAAGTTAAAAATATGTAATTAAATATTAGTATGAATCATGTACTTGTTAAAATGTACAAATGTATATTCTTATTGTGTTCGTTTTTATTTTCGTGTTGTCATCAAAATTTTTGTCTTTAGTCTTATTTATTTTTATTACCTTTATGCTTGTATTTATGATAAAGCTAAATCTGTATTTATTTTGAGTTTTCAAATGAAATGTTACTTCTATAATTGTACATATACATTGTGTCTAAATTTAGTATCTATCAGATTATTTTCATTATTATAAATTTCATATTCATTTCTTTTTTGTCTTCGCCAAAATTTAATTTCAAACTTGTTTTTAATGTCATTTTTATGTTTGCACTTTGACAAAGCTAAATTTGTAATTATTTAGAATTTTCAACTGAAATGTAACTGCATTTAAATTCTGTATTTTCCGTTTCGTATTTTCTGTTTGCACTTTGATAAAGCAAAATTTGTAATTATTTTGAATTCTCAACTAAAATGTAACTGTATTTAAATTTTGTATTTTCCGCTTTGTATATTCTGTAACTTTTATGTAACTCTTCTTTCTGTACCTTTTGTAACATTTTTGACATTTTAAAAATAAATTTGAGTCTTTCTTTTCCCGCTGAGCTCCTCTAGTGCCTGTCGCTTGTCTGTGGTGTTGTTTGGTAGTAGATTGGTTTTCTCCTCACTCTCCAAAGTCCTTCGGGTGATCACAAACTACGTGTTGATCGAGAGTGTGGCATTTTCTGTCCCTATCTACTAAGTCCCTATCTACTATTATTTCACTGTTGCGGTCGCTTTCGTTGAGCTCTTGATTTTTGTATATTTTTCTGCGTAACTTTTTATTTTCGGTACTTCAAAGTGTTTTTATTTTGACGTACTAATTAAAATCTATATTCTGTGAAATTTTCAAATATTTTCTAACATTTTTCTGGAAGTTATTAACAAAATTCTAAAAATTTTCAAATTTGTACATTGTATTGATAAACAGATTTTTATCATCTTCAAGGTTTTAATAGCGGCATTCTTAAAACCTGTTCCAATAGTTTACTCACAAATAATAGATCAAAAGGAGATCAAATTTATGAAAATTGGACCACCACAAGCAAAGTTATCATCTTTCAAAGTTTGGAAATCTCTATGCTTAATAATTATTAGAAGTACTCGCTTTTTAAAATCTGTCAAGTCGCCATTGTTTACTTGTTGGATGCTTCAACAATCGCCAAAGTGATCGCCTTCTGAAGTTTCTCTAGCCTTTACTTACCAAATTCAAACTGCTATTACATCGCCAAAACTGTCGCCAAGAATTATTAACTGTGTTGTGTCAAAGCTTTCATCGCCAACAAGTTCGCATTTATTTTCTCTGGAATAGTACTCTATTTTTATTTCTTCATTTTAAATTAAATTTTCTACACAAGGAAGGACGCCAAGTGGTCTTCATCTGTGTTGGAGTTACAAGTGCTATAGGAGTTTCCACGCCAAAGGACTTTTGACAGCCGAGCTTTACTAATAGACAGTCGTACTCTTCGCTTTCATCGCCAAGAAGTTTGCGTTTAATTTCTCTGCAATAGTACTCTATTTTTATTTCTACATTTTAAAATAATTTTCAACACAAGGAAGGACGCCAAGTGGTCATCATCTGTGTTGGTGTTACTAGCGCCGTAGCAGTTTCCACGCCAAAGGACTTTTAACAGCCTATCTTTACTAATAGACTGTCGTATTCTTTGGTATTATTATTTTCTTACTATTTGTTTTTATCATCTTCAATATTATGAGTAATTAACTTTTTATTCAAGTAATAGTCATTTTAAAATTTATCATTAGTCATTTTTATAAGCTATTCTATTAATTAAGAGTCTGTTAAGTAACTGTGCTTTAATTCCTACGCCAACCACTCGCCAACTTTTTTTTAATTTTTTTATTTACTCTGTTATACAAGTTATTGGATAGTGTTTTAAAATTTTAATAGAACTTTAAGTTGTTTTAATTTTAATCAAAACTTGTGATAACTTCCGCCAAATATTGTGGTAATCTATAATTTGCTTCGCCAAAAGTGCTCCTCCTATTTCTTTTAATAACTATCAATTGCATATTTATAAGTTTTTAATTTATCTCCAAACATCAATTTACTTTTACATATTTCTCAAAATTAATCGCCAATTCTATTATCTATTTAATTAATTAATGCTTATTAATAAGAAATTTTCTCGCCAAATATAAAAGTTTTTAATTTATTAAGTGTATTTTAAGTCTGTAACCTGTCATTTTCCTTGCCTTTCTTATTTTAATTTATTAATATGTAGTTCAAAACTTACTTCAAGTTATTTATTTCTAAATTTTACGCCAATTTAAAAACTTATAAATTTTGGATCAGTAAGCCTTATACTCACCAGATTTTTAAATAGAAACAGAGTTTGTGTAATAAGTTTACTTCTAATATTACTTAATCTATATTTAATAAAAATGAGTCAAAGGAATAAGGAAAAGACTAAGGATTTTATAGAAGATGAATCGGAATCTTTTCCCTTTAAAGAAATTTTTGATGACTATAAGTCTGATTTTATATTAAAAATAAAACAAAGCATTTTAGATATTGATCTTATACTGGGTGAGGCGAATAAAGCAGGCAAAAAAGTGGGAAAAGATTTAATGAAAGACATCAACAAGAAATGCCTAAAGATCATGATGACCTGCATCAACGCTGAAAAGGAGAATGCTTGTTTAATGGCCTCAAACAATGTATATGAAAAAGTAACAAAGAATTTCGACTCAAGACTACAAATATTAGAGGAAACTACAGATAAATATAGAGAAAATTTTGTAGAATCATTGGAGAAGAATTTGACAGAAGTAACAAGAGGCTTAGAAACACTAACAGAAAATATGAATAAAAAAAACAGAAAAAATGGAAGACACTATGGAGAAATTAGGGAAACAGATATGTGAAAAAACTTTGGAACAACCTTCAAAGAGTGCAGTACATATGCCAAGTGAAGAACAGGTACTCATAGTAGACACCAGTAATGAGACAGGGGCCCTTTCATATAGAGACGCCCTGCGCAAAAATAGAGATGTATTCGATAGCTACAAACCTAGAGACGTTATATTAGCACGTCCAAATAGGGTTATTATTAAAATGAAAAACAAAGAAAGTCTCGACATAGTAAAGGAAAAAATTGAAAATAACGCGAACATTAGGGAAATGGGTACAGTAAAAATAAATAAACAAAGGAAACAAAGATACATTGCTTTCGGTATTCCAGACGACATAGAAGAAAAATATCTCAAAGAAGAAATTGAAAACAACATTGAAGGCAGGGAAATCGATATAGTCCGATGCTTTGTGGGAAAAAATAATAAAAAAAATGTAATAATAGACGTCGATAACACTACTAGAAATCTATTTTTTAAAAAGACCCATTTAATCATAGATCTAATTAGAGTACGTATCACCCAATACATCTCTGTAAACAGATGTAACAAGTGCCAAGGATTTGGCCATTTGGCGAGAAATTGTAAAAATAAAGAAAAATGCGGTAAATGCGGAAAGGATCATGATACTAGAACATGTGTTGAAACAATAACAAGATGCGTGAATTGCACAGTAAACTATCACCACAGATCCGACAGCAAAGAATGCCCTGCCTTTAACAAATATAAAATTATTTTAATAAATAATCATGTATAATGATCATTCTCCACCTCGGTCAGCAATCAACATAGTACAAATTAACTTAAATAACTGCAGGGCTGCTACTTCTCAACTAACTCAATTCATAACAGAACAGTCAATCGATATAGCATTAATTCAGGACTTCTACAAAAAAAAAAAAATCATAGGTATACCAACAAACTGGCAAGTTTTTACATCTAAAAAAAATACGGCAGGTATAATTATAATAGACAATAGTATAATCTGTAATGAAGTTATGGCCTCAGATAATGTCATAATCATCAACATACTTGTAAAACATGAAAAAAATTTTCTGGGCTCACAATATTCATCTCCAACTTCAGATCTCAACCAAGATTTAAACACATGGTCTTTTGATTTTCATAATAAACTCATAATAGTTTCTGGAGATTACAACGCAAAAAGTATATTATGGGGTTATAACAGAAATGACATCAGAGGAGATATTATAATAGACCTGTGTACTACATTAGACTATAAGATATACAATAACCCTAATGACATCCCTACTTATCATCTTCTAGGAAATTATGGTAATCCAGATCTTACAATAGGGTCAAATTTATCAACAGGTTACATCGAAAACTGGAAAGTACACGATACAGAATCAAACTCAGATCACAGATTTATCACATACAACCTAGTTACAGAAGTTATATACCGTACTCAAAACAGATACAAAAGTGCATATTGCAGTAAAATAAAACTTGAAAAAAATCTTAAAAAAATGGAAAGAAAATTATTACATAAAATTGATAATTTGGAAAACACAAGAGATATAGATAATTTTATTGAAGAATTTTATAAAAATCTTTTTACAGTTTGTGACTATAACTTCAAAATAAAGAAAACAAAAATAAATTTAAAACTAAATTGGTGGAATCCACAGCTAAGACAACAGAGAAATAGAGTTAATGCATTATACAAACGATTTAAAAGAACAGGTTCACCATCTATAAAAATTAACTACAATAGAGAAAAAGCTCTATACAAAAGAAATATTATTGAAGCAAAAATGCAAAGTTGGAGAGTGTACTGCAACAATTTTAGAAGTAACTTTGGACGTACATTTGATATTGCCAGAGATAAAAGTTTTAATAACAATTCCTTAATTCACATAGCAATGGATGGAATGCCTCTATATACAAACTATGAAGACATATACAAAAAATTAATAGAGAGTCATTACTATCTAACTACTGACAATGTAGAAGAAGAAACAAACTCAGAATTACAAGATATTAAAATCAATTATCACGAGCTGACTGAAGCAAACCGAATGCAAGGCAAGAAGAAAGCACCAGGGACTGATAGGATTGATCCGAAAATAATTAACTATTTAATAGAATTTTGCCCTAATTTAATTTTAGAACTGTTTAACAAACTATATAAAACTGGTTACTTCCCTTTAAAATGGAAACAGGCACTTGTTATCTTCTTCGTTAAAAAAGGGAAACCTGATACCAATCCGAAATCCTACCGTCCCATTAGTCTCCTACAAACAATTAGTAAAATTTACGAAAGAATAATTCATTTTAGTCTAATGCATCATCTGGAAAAAAATAACCTACTGCATGATAACCAATTCGGATTCAGAGAAGGGAGAAGCACGACAATGGCCATAGAGAGGCTGATGCAATCAATTCAGGGTAGAAATCAAAGTTTTAAATATGCAATCGCTATTGCTTTCGACTTCACAGGTGCATTTGATAGTGTGGATTGGTCTATCTTAAAAGAAACTATAGATTCCCTTAAATTAAATAAGAACATGCAAGCAACCCTTAATAGTTACTTAAACAACAGAACTGTAGGATACGAACTTGAAAACAAATTTCACTCTTATAATATAAACAGGGGCTGTCCACAAGGTTCTTGCCTGGGTCCAACACTTTGGAATTTAATAGCGAACAAAATTTTGAAAGATTTTGATAACAAGAAATGTGACTTAATAGCTTATGCTGATGATTTTGTTTTGATTTACTCGGAAAACACTAGAAAAGCATTGGAAGAAACAGGGGAGACGTTGGTCAACATTTTCAGCAGCATAAGCGATAGTTTAAAATTAACTGTTTCGGCAACCAAAACCCAGGCAATAGCTTTTGTAAAAGACCTTTCGAGGAGATACCCCATTATCAAGCTGGGGGGTTCTAACATTAAATTTACCAAAAGCCTAAAATACTTGGGAATTTACATTCATAGGAATTTTAACTTTCTGGAACACTTAAATTATTTAAACAATGAAATTTCTACTTTCGCAACAGCTATCAAAACAGTGGGTAATGCGTACTGGGGTGTCTCCTCAGATACTATAAAAGTCTGGTATACAGCAGTAGTCGAATCAAAAATTACATATGGAATTCAAATATGGTATCCCCTACTAAACTGCCATGGTAGAAGAAAACTCACTTCAATACAGAGGAAGTTTCTAGTTAAAATTTTAAAATGTTATAAATCCGTTTCAAATATGGCACTAAATGTACTAACAGGTGTTGCCCCGATCACTCTGAAAGCTGAATTGCTGGTAGAACAATATAAATTTACATTTAAACAACATGATATTATAATAGACAATATTCATATTAACAATAGAGCAATAAAGGAAAAGACCTCCAGATGCTTGATTGACTCCAGGAAATATCCAATAAATCTTAGGATATTTAAAATAAGTGATGGTTTTCCTCAAAAAAATTGGGCGGAAATAGAAGGTTTTACAGACGGAAGCAAAAAAGATGATAGCGTGGGACTTGGCTATGTGGTATTTAAACAAAACAAAATAATTAAAACTGAAATGTATGCACTACACAGATACAATTCGGTTTTCCAGTCGGAGGCAATAGCGATTCTAAAAGTATTAAAGTGGTTTAGTGAGACCAACTACAATAGCTTAGCAATCTACTCGGATAGTCAGGCTGCCGTCAAGTCAATAAGCAATATATTTCCTAAATCAAAGATAATAATAAAAATTCACTCCATATACAATAAAATTCCAAATAGAAAATTGACAATAGGTTGGGTTAAATCACACATAGGTATAATAGGCAATGAAATGGCTGACTTTCTAGCAGGAATGGCTACCAATGAAGATACTAATACAATAACATCCGAATACCCAATATCCCTTATTAAAAAACATCTGAACAAAAAGCTTATAACTAACTGGCAGGTAATGTGGGATTCTTCAGATAAGGGACGTTTTACTTATAACATAATAAATAACATATCAACAAGTCTAATTTTCAAGAACAATATAGTTAATTATTTTATAACAGGGCAAGGTAGTTTCCCATCCTTTCTATTCAAAATAGGCAAACTAGACTCCCCTAATTCTACTTGTGGAATAATGGGTGATCCACATCATTTTACAATTTGCTCATGTCAACTAGTAAATATTACATCAAAAGAGGTATTAATGAAACAATACTTCAATATTACAAGAGAATTGACGGCAGTATGCGCTTGATAAATATTCTTAGCAAAATATATAATGATTTAAATGTTAAATATTCATTTATCTTTAGTACTTTTTAGCCTCTCGATCGGTCAGGGTTTGGCTTCTCTTTTTCAAAGCCAGAGTCAACTAGTGAAAAATTAGACAGCTAAAATGTAGAGTTAAAGGATTTGTGACCGAATTATTTATATAAAAGTGTTAAAAAAGTTGTACAGTATTAACACTTATTGTATTTAGTTTTAATTTATGTATTTTTATTACAAAATTGGTAGATTAGTGTCGTTTTAAACTTAAATTGTATATCGCATTATTTTATGTATTTTGGCCATGTATAATTGGCATAAATGTTTTATTGTGTATTTTTATATTTATAACTAGCTGAAAACCCGCGCTTCGCTACGGAGTACATTCAAATTAAATTCAACGGCCAATGTATGCAATTAATGCCAAAAAAATAAATCTATATATTTATAATAAATACGACGATCGATGTATAGAATTGATGTTATATATATATATATATATTTATTTATTTATTTATTTATTTATTTATAAAAATATGGTAAGGTATATTTATTTTTTTGGGATAATATCCAATCGTCTGCTGCATTAGAAAGAAAAAAAAATTTTTTTAGTCTATTTAGTTGTTATGCACGTGACGATAAATTTATTTAAAGTACCAGAAAAAGAAATCACGTGATCAGCATTTAATAAATTAAATTCTAAAAATTAATCTTTAAAAATTCACCAAAAGTCAGAAAATGGAGGTAAATGTTCGAAAACGATTTCATTTTAAAGGAATTTTTGGGATCTTTCTCGTGATATAAATTTTATAAGCCTCACATTATTATTTTAAATGCAAACTTAAAAAAAGTTACAAAAACAGCTTAAAAATTTAATTTTAAAAAGTCTAAGAAGAATTTTTCAAAAATATCTCTTAGTGCACCCCTACACTATTAGAAGAATCGCCATGCAAAATTTCAGCCCTTTAGGTCCAGCGGTTTGGTCTGTGCGTTGTATGTCAGTCAGTCAGTGAATGAATGAATGAATGAGTCAGTTACGGAACTGTTTTATATATATAGATTATATATCTTCATACCGTATTTTTGTTTATTTGTTTTATACAAATGTTTTGTATGTATTGTAAATTAGTTTTCAATTTGGTTTTCAAAATTGTATTGTCAAAATTTATCAACTGCAATGTATATAAATGTTATGTAAAGTATATTTTGACTCCTTGTTTTAAAATTGTTAACTGCAATATTGTAATACTTGTGTAAAATATGCACTAATATATCATTAACTCTTTAAATGTGTAATTAATACAATTGGTATTTATGAAGGGGAATTGGTGATGGCAAAAGTTCTGTCATAAAAACTTGCTCTATTATGTCGTGGGGAAACGTTCGAGGCTGGATGGTTCTATAGTTTGTAGAGGAGATTGTGATGAAGGAATAAAAAAGTTTACTTTTTTATTCCTTCATCACAATCTCCTTTACGGCGGCACGTGATGCTGGCGGAATTTCTAAGGCGAACAGTTCACTGATGAATTGGCCGGGAGACAGGACATCAATGTAGCTGCATCTCTCGAAATGTTGTCGATGCTCCAAGTAGAATCGTAAAATGAAGTTTTGGTACAGAAGCGTTGAATACTCTCATCGTTGTTTCTCCTGGTAACTGACTTACCCGGTAAAATTATTATTAAAAGAACTGATTACATGACACGTTGTTGAGTCGACTCGATTTTTTATTTTGATAAAGTGTTACGTAGTCATATCATAACTAATACAAACATTTCAGAGGTGAATTTTTCACCAATACCATAGACAAGTACTTTGCAAAGAAATATATATAGTAGGCAAAAGCATGGCCTTGCTGGATGAGTTTTTCTGAAAACTCACAACTAACTACAGTGACAAGTTCGAATCATCTCAGTATCCAATTTCTTTCGAGTCGAGCAAAAGAGGGAGCGAGGGTTGCCAGAGAAACGTGAACAAAACCTCGCCAAGCGCTGAAGCCTACGAAAGGTAGAAAAAAAGGCAGCGCATTAAGTAAAAGGGCGAGTAACGGCGAAAACTGGTAGGCGTGTACCGATGACGTGAAGACGCGGGAACATAAGGCACGCTCATTGGCTGTGCAGGTGAGACCTGGCGACTTATGACATCTGGCGATTTCGCGCCAACGCGGTTGTTTCTCAAAAGCTGCACGAATACACACGATATTGCCACACTTAGGTGAAACTCAATACGCATAGAAAAAGAACAGACGAACGTCACTATGGGCGTTACGTACAAGAATAACACAGTGCAGGAAAGGAGGTTCCCATATCTTATGCTGATTGTTAGAACGACATAGGAAACCGTAAATTTAAAAGTAGCCCTGGGAAATAACCGTAATGGTTTATTTCAACAATGTCATGCCGATTCAACTTACGCACAGGTGTGCATGAAAGAGCGAGACATCGTTAAAATGAAGACCACCTTTAATTCAAAAGATCAGGACTAAAGAAAACGCCTGCTACTGCTAAGATAAAATACCTACCCTGACAGAGTTAGATTTTAACAAGTTATTAATTAATTTTAAGTTTGAATTAAGATAAAATTACTACACATTAACTGTAGCGATAAAATCTACGCACTTATGCAAAATTAGTGTGTTTAAAAGTTTAAGGTATTTGATATGTATCCTTGTATCAAGCATTATGTTATACTAGTAGGTAGCCCGTCATTTTGACGTCATAATGGAAAAAGTATATGGAAGTTAAAAAATATCCCGAATTATCTAAAATATTGCATTTAATCGACACCTTGTAAAAGCAAACCCTTTCATTATTTTTTATTTATTTAGTTTTTCATGCGATTGGAGTAGTAGACTGCCATCCAACCCGTCATTTTGACGTCATAATACTAAAAATGACGTCATAATGGAAAAAGTATATGAAAGTTAAAAACTTTTTTTACAGTTCACTTCACGATTCATTCACATTTAAGTTTATTTACTTTCAGAATGCATCGCAAAAGTAAACAGATTTTTTAAAACTGTTAAATATACAGCTAAAAACATCCATTTTTTTTAGTTCTGAATGTTTTATAGAAAAATAGGCTGAACAAATGTGATTTGATGGAGAAGATATTTGTTTTTAGGTAAGAAAAAATTCTGATCCACATCTGAAATTGAAATTAAGCCTATTTGGTGGTTTGTTTACTGAGGGATTCAATTGAAAGATGAGTACAGCCCGGAAGTGTCATACAGAGACAACGGCTATTATATATAGGATGTTTCTTGTACCTTTTTGAGTTTGTAAATAAATTTTGGGTCTTCTGACCCTGGTTGGATCTGTCGGGTGCGCTCGCTTGGCTGTGGTTTTTGCTGGAGGTAGAAAGGTATTTTCCTCACTCCACTTTGGCCCTCGGGCGACGATAAACCATATTTGGTTCATCGGGAGTGTGGCCTTTTCTGTCCCTATCTACTAAATATGTCTATAAAGTTTTAACACTGTTGCGGCAGTTTTCAATGAGCTCTTAATTTTATTTAATTTTTCGCGTTATTTCTTATTTTTGGAACTTAAAAGTGTTTGCATTCTAAAGTATTCAAGAATATTTATATCTTGTAAAATTTTCAAGTAATTCGAGGCATTATTTTGGAAGATACCATCGAAATTTTAAAGATTTCAAAATTGCTTAATATTTAATCAAACGTACTTTTGTCATCTTCAAAACTTTGGATCCAGCACTCATGAAACCTGTTTAAGAAAATTCTTCATAAAAATTCGTTCAATAGTACATCAAATTTAAGAATTTTGGACAACCACAAGTAAAATTATCAATTTTTAAAGTTTTAAACATATTGTGTTTAATATTCATTGCAAATCTTTGAAAATCAATATCTCTGCGAGACGCCATTGTTATCAATACTAATTTTTCATTCATCGCCTACAAGTTCGCCAATTCTCTTATACTGAAGCTCCATACAAGTTTCTTCAACTTATTTCCATCAAACTCTTCATACCCCTCTTGGGTACTTTGGGATTATCCCGTCGACCATTTTCGCCAAACCGATTCATTTTCGCCAGACCCGATATTATCGCCAAAAGGTAGCTTTTCCGCCAATAACCGCAAATTTTATCACATTTACTGTGTAATCCTTGACTACGCGAGTGTTCTGTAGCGTGTTGAAATATACTTTTTTTTTTTTTTTTACTCCGCTGCAAAATGATTCAAATTTGGGATTTGCCTAGCACCGAAGAGAGTGCACTGGCATATTTTCAAGAGTATGGAATCATTTCTTCTAAGAAAATATGCGTGAATGGCCACGATATGGCGTTGTATATCAAAACTGATAAGCAATGGCGGTGCAATGTAAAGGGGTGCGATAAACGAGTAGCTATTCGAAAAGGCACGTGGTTGGAGGGCTTAAAACTCCTTTTTGGGACTGCCCTTTGGTTTATTTACTGCTGGTCACATGAATTAACATCAATTGAATGGGGAGAGAAAACAGCTGGATTTGACAGGAAAGAAAATTGTTGATTGGAACAATTTTATGAGAGAAGTGTGCACTCATAGCCTTCTACAACGTGATTCGAAACAAATAGATGGTCCGAACAAAATTGTAGAGATAGATGAGAGCCTTTTTACAAAGCGCAAAAACCAAGTCGGTCGTATTCTTTCAGAACAATGGATATTTGGGTGACTGTGCAGAGAGACCAACGAGTGTTTCATCGTAAAGGTTCCCAATCGAAATGCAGCAACTCTCATGGCTGAGATTAGGAACAACATTGCAGAAGGAACTGCAATTTTCTCAGACTCTAGGGAAAGTTACAAAACTGATGAATTGGAAGCAGCGGGATTCCAACACTTTAAAGCGAATCACCGATATAATTTTGTGGATCCTGAAACTGGTGCACATACACAAAATATAGAACGATTGTGGGGTTTGGCAAAATGGCGAAACAAGAAACACCGCGAAACTACCCGAAAACACTTAGATTCGTATTTATACGAATTTATGTGGCGGCGACTGCACAAGGATAATGACTTGTTTATTTGCGCTTTAAAAGCTATCAAGGATTTTTGGCCGCCGAAATGATTGATAATAATATATATGGTTAGATTCAAGAATAATTCAATGTGTAATTATAAAAAATAGAGGTTTTTACTTGTATCTTTTCATTTTTTTTATTAATAATGTGTTTTAATAATATTTTTGTATTAATAATAAATTTAATGTGTTTAGAATGTTTTTTTTTGGAAATTGCTTTTCATTATGATGGCGCCAAAGGATTTGCGCATTTTCGCGAGCGTTGACAGGTCGACGGAATAATCCCAAAGTACCTTTTCTTGAAAGAACATTCTAAAAGGACGTATCATTATTTTTTTTCAAGATATATTTATATATTTTAATCTATCAGTTTTTATCGCCAAAAGTTTAACAATCAAATTACATTACTTTTTTTTTTTTAACTTAGACTTTTTCGTCAAGAAGATCGCCAAACAAATCTAACCTGTACTTATAGTACAGAAATATTGACTCTTCCGAAGCCAAATACAACGCCAAGAAGTTTGCCAAATGTATCACAACTGTGTTTTTACTATAGAAGAACTAACTTTTTCCTGCCAATTTTAATTTTATAATATATTCAATTTTCTCACTTTAATTTTTAGCTACCTATTTTTATCGCCAAGAAGTTTACTGTGAGTATATTATCTCTTCAATTAAGTTTCTCTTTAATATTAACTATTGGCCCCCATTTAGTTTTATTGTTAATTTATATAATATTTTTAGAATTTCTATATATTGTTTCTTATATAATTTCTCGCCATATTAACTATTGATTTTCTTAAACTGGGTTTTTATTGTACATATCTAATTGAATACTGAGTTAGAATTTCTTCAAATTTATTTTGCCTATATTCTGATATTTTTCGCCAACGCATATCTAATTTGGTTAGTCTAATATTTTATTTTATATTTGTATTATCATAACATTATTTTATTTTAATTGAACTGTGTGTAAATCTCAACAACAATTTTGGCGACATTTTCTATCTGTACTATAAGTTATCTCCTCGCCAAGGAAATATTGCTGAAATTTATACATATTACTGGCGATTAGCTTTTAAACATACTTTTATAAAATTTTTAACTTAAGTTAGTTTAATAATTATCTGTTTTGTTAACTACTTATATACTACTTATATTGATATTTAATTCTTTTTTTTGCTATTTTGAACTCTCCACTGCAATTCCTTTCTTGTACACGTAAACTAAATAAACTTTAGTAAACTATACAAATACACTGCTGGCCACTGTAAATGCAACACCCTGAAGGAAACATGCAAATAACATGAAATTTACAACATGCATTAGCGGAGGTGAGATATGCAAATGATTAGAATTTCAGCGCAGACGCACATCACGCGCGCCTGTGGCGCCACTTCAAAGCGCTATTTAAGGCTTGGAGATTTCGACGATTTCAAGTTCGGCAATTGTGTTTTTCTTGTGGTTTTTTCAAAAACACGATCAATTATGCCTCGTCGAAAACAGCGATCATCTTTTGATCAAGTATCCGAGTTCGACAGAGGAAGGATAGTGGCCTACCGAGATTGTGGATTATCTTTCAGAGAAATCGGTAGTCGTGTTGGACGAAACCAAACAACGGTAATGCGGATATGTGATCGTTGGATGCAGGAGGGTACGACGGACCGGCGTGTTCGATCGCATCCACCTCAGCGCACCACTTCACGTGATGACAGGCAAATTGTGCGCATGGCAGTGACGGATCGCTCAGTCACATCACGAACCATAGCACAGCACATGCAGTCTGTAACGCATCATCCAGTGTCTGCGCGTACCATTCGACGCCGTTTACAGCAGAGTGGTCTGTCCGCAAGACGTCCATTGCTTTGTCTACCCTTGACGCAGAACCACAGACGTCTCCGCCGCCAATGGTGCGATGACAGAAGGATGTGGACGGCAGAATGGAATGAAATTGTCTTTACTGACAAGTCACGCTTCTGTCTGCAACACCACGATGGTCGCATTCGAGTCTGGAGCCACCGTGAAGAGAGGATGCTGAACAGCTGCGTTATGCACCGCCACACTGGTCCTGCACCGGGTATTATGGTATGGGGCGGTATTGGATATCACTCTCGCACACCTCTAGTACGCATTGCCAGTACTTTAAACAGCCAGCGCTGCATCTCCGAGGTGTTGGAGCCAGTTGTCCTTCCTTACCTTCAGGGCTTGCCCACAGCCATATTTCAACAGGATAATGCGCGACCACACGTGGCACGCATTGTCCAACGGTTCTTCGTCAATCGCCAGATTGAATTGCTTCACTGGCCGCCTCGCTCTCCGGATCTTTCGCCGATAGAAAACATGTGGTCCATGGTTGCTCTACGATTGACCCAGATTCCATCCCCAGCTGCCACAGCAGATCAACTTTGGCAACGTGTGGAAGCTGCTTGGTCTGCTGTACCCCAAGAACTCATCCAAAGTCTCTTTGAATGAATGCCGAGGCGTGTGGCAGCGGTGATCTCCAACAATGGTGGCTACTCTGGCTACTGATTTTGGCAGGAACCACACTTCACAGAAGTCTATAAATTTAATCATTTGATACTTGGTCAACATGTTATCTATAAAATAAATTTTGTTGTGATATCTCTTGTCTTTTTTGGTGTTGCAATTTGGGTGGCCAGCAGTGTATGAGTCAAATAAACAAAGATAAAAGTAAGGATATCTCAGAAGATGATTCAGATTCATTTCCATTCAAAGATCTCTTTGATGACTACAAATCAGATTTTATCCTAAAAATAAAACAGACCATCTTTGACATAGATCAAATACTAGGTAATGCACAAAGAGCAGGAAAAAAAGTAGGAAAAGAAATAATGAAAGACATCAATAAAAAATGCCTAAAATTAATGATGACATGCATTAACGAAGAAAAGGAACATGCTTGCCTTTCGGCAAAGAATGATGTTTACGAAAAAGTAACAAACAACTTTGACTCAAGATTGCAAGAACTGGAGGAAACAACAAATAAAAATAAGGAACGCTTAGATGAAATCAAATCAATTATCATTGAAAAACAAAACGATTTTCCAAATTTAAAATCAGTAGAAAAAACAATAGACGACCAAGTACTTATAATTGGCACTACTGAGGAGAAAGGGGCATTAACGTATAGAGATGCACTCAGAAAAAACAAAGACCTACTCAAAGATAACACACCTAGTGATATAATAATCTCAAGATCTAACAGACTAATTATCAAAATGGGAGATAGAAATAGTTTACATAACTTGAAAGAAAAACTTGAAAATGATGACTGTACGAAAAACTTAGGCTCAATCAAAATCAATAAGCAAAGGAAAAACAGATTCATCGCCTTCGGAGTTCCAGAAGACTTAGACGACGATACACTTAAGAATGAAATTGAAAAAAATTTGGACAATAGAGACATTGATATCGTTAAAAATTTCACAGGAAAAAATGGAAGGAAAAACATTATATTTGATGTTGACAATCTCTCAAAAAATATCCTAATAAGTAAAAAAAAAATAATCCTGGATCTCGTCAGAGTTACTGTTTCACCGTATATTTTAATCGATCGCTGCTTCAGATGTCAGGGCGTTGGCCATATTGTTACAAAATGTAGAAATAAACTAACATGTGGAATATGTGCTGAAGAGCATGACACAAGACAATGTACTTCTAAAATATCAAAATGTTCAAATTGTAAGAAGGAAAGAGATCACAAATCTGATTCAAAAGACTGCCCTGCATTCATAGCTTATAAAACAAAACTTTTATCTAAACATAATGAATAACATCCCTCTGAATCAGTCAGCCTTAAAAATTGTACAAATTAACCTAAATAACTGTAGGGCAGCTACATCACAATTGCAAAATTTTATTACAGAACATTCAATAGACATAGCATTAATTCAGGATTTTTATAAAAAAGATAACAAAATATTAGGAATTCCAATAAGCTGGCAAATTTTTACATCGAAAAACCGCACTGTGGGTATAATTGTGATTAATCAAACAATAATATGCAATGAAGTACTGGCATCTGATAATGTCATTATAATTAATATTTTGGTAAAACTTAAAAAAAAATTTCTGGGTTCTCAATATTCGTCTCCAACATCTGATCTTGCTTTTGATTTGAACACTTGGACGCATGCCTTTCACGATAAATTTATAATAGTTTCTGGAGACTTTAATGCAAAAAATTATCTATGGGGATATAATAGAAATGACCATAGAGGTGAAATAATAATAGACCTATGCACTACTTTAGATTACAGAATTTACAATAATCCAAACGAAATCCCAACTTATCATCTTCTCGGAAAATATGGCAACCCAGATTTGACAATAGGCTCAAACCTCTCTGCAGGTCACTTAGAAAAATGGAAAGTACACGCAACAGAATCGAATTCTGATCATAGATATGTAACTTATGATCTCGCAATAGATATTATATACCGTACACAAAAAAGATATAAAAGTGATTATTGCAGCAAAACAAAACTTAAAAAAGGCCTCAAGAAGATAGAAAAAAGACTAATTCATAAAATTGATAATTTGGATAATACGGGTGAAATAGATAATTTTATTGAGGATTTCTATAAAAATGTATACTCTGTATGTGATAATAATTTCAAAATAAAGAAAATAAAAGCAAATACAAAACTTAAATGGTGGAATCCACAAATAAGACAACAAAGAAATAAAATAAACGCTCTATATAAAAGACTTAAAAAAACCGGATCAACATCAATAAAACTTATATATAACAGAGAAAAAGCAATATACAAAAGAAATATTTTAGAAGCAAAGAAGAAAAGTTGGAATGACTACTGCTGTAGGTTTCAAGACAACTTTGGTCGTACCTTTGACATAGCCCGTGATAACGTATTCAATAATAACTCTTTAATACACATTGCAATGGATGGTATGCCTTTGGACTCAAATTACGAAGATATCTATAAAAAACTAATAGACCAACATTTTTATATAACCACAGAAACAATAGAGGAAGAGATGATCTCAGATATACAAGATGAAAGAATAAATTATGAGGAGTTAATTGAGGCAAATAGAATGCAGGGCAAGAAGAAGGCACCTGGAACAGATAGGATTGATCCGAAAATAATTAACTACTTAATAGAATATTGTCCAAATTTAATATTAGATCTACTTAACAAACTTTATAAATCAGGTTACTTTCCTACTAAATGGAAACAGGCCTTAGTAATTTTCTTTATAAAAAAGGGTAAACAAGATAATAATCCGAAATCATACCGTCCCATCTGTCTTTTGGAAACAATCAGTAAACTTTTCGAACGAATAATTCACTTTAGATTAATGTATAACCTTGAAAATAATAATCTTTTACATGATAATCAGTTTGGTTTCAGGGAAGGGAGAAGCACGACTATGGCCATAGGGAGGCTAATGCAGTTAATTCAAAGAAGAAAACAAATCTTTAAATATACTATTGCTATTGCCTTCGACTTCACTGGAGCTTTTGACAGCGTGGATTGGTCTATCCTAAAAGAAATAATAGCATCATTTAATTTAAATAGAAACCTCCAAACTACACTTAATAGTTATTTAAACAATAGAACTGTAGGCTACGAAATAGATGATAAATTTTATCCATACAATATTAAACGGGGTTGTCCACAGGGTTCTTGCCTAGGTCCGACGCTTTGGAACTTAGTAGCTAATAAAATCCTACATGCTTTTGACGATAAAAACTGTGATTTAATAGCCTATGCGGATGATTTTGTTCTAATCTATTCAGAAAATACGAAGGGGGCCTTGGAGGGGACCGGGACGACACTAGTTAAGCTTTTCTGCAGAATTAGTGAAAGGTTAAATTTAACGGTCTCAGCAGAAAAAACTCAGGCAATAGCTTTTGGTAAGGACCTTTCGAGGAGATACCCCATAATAAAATTGGGGGGTTCAAACATTAAATTTACAAAAAGTTTAAAGTACTTGGGCATATATTTTGACAGGAATCTAAATTTTCTTGAACACTTAAATTACCTAAACAATGAAATTATAAACTTCACAACGGGTATTAAAAAGGTTGGGAATGCATATTGGGGTGTCTCCTCGGATACAATAAGAGTGTGGTATAGAGCAGTTGTTGAAGTAAAACTTGTTTACGGCATTCAAATATGGTACCCTTTTCTTAATAGCCATGGACGTAGAAAACTTACTTCAATACAAAGAAAATTTTTGGTAAAGATCCTAAAATGTTACAAATCAGTTTAAAATATGGCACTCTATGTTCTGACGGGTGTTGTCCCGATCGCTTTGAAGGCTGAATCTGTGGTAGAACTTTATAAACTGAAATATAACCAGCACCAAATTGTAATTGACAATATTCAAATAAGCAATAGTGATATAGAAGAAAAGACCCCACGTTACTCAATTGACTCCAGACAATATCCCAAGAATCTCAAAATACTTAAAACAAATGTTGGTTTTCCGCATAGAAAATGGGCTGAAATAGAGGCATTCACTGATGGTAGTAAGAAGGAAGATGGAGTAGGACTTGGATATGTGGTTTTTAATAATAATAGAATAATTCAGACTGGTATGTATTCACTAAACAAAAATAACTCTGTTTTCCAGTCGGAGGCAATGGCAATTCTTAAATTAATAGAATGGTTCATTGAAACAAAATTTACTAGCATAATAATTTACTCAGATAGTCAAGCTGCTGTCACGTCCTTGAGTAATATATTTCCAAAATCAAACATAACAGTAAGAATTCACCTTCTATGTAATAAAATACCTAATAAGAATATTACAATAGGGTGGGTTAAATCCCACATAGGAATAGTAGGTAATGAAATGGCAGATTTTCTAGCGGGTATGGCAACTGAAGACGAAGACAATAAACTAACTTCAAAATATCCCATCTCCCTAATAAAAAATCACATGAATAAAAATATTTTAAATACTTGGCAGGATATGTGGAATACATCAGATAAGGGTAGATATACATATAATATAATAAATAATATTTCAAATAGTTTAATTTTCAATAACAACATCGTAAATTATTTTGTAACTGGTCAAGGTAGTTTCCCCTCCTTTCTGTTTAAAATAGGCAAATTAGAATCTCCAAATTGTACATGTGGAGTCTTGGGTGACTCCCATCACTTTAGCATGTTTTCTTATACTGCAAGTGTAGATTTTATCAAACGTGGAACTAATGAAACATTTTTACAATATTACAAGAGGATTGACAGCAGTGCCCGTAATGTAAACATCCTTAACAAAATATATAATAGTCTGAATGCTAAGTACTCCTTTATTTTCAGCACCTTTTAGCCCTTCTTGGTTGTGGTCTGGTTTCTTCATCCATTTCTTATAAGTATGTAAATAAGTATTAGTATGATACATGTACTTGTTTTGTAAGTAGCAGTTACTTTGTTATTGTTAAACATTTTCACAAATGCCTTATTTCTGTTATGTTCGTATTTTGTTTTCGCCAAATTTTGTATTTAGCATTGTTTATTATTATTATTTTTATGTTTGTATTTCTGATAAAGCCAAATTTGTAATTATTTTGAGTTTTCAACTGAAATGTAACTTCTGTAATTGTATCTAAATTTTGTGTCTAAATTTTGTATCTATCCAAATCTGTTCATTAATATAAATTTTATGTTCGTTTTTTTTTTGTTGTTATCGCCAAATTTTAAATTTAGCCTTGTTTATTATTATTATTTTTATGTTTGTACTTTGACAAAGCCAAATTTGTATTTATTTTGAGTTTTCAACTGAAACGTAACTGTATCTAAATTTTGTATCTTCCGATTTGTATATTCTGTAAATATTATGTAACTCTTCTTTCTGTTTCTATGTAAAACTTTTGATATTTTTCAAATAAATTCGAGTCTTTCTGTCCTCGCTGAGCTCCTCTAGGACCTGCCGCTTGTCTGTGGTCTTGGCTGGTAGTAGATTGGTATTCTCCTCACTCTCCATAGGCCTTCGGGTGATCATAAACACTTATGTGTTGATCGAGAGTGTGGCATTTTCTGTCCCTATCTACTAAAACTATATCTATCCCTATCTATCTATTGTCAACCTATGTTCGTTATACAATCTATCTACTAAAATCTACTTGTAGTGAAATGTTAAATAAAATGGCAGCATATTAACCTAGATTCAGGCTTTAATCAACTGGAAAACCACGAGGTGAGAAAGCTACATTGTTACATCAATGTAAACAACACAGAAGTGTTGCCAAAAGTAAAAACAAAATCAAGTGTTGCCACAGGAGATAAAATACATTATACTACATTCACCCCCTACCAGAAAAAGTTAATAAGTCACATAGTCATGAAGATATGCTGGTGGTCGTCTCTGTCGAGCAGACAGGGAATTGTTCTGGGTAGGCTTTATAGAATCCACATTAGGGATCAGGACTGTTGATCTCTGGCATGGTGGTATCTTGATCATTGTCTAGGGAAACCTTGACATCCTCTAGAGCAGGGGTTCTCAACCTTTCAGGCTCTATGCCCCCCTTTGAACACTGATGTGAGGTCACGCCCCCCCCCTCCCACCATCACCACCATATGTGGTCAATCCAAGTAATACAATCTGAATTTGAAACTGAATCTGTTTATTAAATTAAAATATAGAATAGATAATTTCATACACAAAATTTAATATTACTACTCATATCTTAATTTGGAATATATTATTATTAGAACATATGAAATTAAATAATTAAATACAGATCAAATATATTTGAGGTAATCGAGGATCTAGGTGAGGTTGGCATGTAATACCAGTCACTTTCACAACATTAATGAGAGGGCTGGCACTGTTTGTCCTTGACAAGTTTTTGAATATAAGGTTGTAACTCTGACAAAGCACACCTCAGGTCACTTTCAACGTCCAGACGTACGACAATTATCGTGTTTTTGCAATTACAAAAATTATCGTGTACGACAATTACCGTGTTCGTGTTCGAATGTCGAAAATATGTTACGGTTACATTCTGAGTGCAAAATTGAGTACAGTAAATTACAGTTAGTTTTACATCTTATTTTGCTTTTTTTTAAACTTACGCCTCCCCTGAAATTTCTCTACGCCCCCCCCCAGGGGGGCGCGCCCCCCAGGTTGAGAACCGCTGCTCTAGAGGATCTGAAGGATCAGTATGGGGAAGATGGATGGGTTGCGTGTCGAGCTTGGCTGCAGAGTCACCTTTGGGTGCCAAATGTTGAACAGAGACACTTGACTCACGTCCATCAGGAAGCTTAACAAATGCATAGTCTGGATTAGCCTCAACTTCTAGCCTGGATTAGTTCAACTAATAGTCTGGATTATAATATAATATAATAGTCTGGATTAGCCTGGATTAGTTCAACTTCTAGCACGGCAGGATCATATTTAGTATGCCGCACATGATTTTTCATTAAAACAGGACCTGGCTGGGTTAACCATGTAGGCAAGGATCGACCATTAAAGGATCTCCTAGGGTGAGTGAACATACGCTCATGAGGAGTAGCGTTGGTGGCAGTGCACAGTAATGATCTAATTGAGTGGAGAGCTGGCTGAAGCACCTCTTCCCAATCTTCTGTCCTTGCACTTTTTGTTTTCAAGGCTAAAAGTACTGTCTTCCATATAATCCCATTATATCTTTCGACTTGCCCATTGCCTTGTGGATTATAAGCAGTGGTTCTACTAGTAGCAACCCCTAAGGAAATGAGGAAAGATTTCAGTTCATGTGACATAAATGAAGCACCTCTATCGGAATGTATATAGGCTGGTGTCCCAAAGAGGGAGAATACATTAGTTAATACTTTTACTATGGTTGCAGCAGAAATATCTGTACAAGGAAATGCAAAAGGATATCTTGAGAATTCGTCTACTATAGTCAGAAGGAAACGATTCTTAGATGAGGTAGGTAGGGGCCCCTTGAAGTCTAAGTTAAGCCTCTCAAATGGTGAAGTTGCCTTTATTAACTGCCCCTCATTCCTATGGAAACGAGGCTTCAGCTCATTACAGACAGGGCATGAATTAGTCATTCTTTTAATGTCATCTAATGTGAATGGCAAGTTTTTAGCTCTAATCCAGTCGTGCATACGTGTTATACCAGGGTGACATAATCTATTGTGCAACTGTTTGAGGTTTGTTTCTGTTCCTGGATAGATATTTGCTGCAATTCTTGACATTGTGTCTGCAGTAGTGTTCCGATTACCTGGACGATAAATTATATCAAATTTGAAGTTAGCTAATTCCAGTCGCCATCTCATAATCTTTTCTTTTTTTATTTTGCTTGAGTGATACTGATCAAACATGAAAGCCACAGATCTCTGGTCGGTGAGGACTTCAAAATGTCTTCCTATCAGGTAGTGCCTCCAATTTCTTATGGATTCCACGATGGCATAAGCCTCTTTCTCGACAGAAGAGTGCCTTTGCTCAGATGCATTAAGTGTTCTTGAAAAGAAGGCTATGGGACGTTCTCCTTGACTGAGAGTTGCCCCAATGGCAAATTCCGAAGCATCAGTTTCAACTCTAAATGGGATGTTGTTTTCAATTGCAGACAAAGAAGCTTCTGCAACATCTTCCTTGATTGACTTGAATGTTCTCACAGCTTCTTCAGAGAGTGGGAATGCTTTTGTCAGAAGAGGGCGAATTTTTCTGAGAATCTTGGAATCCAGCGGCAGTAATGTGCAAACATACCAAGAGTTCTTTGTAAGGTTGCCATGTCATTTGGGATAGGTAAATTCATAAGTGGTGCTAGCCTGTCAGGATCAGGTTTAATAATTCTATTTTCAATAAGATATCCTAGTATTCTGACACATTTTGTTGAGTATTGACATTTATCTGGGTTTAGTGTGAGGTTATATCTTTTAACAGCATTCAAGAATTTCTGCAAATTTTGATCATGCTCGTGTTGGTCCCTACCACAAACTGTTACATCATCTAAGTATGGAAAAACGCCTTTGAGTTTTTCTTCCTTGATAATATTATCAATATTTCTTTGGAAAGCTGGGACACCGTTAGTAACGCCAAAAGGGATTCGTCGGAATTGGTAGAGTTTTCCTGCAGCTTCAAAGGCTGTAAATTGCCTGTCCGACTCTAAGATAGGTACTTGATGGTAGGCGCTCTTGAGGTCAATGAAGCTAAACACTTTGAATTGGGATATGTTATGTATCATCTCTTCAATTTTTGGGAGTGGGTAGGCATCCAGCATTGTAAATTTATTAATAGTTTGAGTAATCAACTACCATTCTAGGCTTGTGATTTTCTCCTTTGACTATAAAAACCTGTGCCCGCCATGGTGAGTTACTAGGTTCAATCACCCCTTCCTTGAGCAATTTCTCCACTTCAGCAGCAATGAATATCTTATCTGCTTCCGTCTGCCGTCTGGATTTTGTGACGACTGGTTTGCAATCTGGTGTGAGATTGGCGAATAAAGATGCGGCTGGAACTCTGGCAGTGGCCAACGAGCAGATTTTAAGAGGCAGTTTGTCACCATGGAATTCGATTTCTACTGAAGAGTGGCTCTTCAGAAGGTCATGTCCTATCAGGAAATCCGCACACAGATTCTTCATGATTAATACCTCAATATTGTGGTATATATGAGTCTGCATCTTTAGAGTTAGTGAGCCACATCCCGTAACATCTGAACTCAAGGATGAGTTGGCCATATTTATTTTCCCAAAGTATGGTTTTACATTTATTCTACATTTTTTTACGAAATTTTCGTTCAAAAAGCTGAGAGAACTACCTGTATCAATTAATGCATTTAGTTCCACATCATTCACTAACACTTTGGTTATGGATTTCGGGAGGCATTGAGGAGTTGTTGAGGCAGAAGCCAAAAGCAGTGTAGAAGCTGTAGCATTAGTGGAAGAGCGAGTAGGTCGAGATTTACAAACTCGTTGGTAATGCCCTTTCTTTCCACATCCTCTACAAATAACATCTTTGGCAGGGCAAGAGTTCCTTGGGTGACGTTCGTTACCGCAGAAAAAGCACTTTTCTGAGCGTGCTAAGGCAGCTGAAGTCGATGGGGTCTCCTCCAAGTCATCATCTTTCTGTTCAACAGCGGACACTGGAATAGAATTCGTCGTATTTGAATATGATGCGGAGTGTAACTCGGCTAGCTCCAGTGACCTAGCCTGGTCAAAAGCCTTCTCTAATGTAATGGTGGTATTCTCCAAAAGTCTTTCCCGGATACGCGAGCTCTTAAGACCTCGTATAAAGGTATCCCTTATGTATTCGTCTTTGTATATGTCTGCTGTTACAGCTTTGAATTCACAGTCTTTACTCATTTGTTTCAATATCTGGAGGTATTCGTTGATAGAT
Source organism: Dolomedes plantarius (assembly GCA_907164885.2). Taxonomy (NCBI): domain Eukaryota; kingdom Metazoa; phylum Arthropoda; class Arachnida; order Araneae; family Dolomedidae; genus Dolomedes; species Dolomedes plantarius. The sequence continues at coordinate 181,515,817 of OU015498.1, read as the reverse complement.
TCTCCCGTTTGTTGAACTCTAGACGCTAAGCATTGTCTTGCAAAAATTTCGTTTCGTTTTGTAACGTATAGTGAATCGAGTACTTCGATAGCGTTGGAGTAGTTTTCAGAGTCACTTATGTAGCGAAAAACATTAGCAGAGATATAATTACACAATAATTGTAGCTTACCATCTTCTGTAATTCCGGTAACTTGGCCAAGAAAATTATTGAAAGTCCTTTTCCAATGTTTCCACTTCGATTCGGCACCCTTGCACGTGGGATCAGTATCAAATCTTTCGGGTTTCAAAAGTTGTTCCATTTTTGCAGAATCGAGCGATGTGGGGATGCGAGAAATTCAGTTGATTAAATTGTAGTGAAATGTTAAATAAAATGACAGCATATTAACCTAGATTCAGGCTTTAATCAACTGGAAAACCACAAGGTGAGAAAGCTACTTGTTACATCAATGTAAACAACACAGAAGTGTTGCCAAAAGTAAAAACAAAATCAAGTGTTGCCACAGGAGATAAAATACATTATACTACACTACTAATATTGTTGAATGTTGTTGCAACGGTTTTCAATGTGTTCCTTTTCTTTTATATTAATTTGCGTAATTTTTTACTTCTAGAACTTAAAAGTGTTTTTATTTTATAAAAGCTATTAATATTTGTACATTGCAAAATTTTCAACCATTTTGAAGATTTATTTTGGAACATATCATCGATTTTCTAAAGTTACCAAATTTGTACAATTTTCTTACCTAACGCATTTTTGAAATCTTCAATAGTTTTGATCAAGCTCTTCTAAAACCAGTATAAGAAGATTCCTTGTTAAATCACGATCAAAAGGACATCAAGTTTTTGTTTTTCCGTCTACTACAAGTAAAGATATGGATTTTTTAATATTTCATAATTCTGTGTTTATTTAATACTGAAAGTTTAAATTTTTCATCTTTATACGAGACGCCATTGTTGTTTCATCTTTCTTCGCCTATGATTTCGCCAATAACTTTTTTGAAATAGTTTTCTACTAATGCTTCTTCTATACTAAATAACTTTCCATCGCCAGGAAGGTCGCCAAGTGGTTATCTTCTGTGTTGATGCCTTAGGAGTTTTTCCAGCCAAGGACTTTTACTAGTCTAGTATTAATATAAGTCAATATTTTTTCTATGATCAATTTAATTCTATGCCAATTGTTTTTATTTCTTTCTATTTTTATAATTGTGTGTTTTTAGCTTTTTATTTAAGTACTTAGTCACTTATTATTTAGTTCTTTTTGGTTTTCTATACTTTTAATTAAGAGTCTATTTCTTGACTGTCCACTAATTCTTTAGCCAACCAGTCGCCAATTTTTTTATTTTTATTTCTTAAACAAGGTTTTACTTATATTTTCTTATTTTTATATAACTTTAAGTTGTTTTATCCCTAATTGTTTAATCTTATTTGTCTCCGCCATTTTCTCTTGCTTAATTTCGCCAACGGCTATCTTATTTTAATATTTAATTATTCACTAACTGCTTATTTATCAGTATTTTCTCGCCAATTTTTCAAACAAGCTTCTATTGTAATTAGAGAAATCTGAGCCAGAAATCTGTCATTTTTCAAGCCTTTCTTTATTTTATTTTTCTAACATGTAATTTAACACTTTTTTATTTGTATTTCTTTTCTAACTTTCTCGCCAATTTTTAATTTTCTTATATAGTTGTATACTAAAAAACTCTTCGCCAGATTTCTAATAGTAATAGGCCTTGTTACTTAAGATTATTTCTTACTTTTCTTAGTCTTACATTTTAATTATGAGTCAGAAAATTAAAGATAAGGCTAAGGAAATTATTGATGTGGACACAGACTCTTTCCCCTTCAAGGACATTTTTGATGACTATAAGTCAGACTTCATCTTAAAAATTAAACAAAGCATTTTAGACATTGACTTAATCTTCGGAGATGCCAACAGAGCTGGCAAAAAAGTAGGCAAAGATATCATTTTTGGTAAAGATCTCTCAAGAAGATTTCCATTAATTAAAATTAAAAATAATAACTTAAAGTTCAGCAAATCTTTTAAATACTTAGGAATATTCATCGATAAGAAATTAAACTTTTTTGATCATTTGAATTATCTAAATGATGAAATTGTAAAATTTACTACTAGTTTGAGGAGAGTTGGAAATGCTTATTGGGGTGTTTCCTCAGACACAGTCAAGGTTTGGTACCGAGCGGTGGTGGAGTCCAAATTACTATATGCTATTCAGTCTTGGTTTCCATGTCTCAATAGTCATGGCCGAAGAAAATTGACCTCCATTCAAAGAAAATTCTTGGTAAAAATTCTTAAATGTTATAAATCGGTTTCTAATATGGCTCTATACACTCTGACTGGAGTGCCCCCTATAGAAACTAAAATAGAACTTATGATTGAATTACATAAATTACGAACTCAGCAGTATTCAATAAAGATAGGTGATCTCCACATAAGCATGGAAGATATGGAAAATAAGCCTCTACGATTCACAATTGACTCAAAGAAATTCCCTTCTAATCTAGTCTTATTTGATATTTACAAATGATTCCCTATTAAAAATCAAGTTGACGTAGAGGCTTATACTGATGGTAGTAAGAAAGATGATTTAGTGGGCTTCGGCTTTGTAGCCTTTCATAATAATGAAATCATCAAAACAGGTTCCTTTCCCCTAAATAGTCTTAACTCTGTATTTCAATCTAAAGCCATGGCTATTCTTAAACTTCTTGAATGGTTTATAACAACAGATCATAATAGCATAAACATTTTTACTGATAGCCAAGCAGTCTTAAAATCCTTGGGAAATATTTACCCTAAAGCACCGATTGTTATGTATATTCAAAAAATTTGTACTAATAACCTTAGCCGCTCAATAAGTATAGGATGGGTTAAATCATACATTGGTATCTTAGGAAATGAAATGGCAGATTCTTTGGCTGGTATGGCGAATATTCTGGTAACAGAAAAGATTAAAATTAGATATCCAATATCTTTAATTAAAAATTATATGAAAGAAAGAATTCTGGATAAATGGCAAAATGAATGGGACTCTACAGAAAAAAGTAGATATACACATAATATTATAGATAAAGTTTCATACGATTTGGTCTTTCAACATAATATAATTAATTATTTCGTCACTGGCCAGGGTAGCTTCCCTACTTTTCTTTTTAAATTAGGTAAAATTGACTCTCCTAACTGTGGGTGTGGTGCTATTGGTGATCCTCATCACTACATTATGTGTAAATGCTCTGAAAGTAAGGACTTTGTTAAACGTAGAAACAATGAAACTCTGTTAAAGTATTATAAACGAAGAGACAAAAGTAAATATAATATTGGGATCATGTCAAAAATTTACAATAATCTTAATCTTAAATATTCTTTTATATTTAGCACCTTTTAATTATATTATTTGTTTTTGTTTCAATTTTTTGGACTCCTAAGCTGCTTGGTGTCGAACTCTTTTGTTTCTTTTTTGTTATCACTTATAGTTAATTATGTGTTTGCATCATCTGTTTATCTTTAAACTCTTATCTTGTAATACTTCATTATGTTATTTACTCTTTTTGCATCTAGTCCTCTTGTTATCTTTATTTTGGCTATGAATTTACTTAATATGGTAATCTTTGTAGTCGTCTCATTTTGTTTTGTCTGTTTACTTATTTTAGTTCTGAAGTTTATTTTATTTGAATCTGTTATTTTGCATTAATATTTACTTGTTTTATTTTGTTTTGTTTTAAACGTTTTTCAGCTCTTGTTATATTATAACTTGTATCTGTAAAAATTTGTAATGTTATTTAGTAGTTTCGTATATGTACTTTTTTTCAAAAATTATGTGTTGAATTTGTATATAATTGTAAATATCTGTACTCGTCTTTTTATGTTTTATTTGTTTTCTTCATTTTCTGGTTATTTATTTACTTATTCTGTTCGTTTTTGCATTATCTTTTATGTATATATTTTTGTTTTATTATTATATTAGTTTTCTGGTATGCTTATTTATATTTATAATTTATTTAGTCTTTTGTTTAGAATTTCATTCTGCAAGTGTGTTATTAAATTCTATTTATGATCATAGTTATGCTACAATATTATACTCGTTCATTTGCAATGTTTATTTCTTTTTTTTTTGTTTATTAAGCTGTTATTTTGTACTATCTTCCACAAGAGTATTATTTGAATCTTTTTGTTGTCTGTCATTTGTATTTCTATATTATGTAACATAAATGCATAGAGTGTATGTAAATGTTTCTTCTTGCTCAGAAATTTAACCATCTGTTTGTAATACTTGGAAGATACTATTTATATTCTCTTCATTGACTATTTGATTTCATTTTGTCTCTTTTTAAAATGTGCTTAGTAATTTGTATATTTTAGAGTTTATAAATTTAGTTGTCTGTTTTATGAGGTATATTAAGTATGTACTTAAGTACTTTTAGTTTTGTTATTTTGTGATTTTACTTTAAATTTGAGTTATATAAACATTTAGATCTTGTATAATTTTTGGTTCAGGAAATGTGAATTTGCAATTTTGTATATATGTATTTCATCATTTGAAATGTCAAAATCTTTATTTAGAATCTATGTTTTTCATAAATGTTTTTGCTATATTTTTTCAATAGTTTATGTAACACCACTTATAATTTCTGGTCATTGTATTATACTAAGTGGAACCTAGTCTTTATGTATCAAAATTGTATAGTGAGTTCTTTATTTGTAAAATTATTTATTTTCTTCTTAATAAATTTAGGGTCTTTGGACTCCAATTGGTTCCGCGGGTCTTAAACTTGGATGTAGGTTTCGCTAGAACGTGGATCGAGCTTCCCCCCACTTCCCTCTGGCTTAGGCGGCGATAAACCCGTGAGGTTCGCCGGGAGTGTGGGCATTTTCTGTCCCTATCTACTAAAACTATATCTATCCCTATCTATCTATTGTCAACCTATGTTCGTTATACAACCTATCTACTAATATCTACTAATATTGTTGAATGTTGTTGCAACGGTTTTCAATGTGTTCCTTTTCTTTTATATTAATTTGCGTAATTTTTTACTTCTAGAACTTAAAAGTGTTTTTATTTTATAAACGCTATTAATATTTGTACATTGCAAAATTTTCAACCATTTTGAAGATTTATTTTGGAACATATCATCGATTTTCTAAAGTTACCAAATTTGTACAATTTTCTTACATAACGCATTTTTGAAATCTTCAATAGTTTTGATGCAAAGTAAAACCAGAATAAGAAGATTCCTTGTTAAATCACGATCAAAAGGACATCAAGTTTTTGTTTTTCCGTCTACTACAAGTAAAGATATCGATTTTTTAATATTTCATATTTCTGTGTTTATTTTTAATACTGAAAGTTTAAATTTTTCATCTTTATACGAGACGCCATTGTTGTTTCATCTTTCTTCGCCTATGATTTCGCCAATAACTTTTTGAAATAGTTTTCTACTAATGCTTCTTCTATACTAAATAACTTTCCATCGCCAGGAAGGTCGCCAAGTGGTTATCTTCTGTGTTGATGCCTTAGGAGTTTTTCCAGCTAAGGACTTTTACTAGTCTAGTATTAATATAAGTCAATATTTTTTCTATGATCAATTTAATTCTATGCCAATTGTTTTTATTTCTTTCTATTTTTATAATTGTGTGTTTTTAGCTTTTTATTTAAGTACTTAGTCACTTATTATTTAGTTCTTTTTGGTTTTCTATACTTTTAATTAAGAGTCTATTTCTTGACTGTCCACTAATTCTTTAGCCAACCAGTCGCCAATTTTTTATTTTTATTTCTTAAACAAGGTTTTACTTATATTTTCTTATTTTTATATAACTTTAAGTTGTTTTATCCCTAATTGTTTAATCTTATTTGTCTCCGTCATTTTCTCTTGCTTAATTTTGCCAACGGCTATCTTATTTTAATATTTAACTAGCTGAAAACCCGCGCTTCGCTACGGAGTACATTCAAGTTAAATACAACGGTCAACGTATGCAATTTATGCCAAAAAATAAATATATATTTTTATAATAAATGCGAAGATCAATGTATACAATTGATGTAAAATATATATCTATCTATGTATATATATTTATAAAAAATCGTAAGGGATATGCATTTTTTTGGATAATATCCAATCGTCTGCTGCATTAGAAAGAGAAAAAAATATTTTTTGTCTATTTAGTTGTTACGAAATCAAACGTGACGATAAATTTATTGAAAGTACCAGAAAAAGAAATCACGTGATCAGCATTTAATAAATTAAATTCTAAAAATTAATCTTTAAAAATTCACGAAAAATCAGGAAATGGAGGTAAAAATTCGAAAAAAATTTCATTTTGAAGGATTTTTCATGATCTTTCTCGTGATATAAATTTTATAACCCTCAATGTATTATTTTAAATGCAAACGTAAAAAAAAGTTTAAAAAACAGCTTAAAAATTTAATTTAAAAAAATCTAAGAAGAATTTTTGAAAAATCTTTCTCAATGCACACCTACACTATTAGAAGAATCGCCATGCAAAATTTCAGCCCTTTAGGTCCAGCGGTTTGGTCTGTGCGTTGTATGTCAGTCAGTCAGTCAGTCAGTCAGTGAATGAATGAGTGAGTTACGGAACTGTTTTATATATATAGATAGATATAGATTAAACGTTTGTCATTTGGAGAAACGTTTAATTGACAAAACGTTTACAATATAGACGTTTACAATATAAACGTTTACAATTGACAAACGTTTATAGATACACATTGGTATCTCAAAATTAGAGTAAGAGATGAAATAAAAATACAAAAATAAAAAAAGGATTTTAAGTAAAGAATGTTTTTTTTAATTACTTTAAGCACCTAAAATAATATTCAAATTAAACTTAGAAAATTTTTTGAAAAATCATTTAAACGTTGGACTTAGATTTATTGTTGGGTTTTTGATAAAAACCACTTTTTTCTGAAAAAATCATTCTCAAATATTGGAAATTTTGGGTTTTTCTTTTAGCTTTTTTAATAAAAACGACCTTTTTGATATGATTGTGAAACTTAGAAATATTTTTGAAAAATCATTTAATCGTTGGACTGAGATTTTCTTTTTGTCATTTTTAATTAAAAACTACCTTTTCAAATTATGATCCATATGAAAAATTTGGTCAAATGAATTTTACTTACAGATAAAATTTCAATGCCATCTATTCAGTTTGCCCTAACTCTTTGACTAATAGCAATGAATCACCAAAATATTATGCCAATATATTGTTAATTAGAAAAGAAATACAGCATTTTCGTACCACCTAAATAACTTGCAATTTAAAAATTATCTAAAATTCAGCTTTGAAAAATGAAAAATAATTATGAACCCATAAATTTATGGTGAGTAACCAGATCCTCTTCTTTTTTCTTTTTTTTCTCTTTTTTTTTTTCTTTTTTTTCTTTTTTTTTTTAGGGAATTGTGGTAATTAAATTTTACTTCAGATTTGACCTTAACCAAATATTTGGTCCATACAATAAAATCGGGACAAGGATTATTTGACCATTTATCCTGCTGTGTTGGAAATAAGAAAAAAAAACCCTTTTCCTAAACCAATAACTTAACCTTAACTAACTTTTTAACTTAGGTTCCTGGGGAGAGAGAAGTTGAACTTCAGTTATTTAAATTTATTTGTAATCCACTACAACTTGGAATTATAAAATATTTTAAAATATATTGTATTTAAAATGTATACTGTATTTTACATTTTACGAAAAAATGATGGCAGATAATTTTTACTTCAAATAAATGAAATGGTGTATCATTATAGTATACTAATTGACAATCGATAAACAAAATTAAAAGCAACTTAAATTTAATAAGTTAACGAAAAACTGATAATGGATTCAAAAAGTTTCAACAAAAAGACTCTTAGTTTTAAAAATAATTTACTCTTTTGAGTCTAGTCAATTTGACTCAGATTTCCAGGTCAAGGCCAAGATCTGACCTAAAATTATTATACTGTAATTAAAAGATCACATCAGAAATAACTGTTTGATCTTAAAATTAGAGAATTTGACATTGAGTTATTTTTACCAGAACGCAATAATTATCGCCATGCGAAATGCGCCAAACCCTGGCGGAAAAATCCAAGATGGCGGCCGTGCACACAAATCTAGAGTATCCCCCTTAACTTTATTTCTACTGATCAGATATACATAATATATAGCCTATGTCCATCTGGAATAATGTACCTTTCAAACAGTGAAAGAATTTTTCAAATAGGTGCAGTGGTTCCGGAGATTACCCTCCACGTACAAAATCTGCTCTCTCTTTATATATTAGTATAGATTATTCACTAACTGCTTATTTATCAGTATTTTCTCGCCAATTTTTCAAACAAGCTTCTATTGTAATTAGAGTAATCTGAGCCAGAAATCTGTCATTTTTCATGCCTTTCTTTATTTTATTTTTCTAACATGTAATTTAACACTTTTTTATTTGTATTTCTTTTCTAACTTTCTCGCCAATTTTTAATTTTCTTATATAGTTGTATACTAAAAAACTCTTCGACAGATTTCTAATAGTAATAGGCCTTGTTACTAAAGATTATTTCTTACTTTTCTTAGTCTTACATTTTAATTATGAGTCAGAAAATTAAAGATAAGGCTAAGGAAATTATTGATGTGGACACAGACTCTTTCCCCTTTTAGGACATTTTTGATGACTATAAGTCAGACTTCATCTTAAAAATTAAACAAAGCATTTTAGACATTGACTTAATATTGGGAGATGCCAACAGAGCTGGCAAATAAGTAGGCAAAGATATCATGAAGGACATAAACAAAAAATGTCTAAAAATAATGATGACATGTATAAACGCTGAAAAAGATTACACATGTCTTTTGGCTAAAAATGATGTATATGAACAGGTAACTAATAACTTCGACTCACGCCTGCAAATCTTAGAAGAATCAATAGACAAAAATAAGGATAGCCTAATAGAAATTTTCAAATAGAAATATTGAATAAGAACACGATAGATTTGAATAGAGGTCTTGAGACATTGACTGAAGAGTTGCATCACAGGATGCAGGAGGGGATAGAAACAAGATCAATAAACATAGAAAAGAACATGACAGAACTGAAGAGTTTGATTAATGAGAAAACGCCAGTTTTTCCCTTACTTAGCAAGGAAAGGGTAAAGGAAGAAGAACAAGTTCTTATTATAGAAACGAAGGATGAAAAAGGAGCGGTTTCATATAGAGATGCCTTAAGGAAACACAAGGATATTTTCGAGGAGAATAAACCTAGTGATGTAGTAATAACAAGATCTAATAGAATAATAATAAAGATGCAGGACCGAGAGAAACTACAGATAGTAAAGGACAATTTGGAGACAAACAGAGAAACTAGAGATATGGGGACAATTAAAATTAACAAACAGAGAAAGAACAGGATGATCATATTTGGAATCCCGGAAGACTTGGGAGACGATACGGTAAAAGAAGAAATTGAAAATAGATTAGAGGGAAGAGAGATCGACCTGATTAAAACATTCTTGGGTAGGAATAATCAGAAGAATATGGTCATAGATGTGGACAATGTGTCAAAGGCCTTGCTTTTAAAGAAATCGAATTTAATACTGGACTTAGTGAGAGTGAGGATTGCTCCTTACATAAACATAACAAGATGCTATAAATGTCAGTCATACGGCCACATAGCATCTAATTGTAAGAACAAGGTTAGATGTGGAGGTTGTGGTGGTGAGCACGACACCAGACAGTGCAAATCAAATATAACTAAATGCGTAAATTGCAAGGAGAAATTAGACCATAGATCTGACGCTAAGGATTGCCCTGCCTTTGTTGAGTATAAAGCTTCCCTGTTGGCTAAACAACATGGATAACAATTATGTTTCTCAGTCAGCAATGAAAGTTGTTCAAATTAATCTCAACAACTGCAGGGCTGCAAATTCTCAATTGGTTAATTTTGTTTTTGAAAATAAAATCGATATTGCCCTTGTTCAGGACTTTTATAAGAGGGATAATGACTTTGTTGGTATTCCTTCTAGCTGGCAGGCTTATGTTTCTAGAGATAAAACAGCTGCAATCTTAATGGTCAATCCGAATATACTTAGTAATGATGTGGCCAACTATGGTAAGACAATAATAATCAGCATTATGACGCGAGGAAGACACATTTTCATAGGATCGCAGTACTCTTCTCCTTCATCGGATCTGGCAGTAGACCTATGTAACTGGACTTATGAGTTTCATAATAAAAGCATCATTGTGGCGGGTGACTTTAATGCCAAAAATAGTTTGTGGGGTTAAAATAGAAATGATTTAATGGGATATACTATTATAGATCTATGTGCAACATAAGATTTCAGAATATATAACAATAGAGATGACATACCCACTTACCACCTTTTGGGGAGATATGGATGTCGAGATTTGACATTGGGATCAAATACGACAGAGGATCTGATTTCAAATTGGAGAGTTCATGAGACAGAGTCGAACTCTGATCACCGATATATCACTTATGATTTGACAATGGAATGTATAAATAGAATCCAAATAAGATTTAAAAGCAAATTTTATAATGAAACAAAATTAAAGAGAAATCTGAAGAAATTAGGAAGGAATTTACAGCCCAAGGTCATGAATATAGAAACAGTAGAACAAGCAGATCATTTTCTGGATAATTTTTATAGTGAAGTCTGGGATATTTGCAGTAAAAATTTCAAAATTAAGAAGATGATTAAAACAAAGAATTTAAACTGGTGGAATCCAGACTTGAGGACACTAAGAAATAGAATAAATGCTCTGTATAAAAGATATAAGAGGAGCAACGATCAGAATATTAAAATAGTTTATAATAGAGATAAAGCTTTATACAAGAAAAAGATCCTAATTGCAAAGGAGAATAGTTGGAAAAGTTACTGTAGTCGGAGTCGAGAGGTGTTTGGAAGGACATTCGATTTTGCGAGAAATGCGGTATTCGACAACAATTCAATGATACATACTGCCTTGGAGGGTATGCCAATTGACACAAATTATGAGGAAATATATATAAACTGATTCAAACACATTTCAGTCTAACAGAAGAAACTGTTTGTGAAGAGGCAGCAGATCGAGTACCTCTTGAGAATACCATAAATAAGCAGGAGTTAATTCAAGCAATGAAACTTCAAGGTATCAACAAAGCACCAGGTACGGATAAATTAGATCCACGAATCACTGGTTACTTAGTGAGGTTTTGCCAGCCCCTTATCTTGAATTTTCTAAATAAATTATTTGAGTTAGGTTATTTTCCTCAAAAATGGAAAGAAGCAAATGTAATATTCTTCGCGAAGAAAAATAAGAATCCTATGGACCCTAAATCATATAGACCAGTCTGCCTGTTACAAACAATTAGTAAGCTCTTTGAACGTGTAATTAATTTCAGGTTAATATATCAACTATAAAATAACAATGGACTTCACTCGAACCAATTTGGTTTTAGAGAGTCTAGAAATACAACTATGGCTATAGAGAAATTAATAAATATCATTAAAACTAAAAATCAAATTTATAAATATACAACAGCAATAGCTTTTGATTTTACTGGGGCCTTTGATACAGTAAACTGGAACATTTTAAAAGAAACAATAACTACTCTTAATTTAGATCGGTCTATAGAAAAATTGTTAATTAGTTACTTATGCAATAGAAATGTGGGTTATTATATTGGGGAAAACTTTTATTCTTTTAAGATTGATCGGGGCTGTCCTCAAGGTTCTTGCTTAGATCCCACTTTGTGGAACCTGATTGCGAACAAAGTATTAAGGCAGTTTGATACTGAGGACTGCGATGTTATTGCATATGCAGATGACTTTGTGCTTGTATTCTCCGAGAATACGAGAGCTGGCTTAGAAAGTAAAGGCAATTACCTAGTTGAAAAATTTATTGCGATAAGTAATTCATTACACCTGTCTATCTCTACCTCTAAAACGCAGGCTGTAGTCTTTAGAAGGGATTTGTCGAGGAGATACCCCATAATTAGGATAATAGACACCAATTTAAGATTCACTAAGTCTTTCAAATACCTTGGCATTATCATAGATAAGAATTTATACTTTATAGAACATCTCAATTATTTAAATGACGAAATAGTTAAATTTACAACTGGCATTAAGAAAGTGGGTAACGCTTACTGGGGTGTCTCCTCTGACACTATTAAAGGTTGGTATCTTGCAGTGGTGGAGTCGAAGCTGCTTTATGCAGTTCAGTCTTGGTTCCCATGCTTAAATAGCCATGGCAGACGTAAATTGACTTCTATACAAAGGAAATTTCTGGTTAAGATTTTAAAATGTTATAAGTCAGTATCCAATATGGCGCTCTATACTTTAACGAGAGTGGCCCCTATAGAACTTAAAATAGATCAATTGATGGAGGTTCATAGAATGAAGACCCAACAGCTCTCACTCTTTATTGGTGATATCTATGTTAGTACAAACGAACTAGAAAATAAATCTTTACGCCATAAGATAGATTCACGTAAATATCCTTACAACTTGGAACTGTATGATATAGGCCATGGCTTCCCCATTAGAAATAGATTGGATGTAGAGGCCTATACTGACGGCAGTAAGAGGGATGAGTTAGTTGGGTTTGGTTTTGTGGCTTTCCACAATAACATTATTATAAAAACGGATGCTTTCACATTAAGTAGTTTTAATTCGGTATTTCAATCGGAGGCCATGGCTATTTTAAAGTTATTGGAATGGTTCATGACTACGGAATATGAAAGTATTAATGTTTTCACAGATAGCCAAGCAGTGGTGAAATCTCTGAGTAATATCTACCCTAAGTCCCCAATAGTGTTGGGGATCCATAATCTTTGCAATCAGTTCCCTAATCGTATTATTATAATAGGTTGGGTTAAATCCCATATTGGGATTCTGGGAAATGAGGTGGCTGACTCCCTGGCCGGAATGGCTAATGATCTAGAGGATAATCAATTTTTTCTGAAATATCCTGAGTCAATAATAAAAAATAACATGAAAAATAGAATTTTAATCAATTGGCAAGCTCAATGGGATACAATAGAAAAGGGAAGATTTACTTATAATATAATTAATAAAGTATCTTTTGATTTAGTATTTAAAAATAGTATAATAAATTACTTTGAATCTGGCCAGGGTAGTTTTCCCTCTTTCCTATTTAAGATTGGCAAAATTAGTTCTCCATATTGTGATTGCGGGGCTTTTGGTGATTCTCACCACTATGTTATGAACAGGTGCTCTTATAGTCAGGATTATATTAAACGTAGTACAATAGAAACTGCTTTAGCTTATTATAAGAGAATAGACAGGAGTGCCAACCTTCTTAGGATTGTCGCTAAAATTTACAATAATTTGAATAGTAAATACTCTTTCATATTTAGTACTTTTTAGTCAAAATAGTTTTTGGACTTGGGCTTTTTAGTATATGTCCGACTCTATCTACTTGCATGGTACCAAAGACTTTTGTCCCAATTTTCATTTAGGTGTTATATTATTATGGAACAATATTATATGTTGAATTAAGTGATACTTTTCTAAAATGGTATACTGTATAGTAATGTTAGTAAAAAATGTAACTTATGAATTGTATAAATTATTTATTGAAACAATATTTACTTGTATTGATAAGATGTGTACATATGTTTTAAATGTTTTTGTCCTCTATATTTAATCTAGGTAATGTATCGTGAAATATTGTGCCTGTTTGTTTGTATATAATGTACAAAGATATTTTATTTAAAATTTATTGCTTTAATATGTGATATATTGTCTTTTGAAAAGTGTTTATAGTTTATTTAGTCTTTTGTTTTGAATTTTATTCTGCAAATGTGTAATTTAATTCTGTTTATGATCATAATTTTGTTATTATATTATACTCGATTATCTGTAATATTTATTTCTATATTTATTGTTTATTTAGTTCTTGTTTTGTACTATCTTCTATAAGAGTATTATTTAGTTTCTTTTGAGGTGTCTGTCACTTGTATTTCTATATTATGTAACATAAATACCTAGAATGTATGTAAATGCTTCTTCTTGAACAGAAATTTAACCCTCAATTTGTAATATTTGGAAGATACTTTTTATATTTTCTTCATTGTCTTTTTGTTTTCATTTTGTATTAAATTTAAATTTAAATGCACTTAAAAATTCGTATATTTCAGAGTATATAAATTTAGTTGTCTGTTTTTGAGGTATATTAATTATGTGCTCTGGTACTTTTAGTATTGTTATTTTGTTATTTTACTTTATATTTAAATTATATAAAAATTTAGACTTTGTATAATTTTGGTTCATAAAATGTGCATTTGAAATATTGTATATATTTCTTTCATCATCTGAAATGTCAAAATCTTTATTTAGATTCTATGTTTTTCTTAAATGTTTTAAATATATTTTTAACGAGTTTGTGTAACACCATTTATAATTTTTGGTCATTGTTTTATATTAAGTGGAACCTAGTCTTTAGCATCAAAATTGTCAAAAAATTGTCAAAAAATCTTCAAAATTGTCATCTGAAATGTCAAAATCTTTATTTTGAATCTATGTTTTTCATAAATGTTTTGAATATATTTTTGACTAGTTTATGTAATACCATTTATAATTTTTGGTCATTGTTTTATACTAAGTGGAACCTAGTCTTTATGCTTCAAAATTGTATAGTGAGTTCCTTTTTTGTAAAATTGTTTATTTTCTTTTTAAATAAAGTTTGGGTCTTTGGACTCAATTGGTTCCGCTGGTCTTAACCTTGGATGTAGGTTTCGCTAGAACGTGGATCGAGCTTCTCCCCACTTCCCTTTGGCTTAGGCGGCGATAAACCTGTATTTGGTTCGCCGGGAGTATGGGCATTTTCTGTCCCTATCTACTATAAAACGATAAACCTGTATTTGGTTCGCCGGGACTGTGGGCATTTTCTGTCCCTATCTACTATATCTACTATATACAGTGGCTCCCAAAAGTGTTCGTACACTTACGATTTTCAATGAAATAGGGGTCTATCCATTGATTAAAATGAATATTTCTGTTGAAATTAGATTTCACATTGTTTAGTTTTGTACTTTTGGCAACACTCTATCTCAGTTAGTTGTATCTCAGTTAGTTGTAAGATGTTGTGTATGTAGCATCGTGTTTGTAACGTGCCCAGTAAAACTACCTTAACCTGCAAGACCTGCTAGACATAAATAGATTTATCTCTTAATTTTACACAGGTTATGGGCCCAGTTATCTACGTTTTGGTAGTTGTTTAAGTGAAATTGATTTTGTTTTTATCGCTAAAGTGAAAATTACTTTCCGTGTTGCTCTAAGCCTAACGGTTATCGACAACTAAGCCTAACGCTACGAACATTCTAAACATGCCTAACGATCTAGTGACTGTAATTCCTAGTGCAGTACCTGCAAATTTCGAAAAACTTCGTGGAAGAATGAACTATAGTGAGTGGAAATTTACTATAAGATACCATTTGGAAGATCGAGAACTTTATAACGTGTGTATCTCCAGTGAGAACGTGGATTCCGTGATTGACCGGCGTGCAAGATCGGCAATTGTGAGTAGCGTCTCATCAAACGTAATAAAGGAAATCCTGAACTGTGAAACTGCTAAAGCGATGTGGGATAGACTAGCGGCATTATATGAGGACAATAATCCTAACAGATTTATATCCCTGAATCAAGAAATGTTTTCTACAAAGTTTGAAAACTGTAAAGATATGGCTGAATATATCGAAAAAATGCGGACAATCGGCATTAAAATGCGAAAGATTTTACCAACCTATCCCGATCAGGCTATAGCTGCAAACATCCTAACTAATTTACCGTCATATTTCCGGCCCCTTACTATGGCTCTTGAAAATAGTGTGCAGCAATTGACTACCGATTTGGTGTGCGAAAAACTGATGGTAGAATATTCCAAGATGGGAAATCAGGGACAAAATGCCTTTGCAGTGAAGACATCTAACAATGACAATTTCAAGTTCCCTGGAAAATGCAACTTATGTGGCAAGATAAGTCATAAAGCAAAATTTTGCAGATCTAAAGGAGGAAAAACAAATTTTAATCCTCATAAAAGAAATGAAACAAGGCATGACTTTGATTCAAAAAGAGAATCTCATACTAAAGTGAGAGAAGCATGGGTGCTATCAACACAGCCAGAAAGTTTTATTAATGAGCGTTGGATTGTGGACTCTGGAACTGATAGACACATGACATCTCACAGGGAGTGGTTAACAAATTTTGTTGAAGTAGCACCATGTCCTGTTATGACTGGTGGAGCTACACTCCATAGTACAGGTGAGGGTTCTGTAATTCTCAATGTGAAGAGACAAAATGAAATTGTTGAAATAACACTGAATAATGTACTGTATGTTCCAGGACTGACTGCCAATTTAATTTCAGTGAAGTATCTTGCAACTAAACTCAAGATACAAACAGTATTTGATGATACTTGTTGCAAACTAATTAAAAAGGGGACCAAAAGGGTTCTTGCAACTGGTACCGCTCGTGGTGACAACTTATACCACTTGGACATCATGCAAAACACAGCCATGATAACCGAAACTGTAAAACAAGAATCTATTAACCTCTGGCACAAACGACTTGCACATCTAAGCTATCCAAGTTTAGAAAGATTGAAATCCATGGCTACAGGGATTAATTTCCATGATGTAGGGGAAGATTGTGTTCCTTGCATAAAAGGGAAAACACATAGACAAAAATTCCCGAAACAGAAAGCAACAAGAGCTAAAGAGACACTTGAATTGATCCATTCAGATTTATGTGGACCAGTGGAAGTTGAATCACATGGTGGTGCAAAGTATTTCCTAACACTAATTGATGACAAAACAAGGATGACTTTCATAACTTTTTTTAAAAAGCAAAGATCAAGTGTACCAGAAATTCGTTGACTTCAAAACTTATATTGAAAAACAAACAGGGAAGAGTATTAAGGCCATCCGCAGTGACAGAGGCACTGAATATGTGAACTCTAAGATGGAAACATACCTTCAGAAAGAGGGTATTCATCATCAGAAAACAATTGCTCATACACCTGAGCAGAATGGTGTTGCAGAGCGCTGTAATCGCACACTTGTTGAACGTGCACGAGCAATGATAAATGAAGCTGGCCTCGATAAACGTTTTTGGGCTGAAGCTGTAAGTACAGCCAATTACTGTAAAAACCGAAGTCCTACAATTGCTGTAAATGGCAAAACTCCATTTGAAGCATGGACCAGCGAAAAACCGAATTTAAGCCACATGAAAATATTTGGTTGTAGAGCCTTCAGTCATATCCCAAAGTCACAACGTAAGAAATGGGATGATAAAGCAACAGAAATGATATTTGTTGGATACTCTATGGACAGTAAAGGCTACAGACTTATGAATCCAACATCATTTAAAGTCATTGAAGCTCGAGATGTTCAGTTTATTGAATCACAGAAGTGTACTCCTATTGATGAACCTAAAAGAGAACCAAACATTGAATTCTACAATGAAGGTTTGTTGTTCTCAATTAATGAGCCATCTCAAATCAGTTCATCTCCAGTAAGGGATTTGGGCATAAGTGATGATGCTGACTTACCTGATGCAAACAATATTCAGGAGTCTTCCCAAGAGGCGTCAAATGAAGATCTGCCCAGAAGATCAGCACGTGAAAGTAAGAAACCTGCTTACTTCAATGATTACCAGATACCGGACAAACTATACCAGTGCCATTTAATGATGTCAGCAGTGCCTTATGATAATATTGATCAGACAGGGAATGATATTCCATTGACTTACCAAGATGCTTTGAACCACAAAGATGCCTTAAAATGGAAAGGGGCAATTATGGAAGAGCTCAATGCACACAAAAAGAACCAGACA
The DNA here is from genome assembly GCA_907164885.2 of Dolomedes plantarius. Classification (NCBI taxonomy): domain Eukaryota; kingdom Metazoa; phylum Arthropoda; class Arachnida; order Araneae; family Dolomedidae; genus Dolomedes; species Dolomedes plantarius. Next base: position 181,497,957 of record OU015498.1, on the reverse strand, counting down.
TGGAATTTAGTAACTCTCCCTCCTGGTCATAAACCAATAAAGAACAAGTGGGTCTTTAAAATTTAGTGTAATTCTGATGGAGTTCCAGAACGTTATAAAGCTCGATTAGTAGCCAAGGGCTGTTCGCAGAAAGCTGGCATTGACTATACAGAGACATTTTCTCCAGTTGTACGTTACGACACACTCAGAGTTTTAATATCCTATGCAACGCTTTATGATTGGGATATTGACCATGTGGATGCAGTAGTCGCCTTTCTTCAAGGATCTATTGAAGAAGAAATATATATGGAATTACCAGAAGGTCTGGAGTTCTCCAAAGAAAGGGGAGAAGAAAGATTTGTTTGTCGACTCCAAAAGGGAATATATGGATTGAAGCAATCAGGACGTGCTTGGTATATGAAGCTAGACAACAGCCTTAGAGATGTAGGACTAACATGTGCAGATTTTGATTGCTGTGTCTATTTTTTGATCAAAGGTGCAGATATTTTACTTGTTGCAGTATATGTTGATGATTTACTCATCTTTACAAGTTCTTCTAAACTCCAGTGTTGGATTAAAGAAGAATTGTCAAAAAGATTTGAAATGAAAGATTTAGGGGAACTGAAATATTGTCTTGGCATCGAAATACAAAGAGATCGTGTAAAAGGTACCACCACTATGAATCAGTGCACATATATTGAAAAAGTTCTTCAAAGATTTAACATGCAGGACTCGAACCCTCTATCTACCCCATTTGATATTAACCATAAATTATTTAAGTCAACCAAATATCAGGATACCCAGTTCTCTATTCATTACCAATCTGCAATTGGATGTTTGTTATATGCAGCAAAGGGAACCAGACCTGATATTGCCTATGTTGTTGGTTTACTTTGTCAGCATTGCTCCAACCCCTCCAAGGAACATTGGGCTGCTGCCAAACGTGTTATGCGATACCTTCGCAAAACTGCAAAATTAAAATTGCAGTATTCTCGCTTAGGTGACACAGAAATCGTGGGATATTGTGATGCAGACTTTGCTGGATGTCCTGATGATCGCAAATCAACTTCAGGATTTGTTTTCAAAGTAGCAGGAGCTGCCATTACTTGGCAAAGCAAAAAGCAACCAACAGTTGCCAGTTCAACATTTGAAGCTGAATATATGGCTTTATCATCTGCAACTAAAGAGGCTTTATGGCTAAGGAAATTCCTTATTGAACTGAAATTGCCATCCATGGATAACCCCTTGAAATTATATTGTGACAACAAGGGAGCTATCGACCTTAGCAAAAACAGTATGTTCCATGCACGTACTAAGCATATTGATGTTGCACATCATGTCACAAGGAATGCTGTCAAGATGAAGCAAATTGCTATTGAGAAAACTTCAACAGAGACAATGGTTGCTGACTCTTTGACAAAACCTGTGCCACGAGAAAAGCACAATTGGTGCATGAACAGTATGGGACTTTTTGAACTGTGAAATCAGGGGGAGTGTTGAAATTAGATTTCACATTGTTTAGTTTTGTACTTTTGGCAACACTCTATCTCAGTGAGTTGTATCTAAGATGTTGTGTATGTAGCATCGTGTTTGTAACGTGCCCAATAAAACTACCTTAACCTGCAAGACCTGCTAGACATAAATAGATTTATCTCTTAATTTTACACAATTTCAGAATGGGTATTTATTAATAAGATCTATAATCTATTCTTAACAAAACTACATGAAATATTTTGAAACATAGTAAAACTTTATTTTTAAGAAACCAATAATCCAAAAGAAACAAAAACTTTATCTCACAAAAGTCATCGTACACTTGTAAAAAATCTCTACATTTTAGTAAATATTCTAATTTTTCGTTAAATTAATATTTAGTAGGATATCCTTTAGCATCCACAACAGCTTTTAAGCGTCTGGGAATAGATTGCTTTAGTTCTTTTGTAATTTTTGCATCAATGTTCATCCATTCTTCCATCATAATTGTTTTTAGTTCGCTTTTCGTGTGAATGTCGTGTTTTCGTACTCGAACCTCCAGTTCTCTCCAAATATGTTCTATTCGGTTTAAATCTGGCGATTGAGGTTGTGTTTTCAAAATTTATGGACAATTATAGAGACACCAGATGCGAACGTTGTTAGCCGTGTGCTTAGGATCGTTATCTTTATAAAGAACAAAGTTGTTTCCACTATCCAAATTTTGAGCTGATAATTTTAAATTATCTCTTAAAATCTAATATATAAAAATGAATGTTTGTATCTCTGTAATTGTATAGAAATCCACAGTTTAGGAGCAACGATCGTGAAATTTTACATACAGGCGTCTTTAAAAACAGCCGAGGGTCTGAAGAACTTCAAAAATCGAAATTAATTACCGTTGATTTTTAATTAATAAAAAACCAACAATTTGTAAGCTGTTACACTTTGTGGAATCACCCCTCTGAATATGGCGTCCACGTTAGGGTTAGCTGGCAAACAGCGAGCGAAAAGATAAAAATAAATAAAATCAAAAAGTTTCAAGTTATATATTAAACCAGAATAATAAATGAAAATAATAATCTTTCAAGTCAGATTTTATACTCTAAAATAAATCGGATCCAACGGCATATTGACACTCTCACACGCGATGGAAAATTCGAATCAACCACGCTAAGTGTCACGATCTTTTTTAATCGCTACTGAAATCCCCCTAGCTTATGTCTTTGTGTCTATTGAAGAGTTAAAGACTAAGCTTCTATCCTGCTAACTTATTTCTCACTTAAAACTCCTCTTACTCCATAAATGTATGTATATTCACCAACCCATAGCAACTTTCCAAAAAACTCATTGCGTATATTTTTTACTTTACTCAACAGTTTTGTGTATAATCGTGGCGCAGTCGTTAAAACGCTTCATTTGGTACCCCGTAAGATTCGGGTTCGAATATGGGATAGTACAAATTTTGCTAAACCTGTATTTTCAGCTTTTTTATGAAGGCTTTTTTATTTCAGCTTTAATTTTATTATTTTTTTAATTATTATCTTTATTTTATTATTTTTTAAATTATTATTTTATTTTATTTTATTATTTTTTTAATTATTTTTATTTTTTTTTCAGCTTTTTATGATGAAAGACCGAATATAGCTGAAATCTGAGGAGTTTATTATACATTTATATATTTTTAATTGGTTTTCATATTATTAATGTATATAACATTTCGTATGCTTTTTTTTTCTATGTTATTTATACTGTGTTTAGTTTTTTAATGGATTTTGGTAGGTTTATTATAAATTTATATATTTTATGTTTTACTTTCCAGGATTTTTTGCTCCAATGATAAAGGCTAAATCTTTTCTATGTTATTTATATTGTGTTTAGTTTTAAAATTGATTTTGGTTAACAAACATTCATCAATAATTTATTTCTGGGCATTGTATTGCTAACAATTAGGATAACTAACAATTTTTTAAGGATGCGATTTTCGATTCACAGATGTGCAATAGATGGCGCCACTATTTTAAACTTTTAGTATTCTATAAACCAACACCTCCTAAACGTGTTTCTAAACGAACGGTACATTCAAATTAAATAGAATGTCAGTGTATGCAATTAATGCCAATATATATATATATATCTATATATATAAAAGAGCTTGTCTGTTTGTCCGATATAGAATCATAGACTGTTTCACCCACAGGGACGAAATTCGGTACAGTTAATGTTTTGGACCCGAGAAACTTAAATCAGGAAAAACGAAATTTGGGACTCAATTAGTTTTTTTAAATTAATTTTTTAATGTTTTTTGAGCCCGATAGAGGTGCGTCTACCCCCTGTGGATTCCCAGCTGCGTTAAGAGGGGTGGTTTGAGGATGACTGAGGGGGGGTCAAATTTCAATGAGCGGGAGAAAGAGGGTTGGGAATGACCTTAAAATCAGACGAAGGTCCGCAGGCTCAAAGTTTCTTTCTTTCTTATTGTTTGTATATCATTTCAGTAGAAACGTGCTAAGCGCATTCTGTCTGGCCAGATGAACACGAAGAGCGGGAGTGCAGCCCAGTATTTTTTTGATGGAATGCATGAAATATTTTATATCTATATATCTACCCGGGCAACGCCGGGCAATAATGCTAGTATATATATATATATATATATATATATATATATATATATATATATATATATATATATATATATATATATATATACATATATATATATATATATATATATATATATATATATATATATATATATATATATATATATATATATATATATATATAAATACGACGATCAATATATAGGATGGATGTAAAAGAAACAAAAAAATATATTAATAAAAAAATCGTAAGGGATATTTTTATAGACAAAATAATGTAGAAGAAAATATTCAAATTAAATCTCACAGGACATACTAAAGAATATAGTACAATTAATGTAGTACAGTTTGAGGAACATATCTTTTACATTATTTTAATATTTTTTTGAATAATGTCCAATCGTCTGCCGCATTAGCAAGAAAAAAAGTATTTTTTTGCCTATTTCGTTGTTATGTGAAGATAAATTTATTTAAAGTAACAGAAAAAGAAATCACGTGATCAGCGTTTAATATATTAACCTTTTACATGCCAATGTTCCATTTTTGGAACACCATGTTTAATATTTTTTAAAAAATAAACTGTGATATCTGTCAGTTTCAAAAAATTACCGTATATTATAGAAGGCATGATTGATTTTTTGACTTTTTTTTTCAAATATGAATATTTTAGCGTAGAAAAATTTCTAAAAATCAGCTTTTTTCACAATTTTTACAGTACGTAAAAAAAAAATTCTATAAAATTCCTAAAAATTCAAATCCACCCAAAAATTTCCCCATCGTACTTCAAAGGATAAGTTTAACGAGTTAATAAAATAAATTAAAATAATAACAAGAAATATTTCCTCAAGACTGCGGAAAAATGCAATGTTCCAAAAAAGGAACATTGGCATGTAACGATATACAAAAGCAGTGATATCATACGTGATCAGTGATTCTGCCGTCAATCAGTGATTCTGCCGTCTGATTACTTAGAAAATTCAGCCGAACTTACAAAGCTGTATGCCCTACAAAAAGGAGACTCTTTAGACGTCGACGCAAATGACATTCGGCAGTTTCTTGGATTACTGTTGTTTAGTGGCTACCACTCAGTACCTGATGAAAATACATATTGGAGCTCTCAGAAAGATTTGCATATCCTAATTGTTAACAATACAATGCCCAGAAATAAATTTCGGATGTTAAAAAAGTATTTCCACATTGTTGATAATAATAGTAAATTGGAACCAGGCGATAAATTAGGAAAAATTTCTCCCTTTTATAAAGAGGTTGGAAAAAATTTTCGTCAATTTGGATTTTTTCATGAAAATATGAGTATCGATGAATCCATGGTTCCGTGTTATGGACATCGTTCGGCTAAGGTGTTCATACGTGGAAAGCCAATTCGCTTTGGTTTCAAAGTTTGGATGATCTGCTCAGCAAATGGTTATCCTTATGCTATGTCTATCTACGGTGGAAAAAGCTCGAAAAATAAAAATTTGCCACTTGGATCAAAAGTTGTCTCCGAACTATTATCTTTTATTGACAATCCAGAGAAACGCAAAATATTTTTCGATAACTTCTTTTACATCGTACAGTCTGCTGACAGATTTATCTAACAAAGGCTTTAAGGCAATCTGCACAGTGCGAGAATCCAGAACGGGACAATGTTCTCTTAAAACAGCAAAAGAAATATCGAAATTTCAACGTGGAGAGTTTGATTACCGATGCGATGGAGAAGTTTATATGTGCCATTGGAACGATAGTTTTGTTGTAACTATTCCATCAAATTTTATCACTCACGAACCATTAGGAAGAGCAAAAAGATATGTCCGAGCTTAAATAAAAGTTGATTTTCCTTAACCTTACATTATAAAATTATATAATAAAGGAATGAGAGGAGTACACCTGTTGGACCGACTTCCTGGAAGTTATCGACCAAAGTTACGCAGCAAAATATGGGACTTTATTCCTTGATCATAGCAGGGCCCCCACATGCCCGGTGCTACCGTTGCTACGGCAACGGGGCCCGTGGGCCAAGGGGCCCGCAAGGACTTGGGAAAAATTAAAAAGTAGAACATTTTTAATAAATCATAGAAAGAAAACAATAATTAAATCACTAGGACTAGATTTATGTGTATCAATGAAATATTACATCAGAGTAATATAAATTGGTTCATTGGATATGCAGTGCGTTGCGTACAAAACGTGTCTGAATCTACAACAGCTGTGAGTAACAAAACCACCACCAGCTGACGTGAACACGACAACATGTGACACCTTGTTATAAATAAATATATATATATATATATATATATATATATATATATATATATATATATATATATATATATATATATATATATTGGCATTAATTGCATACATTGACCGTTGTATTTATGTATTTAATTTGAATGTACTCCGTAGCGAAGTGCGGGTTTTCAGCTAGTATTTATAAAAACAGCATGATTCATTATGCCATCAATAAATACCAAATTTCCTAGTCCTGATGCTGACATGCACCCCTACACAAGGATACCTCCACCGGCATGCTTAACTGTTCCTACTAAGTTCTTGGGATTAAGTTCCTAATTTTTTTCTTCTCCATAGAATTATACGCCCATCAGCACCAAAAATGTTCATCGGCAAATAAGACATTATTCCAATAGGTTTGGGGCTTATTTATCATTGATAGTGCGAAGGGAAGCGAAAACTTTCTGTTTTTCTCACTCACGAAAATTTTTCTATGGGCAGAACGCCCGTGTAATCCAGCTGTTCTGAGAACTTGTCAAAAAATTTTCAGGTGAAATTGAAGTAGAAAATGTTTCATTGAATTCTGCAGAAACTTTTACAGCACGCAAACGTGAATTTTTCACAAATTTTCTAATTATAAATCTCTGATCACGTTTTGTTAACTTTGCCGGACGGCCTTTTCTTACCTTGTTTTCGATCCAATTTTCTTCTTTAAAGCGTTTTTTCACATACTGCACAGTAGAATGGGATAAATTAAGTAATTTACCAATATTCCGAACTGATTTACCACTACTATGTTGAAAAATAATCAATTTTCGAATGCTGTTTGTTGTTTCTTTACGACTACGGGCCATTTTTAATAATACATAGAATATTACGGAGTAGGCAAGCAAAAATTAAAGCCAAATGATATTTTAAATGCCACCACAATTCAAAAATAAAAAAAAAGTGCCAGATGATAATTTTAATTATGAATTTATCCGAAAATATTTCAGTGTACGATGACTTTTGTGAGATAAAGCTTTTGTTACTTTTTGATTACTGGTTTCTTAAAAATAAAGTTTTACTATGTTTTCAAAATATTTCATGTAGTTTTGTTAAGAATAGATTATAGATCTTATTATTAAATACCCATTCTGAAATATTCATTTTAATTAATGGATAGACCCCTATTTCATTGAAATTCGTAAGTGTACGAACACTTTTGGGAGCCACTGTATATAGTTCAACATGGCCGCTAATGATGAAGCCGCGTTTCTGAGCTCCGCTAAAAGTGAAGTATAAACCAGTCAACAACGGTTATTTTTGAGTTTGGAGGTGATATTGCGATTCTATATCTTTAGAGCTTTCTGCAGATGTATTTCTTTTGAAGATTTTTGAATTATTTACGGAATTATAAGCACTTTGATGTTTCTGCCCTAGTAGGCTTACCTTTGACGGCGCACCGAAAGTGCTTGCCGCCCGCTAAGCAGAGCCTTGCGGCACTGTTTTTCTCCTGCGTTCGGTGACCCGAAGTAAGTGTACGGTGCCTCTCTGGACGTGTTCCTACTTTAGTTGGGGATACTGGCACGTGTCAAGGACACTCCAAGGTCATTGAGACAACGTATTGTGCGATTTTGTGGATATTTCGAAAATGGTATTGTATTGTTTGGTCAAGGTAGGAATTGATCTTGTTTTGGAAATTTAATGTTGTGTACCAGTTAAAGGTACAATATTGCCACAGAGTTAATTGTAGTTGTATTTTCAGTCCGATAACTTATTTTTTAATATTGTGTGACATATCAGAGTATTCTTGTGTTCGTTGGTATTTTAGTAATTTTTAGCATTGTATATATAATTGATATCTGTTATTGTTGTGGTTTTATTGATAGTTAGTTGCATATATATATATATATTCTGTATTGCATATGTTAATAATTGATATTATATGATACAAATAGTATGAGTCAGTGTTTAAGGAGCAGACCCACGCCGGAAACGGCGTCGGAGTCAGAACAAGACAGTGAGCCTGTGGATGATCTGTTAGAGACATACACCTCGGATTTTGTAGTAAAAATTAAACAATATATAAGTGACATAGATAGTGTTATGGAACAGGCGATTGAAGGGGGGAAGAAGGTAACGAGGGGTTTATCGAAGGAAATTAACAGAAGATGTAACGAGATATTGACATCATGCATAAATATTGAGAAAAATCATGCCTACCTTACCGCTAAAGTTGAGGTATACGAAAAAGTACAATCTGATATTAATATTTGAACCAAGAAGATTGAGGATAATCTAAATGCAGTTAGGAATATAATTAAAGAAAAAACACAGGACTATCCACGTATTAAGAAAAATACCCCAACAGAAGAGGAACAAGTCCTGATAGTAGATACCAAGGATGAGAGGGGTGCGTTATCATATAGAGACGCTCTTCGTAAGAACAGGGAGGTTTTTGGAGACTATAGACCGAGTGATGTGATAATAGCGAAGTCAAATAGGGTTATAATCAAAATGAAGGACAGAGAAAAATTGGAAAAAGTAAAAGAAAACTTGGAGGTTAACGTAGGAACTAAAGATAAAGGATCAATTAGAATAAATAAACAGAAAAAATAGGTTAATTATATTTGGAATCCCAGATGATCTAGATGATGTCAAACTGAAAGAAGAATTAGAAGATAAAATAGAAGGTAGAGAAATAGACATAATTAAGTCATTCATAGGGAAGAACAATCAAAAGAACTTAATAATAGATGTTGATAACGTATCAAGATCAATACTTCTGAAAAGAAATAACGTTGTCATAGACCTGGTAAGAGTTAGGATAGCTCCTTATATATTTATCAACAGGTGTTACAGGTGTCAGAACTTTGGTCATATTGCTGTATCATGTAAGAATAAGGAAAAATGTGGAAAATGTGGTGCAAAACAGAATGGATAGCAATAATATTTCTCAGTCAGCCTTGAAAATTGTTCAAATAAATCTAAACAACTGCAGGGCGGCAACAGTACAACTTGTTAATTTTATTCATGAAAACAAAATCGATATAGCACTGGTCCAAGATTCTTATAAGAAAGACGATAACATTGTGGGTTTTCCAACAAACTGGCAACTATTTGCCTCTAAAGCAAAAACCGCAGCAATAATCATTATTAACAGTTCTCTAATCTGTTGTGAAGTGGCCTCTTTTAGAAACTCTGTTATTATAAATATTTTAGTTAGAGACAGGAGAATATTTTTATCTTCACTTTACTCCTCTCCGACCTCAAATTTAGAAGAGGATCTTAGAGCTTGGGGCAATGATTATCATGACAAATATTTGCTTGTCTCCGGTGACTTTAACGCTAAAAACCGCATATGGGGGTATTTAAGAAATGACGTTAGGGGAGATGTTATTTTAGATCTTTGTCTTACTCTGGATTATTGTATTTTAAATTACCCAAGTGAAATACCAACATATCATCTTCAGGGGCGTTATGGTTGTCCAGATCTTAAGTTCAAACCTAGCTAAAGACCTGGTTGCTAACTGGCGAGTTCACTCATCGGAGAGCAACTCAGATCATAGATATATCACTTATGATTTAAATGTAGATCCCGTGAAATATAACAGGAAAAGATACAAAAGTAAATTTTACAACTCAACTAAATTAACAAAGCATTTTAATGAATTACAAGGAAGTTATTTGAACATTTTGAACAATCTTGCAACTACAGAAGAAATAGATGTATTTATGAAAAATTTCTATTCAGATCTTACAGATATTTGTAACAAAAATTTTAAAATTAAGGGGTTGAGAGGTAAAAGCAGTCTGACCTGGTGGAACGAAGACCTGAGAACCAGACGTAATAAAATAAATGCCCTTTACAGAAGATACACAAGAACTAGTGATATAAGAATTAAGATTATATATAATAAAGAAAAAGCAATATATAAAAAACAGATCTTATTGGCTAAGAAGAAAAGTTGGATAAATTATTGCAACAATAATAGAGATAATTACTGGCCAACTTTTGATATTGCAAAAGATAAAACTTTTAATAATAATTCTTTGATCCATATAGCTCCCCTAGACACAACTTATGAAGAAGTATACTTCAAACTAATTGAAACACATTTTAACTTAACGGAACATGAGATTATCGAGACAGCTAATAGATCTATTCTGACGGGTGAGGAGATTTCAAATCAAGAGCTAAAACAGGCAAATAGACAGCAGGGCAAGGGAAAAGCACCGGGCTTGGATAGAATGGACCCACGAATTATAGACCTGTTGATAACTAATTGTCCAGTTCTGGTATTGGGTATGCTAAATAAATTTCTCCAGCTAGGTTACTTCCCTAAGATCTGGAAATGTGCTAACGTTATTTTCTTCACTAAAAAGAATAAACCAACACACAATCCAGCCTCCTACAGACCCATCTGTCTTTTGCAAACGTTTAGTAAAGTCTTTGAAAGGATTATTAATTTAAGATTGATCCATCACTTAGAAAGTAATAATAAAATGATCGACAATCAATTTGGTTTTAGAGAGAAGAGAAGTACCACTATGGCAATCGATAAATTAATTAGAAATATTGCTAATAGAAACAATGAACATAGGTACACCATTGTGGTGGCCTATGATTTCTGCGGTGCTTTTGATAGTGCAGATTGGAGAATTATTATGGACATTATAAAAACTTTAGACCTTAGCCCTTGTCTCCAGAACATAATTGAAAGTTATCTTAAAAGTTGAAGTGTCGGTTTTGAACTGAGAGGTAGGGAAAATATGTTTGGTGTCGATAGGGGTTGTCCACAGGGCTCCTGTCTGGGCCCCACTTTCTGGAACCTTATAGCTAATATGGTTCTTCAACATTTTGATGGTGACGACTGCGACTTAATAGCGTACGCAGATGACTTTGTTATGATTTTCTCGGGCAATACCAGGTCTGAGGTGGAGAGAAAAGGTAATTACTTGGTCAACAGGTTTTATGATATTAGTATGAAATATAAGCTAACTATTTCTATGTCTAAGACTCAGGCGATTGCATTTGCTAAAGATCTATCGAGAAGATACCCAATAATAAAACTAAATGATAATAGTATAAGGTTCAGTAAAACAATGAAGTACCTTGGTATAGTAATAGACAGAAATTTAAATTTTATTGATCATATCACTTATTTAAATGAAGAAGTTTTAAAATTTATAACAGGTATTAAGAAAGTTGGCAATGCATATTGGGGCGTGTCCTCTCAAACTATTAAAGTCTGGTACCAAGCAGTTGTTGAACCCAGAATCCTCTACGGTATTCAGGCCTGGTATCCCTGTCTAAATAGTCATGGTCGCCGTAAATTGATTTCGGTACATAGGAATTACCTGGTTAAGATCCTTAAATGTTATAAAAGTGTCTCAAACATGGCCTTATATACTTTGACTGGCATCCCACCGATTGACCTGAAGGCAGAACAACTGACTGAAACCCATAAGATGAGATGCGAGAACTTGTCACTATATATAGATGAAAATTATATAAGTAAGCATGACTTAGAGGAAAAAACTACGCGTTATAAAATAGACACAAGAAACTTCCCTTTGAATTTGTATTTTTATAGAATAGGTACGGGCTTTCCGAGATTTAGGGAACATGACCTTGAGATTTATACTGATGGTAGCAAGAAAAATGACCGAGTGGGTTTGGGCTATGTGGTATTCTTTAGAAACAATATAGTACACACAGAGGTAGCTCCACTTAGCAAACTTAACTCTGTATATCAGTCCGAAATTTTAGCTATCAAGATGGCCTTGAATTGGTTTAAATCAACAGACTATACGATAGTAAATATTTACACTGATAGCCAATCAGCTTATAGCTCACTTATGAATATTTATCCCAAATCTCCAATAGCGCTAGAAGTCCATAATATCTGTAGAGCTGTCCCAGATCGCCAAATCAACATTGGCTGGGTGAGGTCACACATAGGAATAATCGGTAATGAAATGGCTGATGCCTTAGCCGGTTCGGCACATGACCATGACATTGCTAAAGTTAACTTAAGATATCCCCAGTCAATAATTAAGGTTAATATGTACAAAAACATAAAACAGAAGTGGCAGTAATGCTGGGATAGCTCTGAGAAAGGTCGATATACCTACGATATAATAAGTGGGGTCTCATATGATCTTTTATTTTCTAATAACATTGTTAACTATTTCGTGACAGGTCAAGGCAGTTTTCCATCTTTCTTATTTAAAATAGGCAAACTAGATACACCTAATTGCGAGTGTGGGGCTCCTGGTGATCCCCACCATTATATAATGACACGTTGTACTTTTAGTTTAAAATATATCAAACGTAGAACAAGTGAGACTGTATATAATTATTATAAAAGAATCGACAGGAGTAAATATAACATAGGTATCATGAAAAATATTTATAATGATCTTAACAAACATTTTTCTTTCATCTTTAGCACCTTTTAAAGTTCTCGTATTTCTGATCTACTATGGTGACAATAACGTGTTTTGCATTTTGATATTATGTATTCTGTTGTAAATATTGTATATACTGTATATAACCTGGTTTGTTATTCATTTACATAATTGCGGCTTTTAATTACTGTTTGTATCTTGGTTCTACTGTATGCTGTGTTCTGTAGAATCTTTAATGTACATTTGAATTTAATGTAACAATAATTTGTTAATTATAACATTTGAATTTCAATACTTACCTATTATTAATACTTTTAGTCTAACTAGTTTATGGCTCTAAGTAACATTAGTATGTCTGACCCTAACTTAAAGTCTGGTATCATTGACTAGTGTCCCCTTTTTCATTTAGGTGTTGAAAAATATGGAACTACCTTATGTGGTGAAACAAGTGTTGCCTTATATGAACAATATGTTACATTGTATTATTATTAAAAATGTAACATTTGAAAATTTTAAATTTATACATTAAAACATTATTAATTTGTATTGAAAAGAAGAGCACATGCGTTTTTAATGCTACTGCCCCCAAGTTATAATCTAGTTAAGGCACTGTGAAAATTGTGCTTGTTTGGTAAATTTAATGCATAATCGGTTAAAATTTATTACTAGAATTTGTACTATATTGTCTTTCGCAAAGTGTATATATATATATGGATTAAAGAAAACACTGTGTTTGCAACTTGTTCATGCACGGGGTATTATAAAGTAACTTATGAATTTATAAATTTACCTTTGAAAATATGTTATTTGTACTGAATTTATCTATTTGTATTGAAATTATTTATTTGTATTGAAAGAGGAGCCCATGTGTTTACTAAGTAATTGCCCCCGACTTATAACCTATGTGACATATTGTGTATAATTGTGCCTAACTGTTGTATCTAATGTATAGGGGTATTTTAGTTAAATTTTACTGTCTGAACCTGTGCCTTTTATGCTTCTCGCAAAGTGTTTATATATGCTTACAAAGAAAATTAGTGTTTGTCCTTCCTGTTCTTGAACGGAGCAATATAATGTAATTTAATTCTCGTGTCTTCGTATGAATTGGGATCCCATGTTATTTCTATGCTATTGTCTCCAATATTTATTTTGTGTGACATACTGTGATTTTGTATTGAAAAGAAGAGCCTATGCGTTTTTAATGCTGCTGTCCCCAAGTTTTAATCTAGTTAATGCAATGTGAAACTTGTGCTTGTTTGGTAAATTTGATGTATAATTGGTTAAAATTTATTACTTGAATTTGTATTATATTGTCTTTCGTAAAGTGTATATATATGGATTAAAGAAAACACTGAGTTTGCAATTTGTTCATGCACGGGGTATTATAAAGTAACTTATGAATTTATAAATTTACCTTTGAAAATATGTTATTTGTACTGAATTTATCTATTTGTAATGAAATTATTTATATGTATTGAGAGAGGATCCCATGTGTTTACTAAGTAATTGTCCCCAACTTATAACCTATGTGACATATTGTGTATAATTGTGCCTAACTGTTGAATCTAATGTATAGGGGTATTTTAGTTAAATTTTACTGTTTGAACCTGTGCTCTTTATGTTTCTCGCAAAGTGTCTATATATGCTTACAAAGAAAATTAGTGTTTGTCCTTCCTGTTCTTGAACGGAGCAATATAATGTAAATTAATTTTCGTGTCTTCGTATGAATTGGGAGTCCGTGTTATTTCTATGCTATTGTCTCAATATTTATTTTGTGTGACATACTGTGATGTTTTTTGTGCTGGAATGTTGAATTTAATAACCTGGATTATTATTCAGTTACTTAACTGTGGCTTTTAATTACTGTTTGCACTTTAACTACTGTTTGCACTTTAATTACTGTTTGCACTTTTATCGGATGCTGTGACTTTGGGGCCATCGAATAGTAACTGTAATCTTATTCAATACCTTTTGCCCATTGTGTTTAACTGCAGAGCCTCTAATGTACATTTGAACTCAACGTAAACTTGAATCTTACTGAAATTAAGAATCTTCAATGTATTTAAAACCTTCAACGTAAATAGTATTTTTCAAAGTAATCGTAGATTTTTAATTGTAAATTTGTAATGTATTCTCCAATGCAAATATGAACTATAATGTAAACTTGCATTTATATTGTAAAACCAGTTTCTTTAATGTAACATAGAAAGCTACGCAACTGAGCCAAAGTGGCCGTTGTTTATTTATGTATGTTCTTGTATTGTTTAATTTTCTAATAAAGTTTGGGTCTTTGACCACGTGCGGCTTCGCCGGGCTCGGCCCCAGGGCTTGAGTGCTTCGCTGGAAGTAGAAGAAATTTTCCCCGCCCCCCTTTTTTGGCCCTATCATAGGGCGACGATAAACCCTGCGGGGTTCGCCGGGGGTGTGGGTGTTTTCTGTCCCTATCTACTATGTAAAGAGATAAATAGTGTAATATTGTGTAATATAGTGTAAAATAGTATTGTATAGTGTATTATAGTGTATTAATCAAATTGTATGGAGTAAGAATTGTATTGGTTTTAATACTTATATGGTGAAAGAGCTTACACTGGTTCTTTTAGTACTGCTTAAACAGTTATTTCTTAGTGTTAACTAAGAATTAGTATAATGATTATAAATTGCTAACTTAGTAAAGTAAACTTAAATGACTATAATGTGTAATACTTATTCTGTATCGTGAAGGAACCTGCTTGTATCTACCTTACTTAGCTTCTGTTTAGCGCTGACCAAGCTTTTGCAGGGTGATTTTAGTTGGTTACAGGGATAGTAAATCCTTTTGCTCTTTGTCTCTTATTGTTATATGGTTTACTGTATTTTTCCGTACGGTGTAAGAACATGTACTTCTTTAGTGTACACAGACTTGTCTGGAATTACTTGTTATATTAACTTAGTTCATCAATGTAGTTGAATATTCTGTATCTTTTCATACTACAAGAACATAGTACTTTTTTTGTTTTTAACTGCATATTATAGCAGTGGTTTACTCTATTGAATTTTGGAGTCATTATGTAATTGTAGTTTTCTTTTTTGAATAAAGTTTGGGTCTTTGAACTCTGTCTGGTTTAGCGGGCCCGGCCCTGCGGCGGGGTTTCGCTGGTTTTGTGGAAGGAGCTATTCTCCGATCCCCCTTTCGGCCCACGGGCGGCGATAAACCCTGCGGAGTTCGCCGGGAGTGTGGGCATTTTCTTTCCCTATCTACTATAATAGTGGCTGGCGACTTCAACGCTAAAAATAAATCATGGGGTTACAATGGAAATGACACAAGAGGTAACATAATTATTGACCTGTGCACTACTTTGGACTACAAAATCTACAATAACAAGGATGATGTACCAACCTACCACCTCCTGGGAAAATACGGTTGTCCCGATCTTATCATAGGTTCAAACTTAACGGAAGATTTGATTAATAATTGGAAAGTACATGATACGGAGTCTAATTCAGATCACCGCTTTGTAACTTTTGACCTAACAACTGATTTCGTAAAAAGAGCACAAATCAGATTTAAAAGCAAATTTTGTAATAAAAATAAATTGAAGAAAAGTTTGAAGAATTTGGGACATAATTTACAGTTTGAAGCTAATAATATTGAAACAACAGAACAAGCTGATTTATTTTTAGATAAATTCTATACAGAAGTTTTGAAAGTGTATGAGGAAAACTTCAAATTAAAGAAAATGCGGAAAAATTTTAAATTGAATTGGTGGACCCCTGAATTAAGAACATTAAGAAACAGAATCAATGCACTGTATAGGAGATATAAAAGAAACAAGGACCAAAATACTAAAATTATTTATAATAGAGAAAAAGCCTTTTATAAAAAGAAAATAATAATAGCTAAAGAAAACAGTTGGAAAAAATACTGTACCCAATGTGGTGAATTATTTGGAAGGACTTTTGACATAGCAAGAGATGTAAGTTTTGATAAAAACACAATGATCCATTTGTCCCTTGAGGGTATGCCAATAGAAACCAATTATGAAGACATCTATAAAAAATTAATTCTGGCTCAAAATATACTCATCAGCTATCTTCGCAATAGAGAAGTTGGTTACTACATTGAAGATTTTTACTCTTACGGCATCAATCGTGGATGTCCACAGGGATCTTGCCTGGGTCCGACTCTCTGGAATCTTATAGCAAACAAAGTCTTAAAAAAATTTGACTCAGAAGAATGTGATATATTTATTTATGCTGACGACTTTGTGCTTATCTTTTCCGAAAATACAAGGGCTGCTCTAGAAAATTCAGGCAATCGTTTAATGGATATTTTCTGCACGATTAGTGATATTTTACATTTATCTATTTCCGGTAATAAAACCCAAGCAGTTATTTTTGGTAAAGATCTCTCAAAAAGATTTCCTTTGATTAAAATTAAAAATAATAACTTAAAGTTCAGCAAATCCTTCAAATACCTAGGAATATTCATTGATAACAAATTAAACTTTTTTGATCATTTGAACTATCTAAATGATGAAATTATAAAATTTACTACTGGTTTGAGGAGAGTAGGAAATGCTTATTGGGGTGTTTCCTCAGACACAGTCAGGGTTTGGTACCGGGCGGTGGTGGAGTCCAAAATACTTTATGCTCTTCAGTCTTGGTTTCCCTGCCTCAATAGTCATGGCCGAAGAAAACTGACCTCCATTCAAAGAAAATTCTTGGTAAAAATACTTAAATGCTATACAACAGTTTCTAATATGGCTTTATATACTTTGACTGGCGTGCCCCCTATAAAAACTAAAATAGAACTGATGATTGAATTACATAAGTTACGAACTCAGCAGTCCTCAATAAAGATAGGTGATCTCCAAGTAAGCATGGAGGATATGGAAAATAAGCCTCTACGCTTCACAATTGACTCAAAGAAATTCCCTTCTAATCTAGTTTTATTTGATATTAACAAAGGTTTCCCAATTAAAAACCAGGTTGACATAGAGGCTTATACTGATGGCAGTAAGAAAGATGAACTAGTGGGCTTCGGCTTTGTAGCGTTCAATAATAATGTAATCATCAAAACAGGTTCCTATCCCCTAAACAGTCTTAACTCTGTATTGCAATCTGAGGCCATGGCTATTCTTAAACTGCTTGAATGGTTTATTACAACAGATTATAATAGCATCAACATTTTTACTGATAGCCAAGCAGTCTTAAAATCCTTGGGAAATATTTACCCTAAATCGCCAATTGTTGTGAATATTCAATACATTTGTAGAAATAACCTTAGCCGCTCAATAGGAATAGGATGGGTAAAATCACACATTGGTATATTAGGGAATGAAATGGCAGATGCTCTGGCTGGTATGGCGAATATTCTGGAAACAGAAAAGATTAAAATTAGATATCCAATATCTTTAATTAAAAATTACATGAAAGAAAGAATTCTGGATAAATGGCAAAATGAAGGGGACTCAACGGAAAAAGGCAGATATACACATAATATTATAGATAGGGTTCATATGGTTTTATCTTTCAACATAATATAATAAATTACTTCGTCACTGGCCACGGTAGCTTCCCTACTTTTCTTTTTAAATTAGGCAAAATTGATTCTTCTAACTGTGGGTGTGGTGCTATTGGTGATCCTCATCACTACATCATGTGTAAATGCTCTGAAAGTAAAGACTTTGTTAAACGAAGAAACAACGAAACTCTGCTAAAGTATTATAAGCGAATAGATAAAAGTAAATATAATATTGGGATTATGTCAAAAATTTACAATAATTTAAATCCTAAATATTCTTTTATATTTAGCACCTTTTAATAATCTTCTTTGTTTTTAGTTTAATTTGTTTGGACTCCTAATACGCGTGGTGTCGAACTCTTTTGTTTCTTTATTGTTATTTTTATAGTTATTTGTATGTGCTTCATTTGTTCATCTTTAAACTTATAGCTTGTAACACTTTGTTATGCTATTTACTCTTTTTGCATCTGATCCTCTTGCTATTTTTATTTTGGCAGTGAATTTGTTTTAAAATGTAATCTCTGTAGTCGTCTCATTTTGTTTTATCTGTTTATTAATTTAATTATTGTATTTTAATTTATTTTAATCTGTTATTTTGCAATAATCTAGTGCCTGTAACAATTTGTAATGTTATTCAGTAGTTTCGCATCTGTACTTCTTTTGGCAAAAGTTATGTGGTGAATTTGTATATAATTGTAAATATCTGTATTCGTCTTATTTTTTTTTAACTTTTTGTGGTGGTTTATTTATTTATTTATTTATTTATTTATTTTTGCTATAGCTTTTATGTATATAGTTTTGTTTTAGTATTATATTAGTTTTCTGCAGTGTTTATTTCTATTTATAATTTATTAAGTTTTTGTTTTGAATTTCCTTCTGCAAGCGTGTTATTTAATTCTGTTTATGATTATAGTTTTGCTACAATATTATATTCGATTATCTGCAGTGTTTATTTCTATATATATTGTTTATTAAGTTCTTGTTTTGTACTACCTTCTGCAAGAGTGTTATTTAAATTTTATTGTTGTCTGTCATTTGTATTTCAATCTTATGTAACATAAAATACCAAGAGTGTATATAATTGCTACTTCTTGCACAGAAATTTAACCCTCTGTTTGTAATACTTGGAAGATACTATTTATATTCTCTTCATTGATAAATTGACTTCATTTTATGTCTTTATAAATAATTGCTTAGTATCTTTCAGAGTATCTAAATTTAGTCGTCTGTTATTGAGGTATAATAAGTATGTGCTCTGGTACTTCTAGTATTGTTATCTTGTGATTTTATTTAGTATTTGAATTATATAAAATGTTCAGATTCTGTGTAATTTTGGTTCAGAAACATGTGAATTTGTAATTTTGCATATATGTCTTTCATCATCCTAAATGTCAAAATCTTTATTTGGAAACCTATGGTTTATTTCTTAATCTTTATTTGGAAACCTATGGTCATTAAGTATCAACATTGTACAATGAGTTCTATATTTGTAAAATTGTTTATTTTCTTCTTAAAATAAAGTTTGGGTCTTTGGACTCCACTTGGTTCTGCGGGTCTTGCCCTTGGATGTGGAATTTGCTAGAACGTGGATCGAGCTTCCATCACTTCCCTTTGGCTTAGGCGGCGATAAACCCCGTGAGTTTCTCAGGGAGTGTGGGTACTGTAGACCTCTGAAGAGAAGATCCCTGAGAAACTGGTCACTTGGGGAGAGTTCTTTTTCGATGAGGGGTGGAACGTTAAAGCGAAGGTCAACGAGAGAGGAAGAGATTGTCACCAAACATCCCCCACTTTTCGCCAAATATCGGCATTTGTCCCAAGGAAGAGTCGAACAGGTGTTTTTCTGGCGATTGGCAATGGTTTATAAGAAAAGACAGTGTTTACAAGAAACAGATGGGGAGAAATACACATCTGCAGTTATAATTGAAAGGAAATTTTAAACACTATATTAACTATTGGAACTATTATACCTTTTGGAATATTAACTGCCGTGATGTGCTGTATAATCTGAAATGTTTAAATGCTGATTTCTGAAGTCTATTTTCCAAGGTATAAATTTGCAACCGAGCAAAACATCTTTCCCGTTTTTATCAACTTTTAAACTCGCCAAAAATATGGCTAACAAAAATCAAGTTATGAGAAAATATTTCAAAGAGGGGGAAATTAAAGTTTGAAGAAAATTTTCCTTATTCAAATTGCGGAAAATGGGATAATTTTATAGTGTTGATAAAGTTAATTGTGAACTTTCATTAGAACAGGTCATTAGGATAGCACACTTTAAAGGGCTGGGCCAACCTAGCCAATTGAACCTATTAGATCTGTAAAATTAAAAAAATATGTCTAAACTGAAATGGCTTTAACATATGAGCTGTTATTTTTGAAAGTGGTATAAGTCCATTTTTTCATGTATCAAGATATTTAAGGTTTGTATTTGAATGAGTTTAAAAATATTTGATAATAATGAATTTAAAAAAATAAACGATTTTTTTAGCTCCAAATGGACTTTACCACTTTCAAAAATAACATATTATAAAAAATAAAAAGAAGTGGAAATTCAAGTCCATATTTTTATATACATTAGCTTCACTGAAATGGATTTTTTAATGTAAACTCTTACTTACCAACATCACTATCAGACCAAACTGACATATTATCGTCTTTTTTATAGGTATGTAAACACATTGTAACAACTGTATAAAATATTATTTATCTAAAACTGTGATTTTCTGCTTTAATAATAATTATATTTAAATAATACTCACGCTGCAATCTATTAGTATAAGAAACACAAACCAAACAGTAAAATACAGTTGCGTAAGAAAACCAAACAAAATCAGTGAAATTACTTCTGACCACTTAATCAGAACAATAATACCGTTATCTTGTTAACGATGTTGTTTGTAAGAGGCTAACTAAGTAATATATGCTAAAGCGTAGTGTACACTGAAGTCGTAATAATCAATAATAATTGCAATAAGCAAGTTGCTTTAATTATAATTATTAGGAATGGACTTATTCCACTTAAAAAAAATTTTTTTTAGATAACACTTTATAGTCAAAATTATTTTGTTTACTTTATGAAAAAAATCGTACTCCATTGAAAGTCTGATTATAAATATGAAGAGAAGGTGTCTATATCTTACTAAAATTACCGTTAACTCATTTTTTATAAAGTGGACTTACACCACTTTCAAATATAACAGCTCATATGTAAAAATAACGACACACAAAGTGTGTAATTATTGGTTTAAAACCAATACGGAGACACTTGTCGTGAAGACATTCGCCTATAATACACCGCAGCTATTGCTGGCCATTTTATCATGGGAGCGCCATATAGGCGGATCAGCATTACCCCCTAAGAAGGGACGACATAAACGGAGGTATTTTCAGTGGCGCAACGCCGGGATTCGATCCGAGCACCCTCAGCACCGAAAGCCAGCGCGCTGTACCACAAGGCCGCCACAGGGAAGTGTGTAATTATATTTTTGTCAAAATATCTGTACATTGTATTTTTAATCCCAATTTCTGAAGTTGGGCCCCGCAATAACTAAGGCCGGCGCTTTTAAAGGGCAGTTCTATTCCTCCGATATTTGGAGGGGGAAATTGGGGTAAAATTATACTAGAGTTGTGTCTTTTTTGCAATCATTTTTTACGTAGGGAGAGATACTAAAAATTATTGTCCTTATTTAACATAAATTATTTGCGATTTTGCTATTCGTTCTCAAGTAAAGCCGTTTTTATAACGATTTTGTTTTGACGTTAAAAAAACGTTATATTCTACATTCTTGTAACTGTCTCGCGAAAAGAGCCCATAAAAATATCTTTTCAAAGACAAAAGTTAGAAACACTCTATTAAGTTCTGAAAATCTACATTAAATTTAGAGCATGCATGCCAAATTTCAGCTTTTCAGTCGTCGTAATTTTCGGAAAAATCAATTCACAAAATATGGGTCGTTGTGTGTTAGAAAGAACTCACTATGCTCGTCCAAAAAATCATTTCATTTTCAGGAAATTTATTTTTCTTTTAGCTATTATCCTCAATTTTTTTCCAGGAGTAAAATATAAACATCATTAAAACTGTTTAAATACTAAGTCTTGTCATTATAAATGAATCAGCTCCTTTTCACATCTGTAGTTTGTTAACAACAAACTCCATATGTCAGGAGACTACGGTAAACAAAATACCTGTATCATGTATATCCCACGGAACGTGGGAAAGCAATTGGCACCTCCTATACGTGATCCCATAAGTGACCATCATTCTTTGATTTGGAGGAAAGAAGTTGGTGAAAAATGGAGTATACGTTAAATATACATTAGTTTTACATTATTATCAATATTTTTTGGGACTCTAGAATCAATAGTTTTGCTACAGTCTTGCGCGAAATGGATGCAAGCCAAAACACAATTTTAAAATTTTCATCAAAATTAAAAATTAATTAAAATACCAGTTGTAGAACATTGAAATAATTATTCTACATAGAACATATATTAAGCTTTCAGTGGCAAAAATTTCATGTATTTATGTTTTGTAGAGAGTGAGAAATAAAACTAAATGTGACATGATTCTAAATTGCACCTTCAGTAAAAAAGTAAGACTCCTGAGATCCCTTGAATGAAAACAAAATTACCGAAAAAGATCGCGTCTCTTTGGCGAAAGAAAAAATAACAGTTTCAAAACCCAAATACCTTGAAATCTGTATCTATAATAATAAATTTTTGTATGATCCAGTATTTATAAAAATAAACATGACTCTAAATTTTATTGAGGTTTTCTGAAACTCCCGTACATTACTTCGGGAAGTAGTAAGTAATACGATGCAGGGTAAAAAGTCCCAAAATACGTTGATTACATGAAAATGGAAATCAAAACATGCGATGGTTTTCTTAAAGTCTAAATAGTTAAAACCTGCATAATTTTCTCAATGCCTAAAGAGCGATAAATACTTTCCGTGGGAAATAGTACTGGGGTGTTGATTATCCCCGACCCCTCATTTTGAGAATCGACCTCCCCGAGGCAGCAACCTTAAAACCGGTCTCAGGTCTCTTCTTAAGGGAGGTCTGCAGTACTTTCTGTCCCTATCTACTATATATATGTCTATAAAGTTTTAACATTGTTGCGGCAGTTTTCTATGAGCTCCTTATTTTATTTACTTCTTTCGCGTTAATTATTATTTTTGGAACTTAAAAGTGTTTTTATTTTGAAGTAGACAAGAATATTTCTATTTTGCAAAATTTTCAAGCAATTCGAGGCATTATTTTAGAAGATATCCTCGAAATTCTAAAGATTTCAAATTTGCTTAACATACAACCAAACGTACTTTTGTCATCTTCAAAATTTTGGACCCAGCACTCATTAAACCAGATTAAGAAGATTCATCATCAAAATTTGAACAATAGGACATCAAATTTATGAATTTTGGACAAGTACAAGTAAAATTATCCATTTTTTAAGTTTTGAAAATTTTGTGTTTATTATTTAATGCAAGTCCATGAAATTTAATCTCTTTGCGAGACGCCATTGCTATCAACACTGATTTATCATTCATCGCGTATGAATTCGCCAAATTCTCTATTACTGTAGTTCTATACAAGATTCTCTTACTTATTTCCATCTAACTCTTTATAATTTTTGAAAAAACTTTCTAAAAGGACGAATCACTTCTTTCAAGAGCTATTTAAATACTTTAATGTAAGTTTCTCTTTATTTTGCTGTTATTATTTTATTCATAGCTCATACTACGTCATTTTTAACTTACCTTTCATCGCCAAGAAGATCGCCAAATAGATCTTAACTGTGTTTGTGGTACAGAAGTATTGACTCTTTCCAGCCAAATACATCGCCAAGAAGTTCGCCAAATAGATCACAACTGTGTTTGTGGTACAGAAGTATTGACTCTTTCCAGCCAAATACATCGCCAAGAAGTTCGCCAAATAGATCACAACTGTGTTTTTACCATAGAAGAATTAACTTTCTCCAGCCAAATAGAAATTTAAGACTATATTCAATTTTCTCACTCTAATTCTTAGCTAATTATTTTTATCGCCAACCAGTTTACTAACTGTGAGTATATTACCTCTTCAATTAAGTACCTTTTTAATCTTAACTTCATTTTTTTAATTCTCTTAAGTCGCTTTTTGGATACCCTATAGCCTCTAGTTTGTTTTACTGTTTATTTAAATAGTATTTTTAGAATTTGTATAATAATTTTTATGTAATTTCTCGCCAAACTAATTATTGATTTTCTTAAACTAGGTTTTAACTGAACTTATTTAATTGAACACTGAGATAGAATCTCGTCAAATTTATTTTGCGTCTACTCTCTTATTTTTCGCCAACGCATATTTAATTTGGCTCGTTTGATAATTTATTTTACCTTTGTATTATTTTAACATGCTTTTATTTTAATTGAACTCTGAGCTAAACTCACCATTTTATTTCGCCTCTTGCAATTTTGGCAATATATTTTAATTGTATAATAAGTCATCTCCTCGCCAAGGAAATCTTGTTGTATTTTAGACATACTACTGGCTATTAGATTTTAAACAGATTTATATAAAATTTTAACTTAAGTTAATTTAATAATTAACTGTTTTTATAACTGCTTATCTTAATAATTAGTGCTTATTTGTGTTATTTTGAATTCTCTTCTGCAATTCCCTTTTGTTTATCTAAATTAAATTCAAATAAATCTCAGTTCAATAAACAAATATGAGTCAAAGAAATAAAGATAAGGGTAAGGAAGTCTTAGAAGATGACTCAGATTCTTTCCCATTTAAAGACCTTTTCGATGACTATAAGTCGGACTTTATTCTAAAAATTAAACAAACAATTTTTGACATTGATCAAATCTTAGGAGATGCCCAAAGAGCTGGCAAAAAAGTGGGAAAAGAAATTATGAAAGACATTAATAAAAAGTGTCTAAAACTAATGATGACCTGCATCAATGAAGAAAAAGAACATGCTTGCCTCTTGGCAAAAAATGATGTCTATGAAAAAGTAACCAACAATGTCGATTTAAGACTGCAAGAACTGGAAGACACAACCACTAAAAATAAGGAATGTTTAGAAGAAATTAAGTCAATTATCATAGACAAACAAAATGATTTTCCAACTTTAAAATCGGAAGAAAAAACAGTAGATGACCAAGTCTTAATAGTAGACACTAGTTACCTAAACAATAGAACTGTAGGCTATGAAATAGATGATAAATTTTATCCATACAATGTAAAACGGGGTTGCCCACAGGGTTCTTGCCTGGGTCCGACGCTCTGGAACTTAGTAGCAAAAAAAATTCTGCATGATTTTGATGATAAAAATTGCGATTTAATAGCTTATGCTGATGACTTTGTTCTAATCTACTCAGAGAATACGAGGGAGGCCTTGGAGGCGACCGGGGCGACGCTAGTTAACCTTTTCTGCAGCAAAAGTGAAAGTTTAAATTTAACGGTCTCAGCAGCAAAAACGCAAGCAATAGCTTTTGGTAAGGACCTTTCGAGGAGATACCCCATAATAAAGCTGGGGGGTTCAAGCATTAAATTTACAAAGAGCTTAAAATACTTGGGAATATATATTGACAGGAATCTTAATTTTCTTGAACATTTAAACTACCTAAACAATGAAATTATAAACTTCACCACGGGTCTTAATAAGGTGGGCAATGCGTATTGGGGTGTCTCCTCGGAAACCATAAGAGTGTGGTATCGAGCAGTTGTGGAACCCAAACTTGTTTACGGTATTCAAATATGGTACCCTTTTCTTAATAGCCATGGACGTAGAAAACTTTCCTCAATACAAACAAAATTTTTGGTAAAGATCTTAAAATGCTACAAATCTGTTTCCAATATGGCACTTAATGTACTGACGGGTGTTGTCCTGATCGCTTTGAAGGCTGATTCTCTGGTAGAGCTTTATAAGGTAAAATATAACCAGCACCAGATTATAATAGATAATATTCAAATTAGTAATAGTGACATAGAAGAAAAGACCCCACGTTACTTAATTGACTCCAGACAATATCCCAAGAATCTCAACATACTCAAAACAAGTGATGGTTTTCCGCACAAAAATTGGGCTGAAGTAGAGACCTTCACTGATGGAAGTAAGAAGGAAGAGGGAGTGGGACTTGGTTATGTGGTTTTTAGACATAATAAAATAATTCAGATAGGAATGTATGCTCTAAACAAAAATAACTCTGTTTTCCAGTCGGAGGGAATGGCGATTCTTAAACTAATAGAGTGGTTCACTGAAACCAAATTTAATAGCATAATAATTTACTCGGATAGTCAAGCTGCTGTCAAGTCCTTGAGTAATGTCTTTCCCAAATCAAACATAATAGTAAAAATTCACTTTCTATGCAATAAAATACCTAATAAGAATATAACAATAGGGTGGGTCAAATCCCACATAGGAATAATAGGAAACGAAATGGCAGATTTTCTAGCAGGTATGGCTACTGACGACGAAGACAATAAATTAACTTCGAAATATCCCATTTCCCTAATAAAAAGTCCCATGAATAAAAACCCTTTAAATACTTGGCAGGATATGCGGAATACATCAGATAAGGGTAGATATACTTTTAATATAATAAATAATATTTCAACTAGCTTAATTTTCACTAACAATATCGTAAATTATTTTGTAACAGGCCACGGTAGTTTCCCCTCCTTTTTGTTTAAAATAGGAAAATTAGATTCTCCAAACTGTACTTGTGGGGTCCTGGGTGATCCCCATCACTTTACCATGTTTTCCTGTACCGCAAGTGTAGATTATATCAAACGTGGTATTAATGAAACATTATTACAGTATTACAAGAGGATTGACAGTAGCGTACGTAATGTTAACATCCTTAACAAAATATATAACGGATTGAATGCTAAGTACTCCTTTATTTTCAGCACTTTTTAGCCTTTCTTGGTTGTGGTCTGGCTTCATCCATTTCTTGTAAATATGTAAATTAGTGTTAGTGTGGTTCATGTATTTGTTTTGTAAGTAGCAGTAAATATGTAAATAATATAAATATATTATTATTATGTACCTGTTGCAAATGTAAAGATTTTTGTACCTTACTGTTTTCACTGCTATAAAATATTAACGTTTTTTTTTCCATACCTGCTATTTTATTATCTAATGCCTTATTTTTGTTTATTAATATAAATTTTATGTTCGTATTTTGTTGTCGCCCAAATTTGTATTTATTCTGAGTCTTCAATTGAAATGTAACTTCTGTAATTGTATCTAAATTGTGTATCTTCCGAATTGTATCTTCTGTATATATTATGTAACACTTCTGTTTATTTCTCTGTAAAACTTTTGTTATTTTTCAAATAAATTTGGGTCTTTCTGTCGTCGCTGCTCCTCTAGGACCTGCCGCTTGTCTGTGGTCTAAACTGGTAGTAGATCGGTTTCCTCCTCACTCTCCCTAGGCCTAGGCCTTCGGGCACAGCGTTTTTCAGTAGGAGCTCTTGTTAGTTCCATAGTGTCAGCCAGCTGCATTTGATAAAGTATTGCTGACACATGTCAGCATACTTCACCAAATCTGAAAAGATAAATTTATTTGTTTAAAACTTAATTTTAAGACTAATGACATTAAAATAAGTGCCGATTTCCATTATATATCTCTGAAGAGTAAATAATAAACATAAAGGTAACAATGCAACATTACAAAGTGGTACACATGAATCTTACAATACTAACCCAGCCATACAAGTGCAATGAGCAGACACTATATAACCATCAGATTTCAAAATTAATCATGCATTGTAAATTTCCTTACTTAATTTCTGCGATGGTTGCACAAATGATGACACTATTCTGAATTCTGGCAAGCCATTTGGGATGTATATTTTAACTTGCTGAACTTTCCCTATAAAAAAAGGAGAATTTATTTATCAAAACATTCAGAGCAAAAAAAATACATAAATACCTAGAATCATTATCAGGATAAGAAACAGTAAAATTTACACCACTGTAAACAATCAATTCCAATGGTGTTATTAGCTGCAATTTTAACAACTTTAAAAAGAAGTTATCAAGTTAAGAATTTCACTAATTGCATTAATTTTTCACATTTAAAACTAATATTTCAGTAAAATGAAAATCGTCATAAATACATGATAAGCATAGAATAGATACCACTGTAAAATTTACACATAATTCAACACGTGCAAAGTAAGAATAGTTATAGAGTAAAATAATATTTTATATATAGTTATAAAAAATTAGTCGAGATCATATAAAATTATACAAATTCAACTTACCACAAACAACGTACATGTATGCTTTACGGGATTTAACATTTTTTCCAGGCGCCAACTGTAAAAATCGTTCGATGTCCGATTTCTTAACAACCGGCCATAGAGATATGTCATCAACCCAATCTTCATTTTCCAATAAATATGGATCTGGAAGGCAAAAGAAACCTCCATCGTCTGTTTTAACAATTAACTTATCAACATAAGTCTCCTTGTTGGATCCTTCTAAATTATTTGCATAATTAGATAAATTTTTGAAGAATTTATCATATGCGTGATCGTAGAGCGCCATGTTAAACTAACGTATGTTTTGCCAACCAACGTGCGCAGTCGCAGTGTTTGTTTGTAAATAGGCGCAAAGCCTATAAACACTTTTGTGTTGATCGGGAGTGTGGTCTTTTCTGTCCCTATCTACTAAATATATCTACTATATGTTGAATGTTGTTGCAACGGTTTTCAATGAGCTCCTTTTTTCTTAAATATTTATTTGCGTAATTATTTATTTCTAGTACTTAAAATTGTTTATATTTTGTAGAAGATATTAATATTTGTACAATACTAAATTTTCAAGCATTTAGAAGCATTATTTTGGAAGTTATCATCGAATTTCTAAAGTTATCAAATTTGGACAACTGTTTACCTAACGCATTTTTGTAATCTTCCAAAGTTTTGATCCAGCTTTTCTAAAACCAGTCTAAGAAGATTCCTCGTTAAAACACGAACAAAAGGACATCAAGTTTTTGTTTTTTCGACAACTACAAGTAAAGATATCGACTTTTTAAAATTTCAAAATACTGTGTTTATTTATTACTGAAAGTTCAAATATTTCATCTTTTTGCGAGACGCCATTGCTGATTCATCATCCATCGCCTATGAGTTAGCCAATAACTTTTCTGCAATAGTTATCTACTAGTGCTTCTTCAATATTAAATAACTTTCCATCGCCAGGAAGGTCGCCAAGTGGATATCATCTGTGTTGGTGCCATAGGAGTTTTCCAGCCAAGGACTTTTACTAGCCAAGTATTAATATAAGACAATATTTTTCTTTGGTCATATTAATTCCCTGCCAAATGTTTTTAATTCCTTCAATATTAATGACTGTGAGTATATAACCTTTTATTTAAGTACTTACACACTTTTTAATTTTTCTTTAGTTCTTTTTCGGTTACCTATACTTTTAATTAAGAGTCTATTGAGTGATTGACTATTAATTCTTTAGCCAACCACTCGCCAATATAATTATTTAATTTCTTAAACAAGGTTTTACATAATTTATCATACTTTTATATAACTTTAAGTTGTTTTTACCTTAATCGAACATTGTGTTTGAACCCGCCAAATTTTCACGCAAACTTTCTTTAGTTTCGCCAACGGCCCTCTTCTTTTACTCTTTAAATAACTACTAACTGCTTATTTATCAGAAATTTCTCGCCATTGTAATCAGAGTATTCTGGGCCAGAAATCTGTCCTTTTTTTTTCAAGCCAATCTTAATTTTATTTATCTAACAAGTAATTTAACACTGATTATTTGTAATTTAATTCAAGTCAAACTTTACTTTTCATGTCACGTCAAACTTTCTCGCCAATTTTAAACGTATTTTTAATTGTTTACTAAGACATCTCCTCGCCTAGAATTTAAATAGCATTAGGCCTTCTTCGGACTGAAACTCGCCAAATTTTCACGCAAACTTTCTATAGTTTCGCCAACGGCTCTCTTCTTTTACTATTTAAATAACTACTACTAAAACTAGTATCTGCTTATTTATCAGAAATTTCTCGCCAATTTTTAAACAAGTTTCTATTGTAATTAGAGTACTCTGGGCCAGAAATCTGTCATTTTTCAAGCCAATCATATTTTTATTTATCTAACATGTAATTTAACACTTTCTATTTGTATTTTATTTCTAACTTTCTCGCCAATTTTAAACTTATTTTTAATTGTTTACTAAGACTTCTCCTCGCCAGGAATTTAAATAGCAATAGGCCTTGTTATTTAAGGTTATTTCATATTTTTCTTAGTCTTACTTATTAAATATGAGTCAGAGAAATAAAGATAAGGCTAACGAATTTATAGAAGAGGACTCAGACTCTTTCCCTTTTAAGGACATTTTTGACGACTATAAGTCGGACTTCATTTTAAAAATAAAACAAAGTATACTAGAGATTGACTTAATCTTGGGTGATGCCAACATTGCTGGCAAAAAAGTAGGTAAAGACATTATGAAGGACATAAATAAGAAATGTCTAAAGATAATGATGACATGCATAAACGCAGAAAAAGATCATGCATGTCTCTTGGCTAAAAATGACGTTTATGAACATGTTACAAATAATTTCGACTCACGTCTGCAACTCTTGGAAGAAACAACAGACAAAAACAAGGATAGCCTTGTAGAAATAATGGATAAGAACATGATAGAATTAACTAGAGGTTTTGAGACATTGACCGAAGACTTGCACCACAGAACGGATAGGATGGAAGACAACATGGAAGAACTAAGGAAAATGATAAGGGAAAAACCATTGGATCAACCCAAACAGACTGGTGAACGTCTGCCAAGCGAAGAACAGGTTATAATAGTGGACACCACTGATGAGAGGGGGGCCCTATCTTACAGAGACGCCCTACGTAAAAATAGGGCAGTATTCGAGAATTACAAACCAAAGGACATTATAGTAGCGCGTCCAAACAGAGTGATTATAAAGATGAACAATAGAGAAACTCTCGAAAAGGTGAAGGAGAAAATTGAAAACAATGACAACATTAGGGAGATGGGCACCATTAAAATCAACAAGCAGAGAAAACATCGTTTCATAGCCTTTGGAATCCCAGAATACATTGAGGATAACTTTCTAAAAGAAGAAATAGAAAATAACATTGAAGGAAAAGATATTGAAATAGTCAGGTGTTTTGTTGGGAAAAATAATCGAAAAAATGTAATAATAGATGCAGATAATGCCACTAGAATTTTATTGTTAAAGAAGACCCACATAATAATTGACCTAGTTAGAGTAAGAATCACCCCCTACATCTCCATGAATAGATGTAACAAATGTCAGTCCTTTGGTCATTTAGCACGGAATTGCAGAAATAAAGATAGGTGTGGTAAATGCGGAAAAGAGCATGACACCAGAACATGCACAGACAATATAACAAGATGTGTCAACTGCACTGTGGACTATGATCACAGATCTGATAGTAAAGATTGCCCTGCCTTTACTAAGTATAAAAACATCCTACTAAATAATCATTATAGTGACAGTCCTCCTCCTCGGTCAGCTATTAAAATCGTACAAATTAACTTAAATAACTGCAGGGCTGCTACATCCCAACTAACACAATTTATAGCAGAACACTCAATAGACATAGCACTAATACAGGATTTTTACAAAAAGGACAATAAAATATTAGGTATTCCAACGAACTGGCAAGTTTTTACTTCAAAAAATCGTACGGCGGGCGTAATTGTAATAGACCATACTATAATTTGTAACGAAGTAATGGCCTCTGAAAACGTAATAATAATCAATATCTTAGTAAAACATGAAAAATTTTTTCTGGGTTCACAATATTCGTCTCCTACTTCAGATCTTAACCTAGACTTAAATACATGGACCTATGCCTTTCATGATAAGTTTATAATAGTTTCTGGAGACTTTAACGCCAAAAATAACTTATGGGGATACAACAGAAATGACCATAGAGGCGAAATAATAATAGACCTGTGTACCACTTTAGATTACAAAATTTACAATAATCCTAATGAAATCCCAACTTACCATCTTCTTGGAAATTATGGCAACCCGGATCTGACTATAGGCTCAAATTTCTCAGCAGGTTACATTGATAAATGGAAAGTACATGCTACTGAATCGAACTCCGACCACAGATATGTTACTTACGATCTAGCAATAGAAATAATACATCGAACACAAAATAGATATAAAAGTGACTATTGCAGTAAGTTAAGACTCGAAAAAGGTCTTAAGAAGATGGAAAATAGATTAATACACAAAATTGAAACTTTGGACAACACGGGCAAAATAGACCAATTTGTTGAAGACTTTTATAAAAATTTATATTTGGTGTGTGACAATAATTTCAAAATTAGGGAAACTAAAATAAACATAAAACTTAATTGGTGGAATCCTCAACTAAGGCAACAAAGAAACAAAATAAATGCCTTATACAAAAGATTTAAAATATCTGGTTCACCCTCAATAAAAATTACTTATAATAGAGAAAAGGCACTATACAAAAGAAATATCATAGAGGCAAAGAAGAAAAGTTGGAGAGATTACTACTACAATTTTCGGGACAACTTTGGACGCACTTTTGATATTGCCCGCGTTAAAGCATTCAATAATAATTCTTTAATTCATATTGCAATGGACGGGATGCCTTTAGACACAAATTATGAAGATATTTACAAAAAACTAATAGACTCTCATTATTATTTAACCACTGAAACTGTCGAGGAAGAGATAAACTTAGATTTACAGGATGAAAACATCAATTATCAGGAGCTGGTTGAGGCCAACAGGATGCAGGGCAAGAGGAAGGCACCTGGGACGGATAGGATAGACCCTAAAATAACTAATTATTTAATAGAATACTGCCCAAACTTAATATTAGAATTGCTTAATAAACTTTATAAATCTGGATATTTTCCCATAAAATGGAAACAGGCCTTGGTTATTTTCTTTGTTTAAAAAGGCAAACCAAATAATAATCCCAAATCCTACCGTCCCATCTGTCTTCTGCAAACTATTAGTAAATTATTTGAAAGAATAATTCACTTCAGATTGATGTTTCATCTTGAGAATAACAATCTTCTTCATGATAACCAATTTGGTTTCAGGGAGGGGAGAAGCACGACCATGGCCATAGAGAGGCTGATGCAGACAGTTCAGAGAAGAAAACAAATTTTTAAATATACTATCGCTATTGCCTTCGACTTCACTGGTTCATTTGACAGTGTGGACTGGCCAATCCTAAAAGAAATAATAGCTTCACTTAATTTAAATAGAAACCTTCAAGCCACCCTTAATAGTTATCTAAACAATAGAACTGTAGGCTATGAAATTGACAACAACTTTCATTCTTACAATATAAACCGGGGTTGCCCACAAGGTTCTTGCCTGGGTCCAACGCTCTGGAATCTAGTAGCAAACAAAATTTTGAAGGATTTTGATGACAAGAATTGCGATTTAATAGCTTATGCTGATGATTTTGTTTTAGTGTACTCAGAAAATACTAGGACGGCCTTGGAGGCGACCGGGGAGGCGCTGGTCAACCTTTCCTGCAGCATAAGCGGAAGCTTAAAGTTAACGGTTTCGGCAACTAAAACCCAGGCAATAGCTTTTGGAAAGGACCTTTCGAGGAGATACCCCATTATAAAGCTGGGGGTTCAAGCATTAAATTTACTAAGAGCTTAAAATACTTGGGAATATATATTGATAGGAATTTTAATTTTCTAGAACACTTAAACTATTTAAACAACGAAATATCAAATTTTACAACTGGTCTCAAAAAAGTGGGTAATGCGTATTGGTGTGTCTCCTCGGAAACTATAGGAGTGTGGTATCGAGCAGTCGTGGAATCCAAAATTGCATACGGTATTCAAATATGGTACCCCTTTCTTAACTGCCACGGAAGAAGAAAACTCTCATCAATACAAAGAAAATTTCTAGTAAAGATTCTAAAATGCTATAAATCTGTGTCCAATATGGCACTTAACGTACTGACGGGTGTTGCCCCGATCGTTCTGAAGGCTGAATCTCTGGTAGAGCTCTATAAGGTTACTTTTAAACAGCACCAGATCAGAATAGATAACATTCAAATTAGTAATAGAGATATAGAGAAAAAGACACCTCGTTACATGATTGACTCCAGACAATATCCTAAGAATCTTAACATACTCAAAATAAGTGATGGTTTTCCTCCTAGAAATTGTACTGAAGTAGAGGCCTTTACAGATGGAAGCAAGAAAGAAGAGGGAGTGGGACTTGGTTTCGTGGTTTTTAGACATAATAAAATAATTCAAACAGGAATGTACTGTATGCCCTAAATAAATATAACTCTGTTTTCCAGTCGTAGGCAATGGCGATTCTTAAATTAATAGAGTGGTTCAGTGAGACAAATTACAATAGCATAGCAATTTACTCGGATAGTCAAGCTGCCGTCAAGTCTTTGTGTAATATATTTCCAAAATCAAAAATAATAGTTAAAATTCACTCTGTATGTAATGAAATTCAGGATAGAAATATAACAATAGGATGGTTCAAATCACATATAGGAATAATAGGAAACGAAATGGCAGACTTTTTAGCTGGGATGGCCACTGATGAGGAAATTAATAAAATAATCTATAAATACCCTATTTCCCTAATAATTCTTTATGTAATGAAATTCCCAATAGGAAATTGACAATAGGGTGGGTTAAATCCCATATAGGAGTAATAGGAAACGAAATGGCAGATTTTCTAGCAGGCATGGCTACTGATGATGAAATTAATAAAATAACCTCTAAATACCCTATTTCCCTAATAAAAAATCACTTGAATAAAAACCTCCTAACTAATTGGAAGGAAATGTGGTATACTTCCGATAAGGGTAGATATACTTTTAACATAATAAATAATATCTCAACTAGTTTAATTTTCACCAATAATATTGTGAATTATTTTGTAACAGGCCAAGGTAATTTCCCCTCCTTTTTATTTAAAATAAGAAAACTAGACTCTCCAAATTGTACCTGTGGGGTACTGGGTGATCCCCATCATTTTACCATGTTTTCATGTCCAGATAGTATAGATTATATCAAACGTGGTATTAATGAAACTTTATTTCAGTATTACAAGAGAATTGACGGCAGTGCGCGCTATGTTAATATCCTTAACAATATATATAACGGATTGAATGTTAGGTATTCCTTTATCTTCAGCACTTTTTAGCCTTTTGTTTGGTCGTGGTTTGGCTTCTTTTTCCTTAGCTTGTCATCCTTAATTAATGATTTTCTTGAGTCAGCAGGTGACAATAATAAATAGGCAAAAATGTAGCTCAATGAATTAGTGCTTGCATAAGTCATGTAATAGTGTTGGAAATTGTGTAATACTAAGTATATTTGCTTATTTTTTTTATTATGTATATTTGTTTTATATTATGTATATTTGTTTTTTTATGTATATTTGTTTTGTAAACTAGTATTAGTGTGGTTCTTGTTATTGTATTGTAAGCAACAGTGTTGATGAATTTACGCTTATGTAAACAAATGATCTGAAAATAATGAACTGTAATGTATATATATATGAACTGTAAAGTATACTTTGACACTTTGTCTTATAATCGAACAGTGCATAAATGTAATAAATGTGCGAACTATGTAATACTATATATCCTTAACTTGTTGAATGCTGTTAATGTGTAAATAGTATAAGTGAAATTTGTAACTGTTGCAAAAGTATTGTGTGCTTATAGTATAAGGTATTTTGTGTGTATTATTGTTTTTGTATTCAGTGTATTTAGTTCATCAAGTGTGAGTAGCCACTGCATGTGACAATTATAACTGTTTCTTGTATCTTTCTTGAGTTCATAAATAAATGTAGGGTCTTCTGACTCTGGTTGGCTCCGCCGGGTACGCTTGCTTGGCTGTGGGTTCTGCTGGAGGTAGATTGGTATTTTCCTCATTCCACTTTGGCCTTCGGGTGACGATAAACCTTACTAGGTTCGTCGGGAGTGTGGTCTTTTCTGTCCCTATCTACTAAAAAAAAAACTCCAACAGTTTATAACCCAACGTTGCTGTGGTCAGAGGCAAGAAATACCTCCACGATGCGTACGTGAGATAATAAATCCCTTGATGAGCTCTTCAATTGAAAACAGAGTGCGATAAAATGGCGTCTCTCATAGAAATGAAATAAATTATATAATAAATCCAAAAAGTCAAAATTACATAAGTCACTTCAAAAAATAGCTGATACGAAGAGTCTTATATCATTCTGAATATTTTTCAGAGATCTATTTAATGAGCATGGTTTCAATATATATAGCAGACAAATAAAATAATTTCTCTAGATTGTGAGATATGTCTATAAGGCCTAACGGCCAAAATAGAAAAAAGCAGTTTAAACTTTGAAAATCACTTACTTAGTTTAAATTTTTCAGCAGATATATTTGATAATTAGAGAAGATTCAAACAAACTGAATGAAAAATTTAAACTAAGTAAGTGATTTTCAAAGTTTAAACTGCTTTTTTCTATTTTGGCCGTTAGGCCTTATAGACATATCTCACAATCTAGAGAAATTATTTTATTTGTCTGCTATATATATTGAAACCATGCTCATTAAATAGATCTCTGAAAAATATTCAGAATGATAAAAGACTCTTCGTATCAGCTATTTTTTGAAGTGACTTATGTAATTTTGACTTTTTGGATTTATTATATAATTTATTTCATTTCTATGAGAGACGCCATTTTATCGCACTCTGTTTTCAATTGAAGAGCTCATCAAGGGATTTATTATCTCACGTACGCATCGTGGAGGTATTTCTTGCCTCTGACCACAGCAACGTTGGATTATAAACTGTTGGAGCCCAGCCGGGGATTTTTGATCTCGAATTCGAGTCTTTTATAACCTGGATTTTCTCCACTGTCTATGCCCTCTACCATAGATTGATTATTTTAAAGAAGAGAGTGACTTGAATGCCATAGTCTGATTACTACTACTTTTCATCAAAGTGATTACTACTATTTTTCATCAAAGTGAAGACTTTTTAAGACAAAGTGATACTGTCTTATAACGACTTCAAAGAGCTTTTCCTGGTTGTGTGTTATGTGTTTCTTTATATTGAAGACAATCACCTATACCTGTACTGTCCAATTCAGATAGACTTGAGTGATTCTTCAACACAGTGAAGGACTATTTATATTTGGCTTGGCATTGGGGTTTTAACCTAGTGCCTATCTGACAAAGAAGACAAGTTTTAAAAACAGGAAAACCCTTTGAACCTACTTGTCAACATTTAATCACGTGCCATTACTTTCAACTGTGGTAAGCCTTTACTGGGATTTTTCATTGTTTAATTTTATTTATTATTTTTGCACGTTCATTAATTTAATATTTATTTGTTACTTATTATTTTGTTTTTGCACGTTCTTTTTATTACTTATGTATTTATTTTATTTTTAATTATTTTTCTTGAGTTTATATTTATTTTGGATGTGACGTCATATGCCTTTAAGTTAAATACATTGTTTTTGCATGCTTTAGTTTCTCTATGTTTATTTTTTTAAATTTTCGTTGACTTTTAAGTAACTCTTGCACGTTCTCTTAGTTTTTATGTGTATTTTTTGATATTTTTAATATCTTTTTGATTTATTTTTGCTTTATTTTATTTTTTGAATTAATGTAAGTCACGTCATCTGCCATTGAACTATTATTATTTAATTTAATGTAAGTCATTTCATCTGCCATTGAACTATTATTATTTAATGAGTGAAAGAAAGGAAAAGATGGGGGATTCCTCTCAGGAAACCCAGGATTTGGATTCTGATGCTGGTTCAAAGCCATTAGACGTTCGCTTAGAAAGTTATACTTCAGAATTCATATTGAAAATCAAAAAAGAAATGCACGATATAGACAAGAAATTAAACGAGTATGAAGGAAGAAAAGTTAACAAAGGTATGATCAAAGAAATTAATGAAAAATGTTTAAGAATTTTGACGTCATGTATTAGTGTCGAGAAAAACCACTCATACCTTTTAGGTAAGGTGGAGGCTTTCGATATGATGCGCGAGGCGATGGAAGTAAGAACAACCAAAATTGAGAAAAATATGATGGATATTAAGAAATTGATTACAGATAAAGCACCTGAGTATCCTACAATAGGAAAAGAAATAATTAAAGAGGATGAACAGCTTCTTATTATAGAAACTAAAGAAGAGAAAGGCGCCTTATCTTATAGAGACACATTAAGAAAAAATAAAGAGCTATTTCAGGATAATAAACAGAGCGATGTTCTTGTAAGTAAGTCGAACAAGTTAATAATAAAAATGAAGGATCGTGAAAAGCTACAAACACTTAAAGACAATTTAGAAAAGGAAAAGGACATTAAGGATAAGGCAACGGTAAAGATTAATAAACAAAGGAGACATAGGTTGATAATCTTTAGATTACCCGATGACCTAGAAGATTCCATAATCAAAGAGGAGATTGAAGTGAAACTAGATGGCAGAGAAATTGATCTGGTAAGATCTTTCATAGGTCGAAACAACCAGAAAAACTTAATCATAGACGTCGACAATTTGTCCAAAGCCTTGCTCTTAAAAAAATCTACCTTAGTTATTGACTTAGTTAGAGTAAGGATTGCCCCCTATATTTCAATACTTAGATGCTATCGTTGCCAAAATTACGGCCACATAGCTACGACTTGTAAAAATAAAGAAAAATGCGGAGGTTGTGGCGAGAATCATGACACACGAAAATGTACATCCGAGACACTTAAATGTGTTAATTGTAAAGAAAATACAGAACATAGATCTGATGCCAAAGACTGCCCTTCATTTGTTGCCTACAAAGCAACCCTGCTTGCAAAACAAAATGGATAATAATTTTACTTCTCGTTCAGCAATAAAAATAGTACAACTTAACCTCAACAATTGCAGGGCAGCAACTTCTCAGCTTTTTCAATTTATCTTAGTAAATAAAATTGATATAGCCCTAGTGCAGGATTATTACAAGAAAAATAATAAGATTACAGGAATACCTTCTGGTTGGCAGATTTTCACCTCAACTAACAATACAGCAGCTATTTTAATTATTAATCAGAACTTATTGAGTAATGAAATAGCATCATATGACAATACAATAATCATTAATATCATGGTGAAAGATAGACACGTTTTCTTGGGATCACAGTATTCTTCTAATTCATCAGATTTAGCAGTGGACTTGAGTAACTGGACTTATGAATTTTCAGATAAAATTATAATAGTGGCTGGCGACTTCAATGCTAAAAATAAATCATGGGGTTACAATAGAAATGACACAAGAGGTAACATAATTATTGACCTGTGCCCTACTTTGGACAACAAAATCTACAATAACAAGGATGATATACCAACCTACCACCTACTGGGAAAATACGGTTGTCCCGATCTTATCATAGGTTCAAACTTAACGGAAGATTTGATTAATAATTGGAAAGTACATGATACGGAGTCTAATTCAGATCACCGCTTTGTAACTTTTGACCTAACAACTGAATTCGTAAAAAGAGCACAAATCAGATTTAAAAGCAAATTTTGTAATAAAAATAAATTGAAAAAAAGTTTGAAGAATTTGGGACATAATTTACAGTTTGAAGCTAATAATATTGAAACAACAGAACAAGCTGATTTATTTTTAGATAAATTCTATACAGAAGTTTTGAAAGTGTGTGAGGAAAACTTCAAATTAAAGAAAATGCGGAAAAATTTTAAATTGAATTGGTGGACCCCTGAATTAAGAACATTAAGAAACAGAATCAATGCACTGTATAGGAGATATAAAAGAAACAAGGACCAAAATACTAAAATTATTTATAATAGAGAAAAAGCCTTTTATAAAAAGAAAATAATAATAGCTAAGGAAAACAGTTGGAAAAAATACTGTACCCAATGTGGTGAATTATTTGGAAGGACTTTTGACATAGCAAGATATGTAAGTTTTGATAAAAACTCAATGATCCATTTGTCCCTTGAGGGTATGCCAATAGAAACCAATTATGAAGACATCTATAAAAAATTAATTCTGGCTCATTTCAGCTTAACAAATGAAATAGTTAGAGAGGAAGCTAATAATCAGGCAACTTTGCAATGTCAAATAAGTTCACGTGAGCTAATACAAGCTGTTAAACTCCAAGGCACCAATAAAGCACCGGGTACAGATAAATTGGATCCGCGTATTGTTATCTATTTAATTAAATACTGTCAGCCACTCATCTTGAAATATTTTAATAAATTACTAGATATTGGATACTTCCCTAAGAAATGGAAACAAGCTCATGTAATATTCTTTGCTAAGAAAAATAAGAAATTAAGTGATCCGAAATCCTACAGACCAGTTTGTTTATTACAAACTATAAGCAAAGTGCTCGAACGCATAATTAACTTCAGATTAATCTACAACTTAGAAAACGATAATGGCTTACATCCGAATCAATTTGGCTTTAGGAAATCAAGAAATACAACTATGGCAATAGAAAAATTGATTAATACTATAAATAACAGAAAACAGATTTATAAATTTACTATAGCAATAGGATTCGATTTTACTGGGGCTTTCGACACCGTCGATTGGAATATTCTTAAAGAGACTATAATAGACTTAAACTTGGATAAATCTTTAGAAAATATACTCATCAGCTATCTTCGCAATAGAGAAGTTGGTTACTACATTGAAGAAGATTTTTACTCTTACGGCATTGGATCTTGCCTTGGTCCGACTCTCTGGAATCTTATAGCAAACAAAGTCTTAAAAAAAATTGACTCAGAAGAATGTGATATATTTACTTATGCTGACGACTTTGTGCTGATCTTTTCCGAAAATACAAGGGCTGCTCTAGAAAATTCAGGCAATCGTTTAGTGAATATTTTCTCCACGATTAGTGATATTTTACATTTATCTATTTCCGGTAATAAAACCCAAGCAGTTATTTTTGGTAAAGATCTCTCAAAAAGATTTCCTTTGATTAAAATTAAAAATAATAACTTAAAGTTCAGCAAATCCTTCAAATACCTAGGAATATTCATTGATAACAAATTAAACTTTTTTGATCATTTGAACTATCTAAATGATGAAATTATAAAATTTACTACTGGTTTGAGGAGAGTAGGAAATGCTCATTGGGGTGTTTCCTCAGACACAGTCAGGGTTTGGTACCGAGCGGTGGTGGAGTCCAAAATTCTTTATGCTGTTCAGTCTTGGTT
This sequence comes from Dolomedes plantarius, assembly GCA_907164885.2. Taxonomy (NCBI): domain Eukaryota; kingdom Metazoa; phylum Arthropoda; class Arachnida; order Araneae; family Dolomedidae; genus Dolomedes; species Dolomedes plantarius. Next base: position 181,456,554 of record OU015498.1, on the reverse strand, counting down.
TCCCTGCCTCAATAGTCATGGCCGAAGAAAAATGACCTCCATTCAAAGAAAATTCTTGGTAAAAATACTTAAATGCTATAAAACAGTTTCTAATATGGCTTTATATACTTTGACTGGCGTGCCCCCTATAGAAACTAAAATAGAACTGTTGATTGAATTACATAAGTTACGAACTCAGCAGTCCTCAATAAAGATAGGTGATCTCCACGTAAGCATGGAGGATGTGGAAAATAAGCCTCTACGCTTCACAATTGACTCAAAGAAATTCCCTTCTAATCTAGTTTTATTTGATATTAACAAAGGTTTCCCAATTAAAAACCAGGTTGACGTAGAGGCTTATACTGATGGCAGTAAGAAAGATGAACTAGTGGGCTTCGGCTTTGTAGCCTGCTATAATAATGTAATCATCAAAACAGGTTCCTATCCCCTAAACAGTCTTAACTCTGTATTTCAATCTGAGGCCATGGCTATTCTTAAACTGCTTGAATGGTTCATTACAACAGTTTATAATAGCATCAACATTTTTACTGATAGCCAAGCAGTCTTAAAATCCTTGGGAAATATTTACCCTAAATCGCCGATTGTTGTGAATATTCAATACATTTGTAGAAATAACCTTAGCCGCTCAATAGGAATAGGATGGGTAAAATCACACATTGGTATATTAGGGAATGAAATGGCAGATGCTCTGGCTGGTATGGCGAATATTCTGGAAACAGAAAATATTAAAATTAGATATCCAATATCTTTAATTAAAAATTATATGAAAGAAAGAATTCTGGATAAATGGCAAAATGAATGGGACTCAACGGAAAAAGGCAGATATACACATAATATTATAGATAGGGTTTCATATGATTTGGTCTTTCAACATAATATAATAAATTACTTCGTCACTGGCCAGGGTAGCTTCTCTACTTTTCTTTTTAAATTAGGCAAAATTGATTCTCCTAACTGTGGGTGTGGTGCTATTGGTGATCCTCATCACTACATCATGTGTAAATGCTCTGAAAGTAAAGACTTTGTTAAACGAAGAAACAACGAAACTCTGCTAAAGTATTATAAGCGAATAGGTAAAAGTAAATATAATATTGGGATTATGTCAAAAATTTACAATAATTTAAATCTTAAATATTCTTTTATATTTAGCACCTTTTAATAATCTTCTTTGTTTTTAGTTTAATTTGTTTGGACTCCTAATACGCGTGGTGTCGAACTCTTTTGTTTCTTTATTGTTATTTTTATAGTTATTTGTATGTGCTTCATTTGTTCATCTTTAAACTTATAGCTTGTAACACTTTGTTATGCTATTTACTCTTTTTGCATCTGATCCTCTTGCTATTTTTATTTTGGCAGTGAATTTGTTTTAAAATGTAAACTCTGTAGTCGTCTCATTTTGTTTTATCTGTTTATTTATTTTATTATTGTATTTTAATTTATTTTAATCTGTTATTTTGCAATAATCTAGTGCCTGTAACAAATTGTAATGTTATTCAGTAGTTTCGCATCTGTACTTCTTTTGGCAAAAGTTATGTGTTGAATTTGTATATAATTGTAAATATCTGTATTCGTCTTATTTTGTTTTCTACCTTTTTGTGGTTGTTTATTTATTTATTTTGTTTGTTTTTTTGCTATAGATTTTATGTATATAGTTTTGTTTTAGTATTGTATTAGTTTTCTGCAGTGTTTATTTCAATTTTAATTTATTAAGTTTTTGTTTTGAATTTCCTTCTGCTAGTGTGTTATTTATTTCTGTTTATGATTATAGTTTTGCTACTATATTATATTCGATTATCTGCAGTGTTTATTTCTATATATATTGTTTATTAAGTTCTTTTTTTGTACTACCTTCTGCAAGAGTGTTATTTAAATGTTATTGTTGTCTGTCATTTGTATTTCAATCTTATGCAACATAAAATGCCAAGAGTGTATATAATTGCTACTTCTTGCACAGAAATTTAACCCTCTGTTTGTAATACTTGGAAGATACTATTTATATTCTCTTCATTGATAAATTGATTTAATTTTATGTCTTTATAAATATGTGATCAGTAATTCGTATCTTTCAGAGTATCTAAATTTAGTCGTCTGTTATTGAGGTATAATAAGTATGTGCTCCGGTACTTCTAGTATTGTTATCTTGTGATTTTATTTAGTATTTGAATTACATAAAATTTTCAGATGTAATTTTTCTGTGTAATTTTGGTTCAGAAACATGTGAATTTGTAATTTTGCATATATGTCTTTCATCATCCTAAATGTCAAAATCTTTATTTGGAAACCTATGGTTTTCATAAATGTTTTTGCTATGTTTTGAATAGTTTTGTGTAACACCACTTATAATTTTTGGTCCTTGTATTATACTTTGTGGAACCTAGTCTTTAAGTATCAAAATTGTACAATGAGTTCTATATTTGTAAAATTGTTTATTTTCTTCTTAAAATAAAGTTTGGGTCTTTGGACTCCACTTGGTTCCGCGGGTCTTGCCCTTGGATGTGGAATTTGCTAGAACGTGGATCGAGCTTCCCCCCACTTCCCTTTAGGCTTAGGCGGCGATAAACCCCGTGAGGTTCGCAGGGAGTGTGGGTATTTTCTGTCCCTATCTACTATCTAGCGAAACCACAGCCAAGGGAACGGGCTTGGCGGAATCAGCGGGGAAAGAAGATCCTGTTGAGCTTGACTCTTGTCTGATTCTGTGAAAAGACATGAGAGGCGTAGCCGTCACGAAGATGTGATGCAGTCGGGCGAATTGTAGATCCAGGGAATCACTTACGAACCTTAAGCGAGACACGCACTCTTGGAGTCATTGATGAAATACACAACTTCGAGGATTTGCTTTATTGATTAGAAAGCCTTAGCTGCAGTGGCCACATGACTTGGCCCGACAGGGCGCGGATTACAAGACAGAAGCGGACCGTAGGTCCGACAGCAACGAGAGTTAGACCCCAAGAGACAGAAATCTTCTTTTCACGCAAATCGTAAATAAGTGCTTTGCGATATTTACGCCAGAGGGCCTAACTACTTTTTAATATTTTAACCGCGACCTCTTGACCCGAGTGCAGGATAATTGGCCATAAAATTCTTGCAAAGTGTGGTTTTTGACGTTACAGAACCTAGAAATTCAGAGTGGTTCGAGGGATCTTCAAGATTTTTGACACTATACTGACATTCGGAATCTCATAACTTCTAACACTCATATCTGGGGATGTTATTGAGTTCAGCTACTTCACATGCCTGTATAATGATCTGCAGGGATAATATAATTTATCTTATTTTACTTTTAGGTTCAAATTTTGGAAAAAGGGGTAGTGCTTTATTAACAGGGTAATTTTAAATACGCTTTATATAATGGTGGGCCGTTATTATCACAATAATCATCCCCTCGATTTTGACAACCCAACATAGACTAAAAACACAGACGTCTGAAAGACTTTTAGTCAAACAAGCAAAAGGGCTTCTCCAATTAAAGAGATCATGTTTAATTAACTTATGCATTGGAAATGTTACTAAAAAGGTAAAAATGTACGTTATAGACAATGATTTACCTTATATAATCCTGGGATTACCAGAATGTGGACAATTTCAAATAAACATTGATTGTAATTCTATGCAAATTTATCAAAATGGACTAATAATTCCACGTAATAAAACGTTTATGTGTACACCAATATCATTTCATATTAATAATGATGAGTCCAAATATGTAAATTTTAAACCAAATGTAAATCAAAATGTAAACAATGTAGGTACTGAGTTGATTCACATTCCTCTGACCTCTGAAAACGATTCTGAAAATTTCCAGACTGTCAATAGAGAGAATGGTGAACTCAATTCTTTACTGTATAAATACTCGCATATATTTTCTAAGGACAAGTATGATATAGGGGTAATTAGGGTTGAACCCCAGCGTGTTAGACTTACGTCTGAGCTTCCTGTGTCCTTAAGACCTTATCGTACTTCTAAAGAAGAAGAGGAAATAAAAAGCCAAATTGAGAAATTGTTACAAGCAGGTATTATAAGAGAAAGTAGTAGCTCATATTCGTCTCCCGTCACTTTGGCTTTTAAGCGTGATGAAGGCAAGCGTACAAGATTATGTATAGATTTTAGAAAATTAAATGCAATTACCAAAACAGATGCTAAGCCTTTACCCCGAATAGATTGCCTATTAGACAAATTAAGTCAAGCTAAAATATTTTCAACATTAGATTTAACTTCAGGCTACTGGCATATTCCAATTCACCCTCAGGATATTGAAAAACTTGCCTTTGCAACAAGTTTCGGATTATTTGAATGGCTTCGTCTACCTTTTGGCTTAAAAAATGCCCCAGGAATCTTTAACAGAACCATTCGTAGAATTTTGTCTAAATATAAGATTAACTTTGCTTATAACTATTTCGATGATATTATTATTTTTTCTTCATCTGAAGAGGAGCATTGGCAACACTTACAACAAATTTTTGAAATCTGTAAGAAAGAAAACATTAAACTTAAATTATCTAAATGTGTGTTCGCCAAAGACAAAATTAATTTTCTTGGTTATGAAGTTCAACAAGGAAAAATTACTCCAAATAATGCCAACATTGATAGTATTCAGAAGTTACAACCTCCTAAGAACATAAAGGAGTTGCAACGTTTCTTAGGATCTATGAATGTATATAATAAGTTTATCCCTAAGTATGCTCAAATTCGGTATCCATTAAATAGACTTTTGAAAAAAAATGTTAAGTGGAATTGGACAGAAGAATGCCAGAGTGCATTCGAAAAATTAAAACATGTGTTAATTTCTAAACCTGTTCTTCAATTATATGATCCTAAATTACCATGTCATGTATATGTTGATTCCTCAAAAAATGCAGTTGGAGCTGTGTTGAAACAGCCTGATGCCTCTAATATATTACATCCTGTTGCATATCATTCAAGGACTTTACGTAATTATGAACAAAATTATGATATCACGGAATTGGAATGTTTGTCGATTGTGGATGCTTTAGACAAATTCTACTATTATCTCCATGGCCAAAAATTTGTCATTCATGCTGACCATGCGGCTCTTGTTTGGCTCAAAAATGTAAAAAATCTAAGAGGTCGGTTATTCCGCTGGTCCTTAAAACTCAGTATGTTTGATTATGAAATCAAATACCAAAAAGGCTCCACAAATGTCGAAGCTGATATGCTCTCAAGGCATCCTGTTTCCCAACATCTTCAACATACTGTACATTTATTAGACCTGGATGAAATTAAAACACAACAGAAAAATGACGACCTTCATGATCCAAAGTATCAAGAGATAAATGATGTAATCATATTAAAAAGAAAAAATCTACATAAAATTGTTGTTCCTATGTCACTACGTTTAAAATTGATGCAAAAGAGTCACGATCAATTTGGTCATCCTGGTGTACAAAAAATGCTAAACTTGATTACCCCTCAGTATTATTGGCCTCATAGAACTGAGGATATTGCAAAGTTTGTCAAACACTGTGCAACATGCCAATTTAACAAGAAATCAAAATTGAAAAAATTTGGACTTATGCAAATTGTATCTCCAACAGATAAACCTTTTGAATGTATTTCTGTTGATACTGTCGGTGGCTTTAACTATTATAATTCTACAAAAAAATATCGCCACATTGCAATAGACCATGCAACAAGATATGTGTGGCCATTTCCCTCTAAAAGTGTCACCACAGAAACGTATGCCAACTGCCTTAAGCAAATATTCTAAGTTCAGGTACCAGAAAAAATTCTAACGGATAGGAATGCAGCCTTTACTTCATCACGATTCAGGAGATTCCTTCAAAATTATAATGTGAAACATCTTTTGACTTCAGCACATCATCCTCAGACCAACTGTAAAGTGGAGCGAGTGAATCAATCAATAGTAAGTAAGCTAAAATGTAAAGTCAATTCTTCGTCCACTAAAGTTCCTTGGACACGTTTGTTGGAACAAGTCATTACCGAATATAACAATAGTCCCCATTCAGTTACAAAATTTACCTCTGCATACTTAATGTTTGGCAAGCAGCCTTGACTCCCCTATAAATCAAACTTATTACCACTTCAAAATATTGAATTAGTTGTATATCAGGTATTCTATTTTTGTATTCCAGTTCTTCATATTACTTTACAGTTCGAAAATATTTTATGGTTTTTTCATGTTGTTAAACTTTGAAGCTTCATGTATAATATGGATATTCCAAGGACTTTTATGAGAAATATTGATATGTTGTGTATTTTTTTGTTAAAATTTTGTGTATTGATCAACAGTATTAGTAGCTATGTTCTCAAATTTATATATGTTTTTCAAGTAATGATGTTTATTGTATATGTAAAGTAAGGCTCCAAGGACAGTATGCGGACAGCGAGGTCAAGATTTAGATAAACTCATCCCTTTAACTTGAAACCTTCTTTTCTAAATTTAGTCAAATGTTCTCACCTGAAGGGAAGCCTTTTACTCGAGGAGCTAAGGCGCGGCCCCTCTCGCAAGTCTTTTTCCGGAAGGGGGGGGGAATATTGTGATAATAACGGCCCACCATTATATAAAGCGTATTTAAAATTACCCTGTAAATAAAGCACGACCCCTTTTTCCAAAATTGAAACCTAAAAGTAAAATAAGATAAATTATATTATCCCTGCAGATCATTATACAGGCATGTGAAGTAGCTGAACTCAAAAACATCCCCAGATATGAGTGTTAGAAGTTATGAGATTCCGAATGTCAGTATAGTGTCAAAAATCTTGAAGAGCCCTCGAACCACTCTGAATTTATAGGTTCTGTAACGTCAAAAACCACACTTTGCAAGAATTTTATGGCCAATTATCCTGCACTCGGGTCAAGAGGTCGCGGTTCTAACAAGCGCAA